>JALIZF010001855.1:0-360000 GCA_029948255.1 Telmatactis stephensoni
TGTACATGAAATATTAAGAAATAAATATGTTAAAGTGTCTTTCAAAGGTTTATGAAAACCACTGTACTATTTCATTGGTTTATTGACTGAGTGATATTCCAAAAGTTTACTAACTCAACAATAGAGTGGTTTTCATATGACTGTCAAACAATTACCAATAGTAAGTAATAGTCTGTAAAAGTTATATTCCAATACAAGAAAACAATGCATGTAGAGTCTACTAATAGTAACCAATTTATTTCAATGATCTTTAAAAAATACAAGTTTTCAAATTGGAGAGAAACTACCTTCAGAAGATATGGTTAAAAACAGGAACAATATAATGCATATAAACATTGCATGCATTTGTTAAACATGAAGCATTTTTTCTATGTCACTTGAAGCCAGTTCTGAGATTGATGCTTGACATTTTCTAATTGATTGTCTAATTAGACATTTTCTAATTTTCTAATTGTGTAGTCATTTCATTGGAATTGACATACTTCTGATCATCAAATATGCGAACAGTTAGGTCTTGGAAGTGATATGATAATCCGGTATGAACAGAGTCTATAAGTTCTTCCCACAAGACAAGCTTTATTACACCAGTTTCATCAGCCACAACAGTGTCTATTTTATATATAGGCAGGTCATTTTTAAGTATAGCTTGTTTGTTCTCAGACTTGGTGATAATCTTGACTTTTAGATCAACAATGTCATATACATCACTTTGAAGGGTGTCTTCTACAGTGTGCAATCTGTTTGCCATTGTTTCGTTGTATTCAAATGTCAAGTGTTGTGCTGGTGTAACTTTTGCATACTTTGATACAGAATATTTATCAATATCTGTGTTGAATCGTTTCTTGTCATTCTTTTTAGTGCCAACAATTTTGACAGGAGACTTATTTATAAATGCCTGTTGTAGGGTTTCTCTTTTTTGGGGTGAGTAACAGACAACGCGTAAAGATTTATCCTCTCCAGTCTGAAGTTTGCAATGAAAATAGTTTGTCTTTGATGAATTTGCTGCCGTTTTAATTGGACTCAGTAAATGAATATAACCTTCAACATTCTTTTTGGCTAAAAAAAGAAAATAAAAAATGAGAAGATTATAGGTGTATTCACATTGTTGTTTAAAGATACTTACCAAGCCATGGTATGTTTCCTTAATCTTAGCTTGATTTCAAGTAAGATTTTGGAACAAATACCAGTAGCAATCTTCATAAAATGATTAAAATTGAAACATTAATATTAATTCTAAGTTTTAATCTTAAGTTTATGTTTAGGGTGAAACAGAAATAACATAATACAAAACACTATATCAATGTAACTGTCAATAAGATATCAATTATTAAATCAATTTGTATTGAAACAGTTTATCAAAAGACAAATGGCTTTGTGATCTGAAAAATAGGTCTCTAAAATTTGAAAGCTTGCTTGTGGTTCTGGTAAGTTGGTATATATATGGTCAATACAGGTATTGCTATCAGTTGTGGAACATAAAACTAGCTGCCTATATTGATTATCCCTTATAAAGACATTATAAAGTGGTGTCCATTGTGAATCATTAAACCAGTTAATATTATAAAATCGCCCATAAATACATTGAATAAAGTTGGTAGAGAGTCTAATATCTCTTGGATGGCAGTACACATTACTCTTATTGATACAGAGGGTGATCTGTAGACTGCTATAATTGTAACATGAAGAATCAGCATGAATCTCAAGATAGTAATTTCTACACCATTTCTGTTAGACGTATATGGATATCTAGGATAATAGCTGTTGTATCTTTGAACTGTACTTTAGCTAAATAGGATATAAAACTCAACGAACTGTAGTACAACGAACTGTTCACCATGTGCTTACAATCTAGTGTCCTAGTACGCATGTCCATATCCCTTTACACAGGGATCCCAAACGTAAAACTATGTCTATATATAACAATAGTCAAGATGACTATACACTGCTGTGCCTCCAAATGGTCGTGTATTTTGTGAATTTGTTGTTGGAGCATCATTTCTAAACAATGTGTATCTGTCACTATTATGAAATACAAATCATCGTTTTCAAATTGAGAAAACCTTGTTTCTGAGAAATTATTAACATCAGTACTTGAATAATTCATATCTGTACATATATCTCTGATGTGCTTGTGTAATGATCTTGCATTTAGAAAACAGATTTTCAAACTTATTGGAGGTGCATTATATATCGGTTTTATTGCAAGAGATAACTGTCCGTCAGTTCTCAAACGATGCATTTCTGTTTGGACACTGTCAGCTATTTTGTTTTTACACAGGTCTGTGATGTAAAGACCATCCATAGTTGTCACTGTACTTAATCCTATATAATGTATGTGAGGTATTGCTCTTCTTGTTTCAAAATTGACTACAACGTTGGTTTCAGTATCACCTTGTGATCTATGAATGGTTTTAGCAGCAGCAGGTCTCAGTGGGAACTGTGTTCTAACAACTTGTACAGATCTTGTTCTGCCTATAGCAAACTGTGTAGTGACAGGTTTGATTGGGGTCCATGTTTGTTCAATAGCATTCATATACAACTCTTTATTATCATGCCTAGTTTTTTGACCAACATCAGGATGGTCAAACTGTACCCATATTATACCTGATGGTTTATCTGCCTGATGTATTTGTATTAGTTTGATAACATTACCAGCACCATTGGTCATACCATCGTCAGTTCTAGTATTAAGAGATATCTCTGTTCTTTCTCCTACTGCTACATGTAGTACAGAATGCAGCTGTTTGGTTTTCCTTGGATCACTAGGTACTTGTTTTAAAATTTTATCTCTAAGTTCCTGAGTCTCAGCTTCAACTACACTGTCATGAGCTTTAATAGAATATTTGGCATCTGATAGTGCATTGTGAGCTCTGTCGTTAAAACTATTCACTTTTGCATTTTTGAATGAACAAATGTGGTACATCTTTTGAATAACTTGAACTAGTTTCAGATATAAATCTATCCTTCAATTTTTCAACAGTGTCTTCTTTAGTATGATTTCCTTCTCATAATCTATTCAATTCTATTCAATGTTTTCCTCACATGGGAGTAATTCTACTTTAGACATACATTGTTCTTGTTCTAATGCATCACTATTTTTGTTTATGTGCTGATCATTTGAAACAGGCACAACTTTCATAAAAGCTTTCATGGAGGCATGCAATTCTTCTTTTGATAAAATTTTTGTTGTGTTTGAGTCACTAACATGGCATGAGCGGTGGTTTATCGCCCCATAACTGGGTTCGCTGTATTCCTTCCGAAATATTTTTGCAGTGAGGCTTTTGTTTTGGCACTCCAAAGTCAGTTCAGCTTTATGTCCCAGAAGGGATTTCATTTGGCGCCATACATACATACATACATACATACATACATACATGATTTATTTGGTTGAGCAGGTTAAATTACTGGCAGCAAAAGCTGATGTGGACCTGCTAACTAATATTACAAATCAATAATTTAAATAAATATAAATATAAATATAAATATAAATATAAATATAAATAATCCCCTTCAGGAGCTGTACAGGCAATACTGAACCGTGAGGAACGCTACCATACAGCATATACAGCACCTGTAAGGGATCAATAATACACTTGATTCAAATAAATAAATAAATTAATTAATTAATAATAATTAAAATAGGTTATATACATTAAAAGATAAAAGCCTATAAAATATTTAAAATTAATATTAATACTATAATTATAATTATAATTATAATTCAGAATTCTAATGGTACTCATAATATAATCTTCTTATAAATAATACAAAATTCTAAGATTAAATTCTAATAATATTCATAATCTGAATTCTTCTTAGAGATCATACAGGTCTCTTTGTGAAAATTAATATTGTTTAATAACATTCTATTTTTCTTGAGAAGTGATTTAAAAGTGCTTAGACTTTGAGTCTGCTTTAGAGTATCAGGGATAGAATTCCAGGCCAATGGCCCCCTATACCTTAGCGAAGTTCTTTCCCAACATCTAAATTGAAGCGAGGATAGTAAACTTAATGTTGTTACGTAGAATTGTATCCATGGCTACTGGTGTTGTTAAAAAGGTTGATTATATTATATGGTAATCAGACCTGTGTACTTTGTACATAAACATTAGTAGCTTTCTCTTATAAATGGCATTAATCGGTTCCCATCTAGCTAGGGTTAAGGCTTCTTCATCATTAACATCAGATAGCCTATAAATAATCTTAGCTGCCCTGGCATGGATATGTTCCACTTCATCCAACATTGAAGGGGAGCAAGTGCTCCAAACTAAGTTACAATAAGTAACAAGTGGAATAATGCTAGTAAAATAAATAGATTGTAATGTATCTTTAGAAAGATATTTAAGCCTTTTTAGTTGATTTACTTCCTGGCCGTATGATTGACAAATTTTTTCGATTGACTGTGCCAAGATAACTGATTATCTATTACTGATACCTAAACACCGAGTTTCAGTTACAAATTTCAAAACCTTATTTCCAAGCATAACTGGTTTAAATGGGCCAAAAAACGTTTTGTGAGTCATAATCATGCATTCTGACTTCCCTGAATGTATCGTCAGTTTATTATTTCTGCACCATAAGTTGATACTTGAGAGAGCCTTGTTTAGATTATCAATAACCTCTTCCACATTGTCGCCAACTACAAAAAGCGTTGTATCATCAGCATACATTGCCAGCTCACCTTCAGTAACTGCATCAGGAAGATTGTTTACATAATAGGAGAAGAATCTTGGGCCAAGCAGGGAGCCTTGTGGTATTCCGCAACTCACAGTCTTGGTCTGTGAGGTACATCCATTCACGATGGCAAATTGCTTTCTATTTGCTAAGTAGCTAGTCATCCAATTTAGAAGATCTCCAGTTATGCCAATGGCTTGTAATTTAAGTGTCAATATAGGGTGAGATACTGTATCAAAAAGCCTTCTGAAAGTCAATGTACACTACTCCTACTACTTGTCTATTATCCAGGGCTTGCTTCCAAGTTTCAGTAAGATAAACTAGAAGACTCTCAGTCGATCTACCAGGTCGAAACCCCCATTGATTATTGCATAGGAGTCCTGTATCTGAGATGAAGTCATCCAGGCCTTCGCATACTGTGGCTTCTAGGATCTTACTGGGAATACTTAGCATCTGTAGAGGGCGATAATTTCCCTATCAGAGGTGTCACCCTTCTTATAGATGGTATGCATTCCTAGAAATCTTCCATTGTGTAGGAACAGTGGATTCATTCAAACTACGTTTAATTACTGTATACAGTCCTTGTGTAATTGCTCCGCCTAAAAGGCGAAGATCTCTAGATGTTATAGAGTCAGGACCTGAGGCCTTACTTGGATTCATAATACTAAGACGCTTTTGTAATCTATCTCTATCAAATGGTACTTGTGAGATTGTCGGTGAGACTTTATATAAATGCATCATATCAGTGAAGCCCTCTACAGGGTTAATTTTGGAGGCCAGAGTTGGTCCTACTGCTATGAAATAATCATTCATAGCCTCTGCTTTGATGGAATCATCAAGGATAATGTGGTTCTGATCATCTTTAATAGGACCAATTAAGGATTGCTTCTTTTTATTTGTTATTTTTCCAACTAACCTCCAAAAATCTTTGCTTGATTTGGTGTTTTCAAACTTTCCTTTCCAGTAATCTGCTTCAGCATTCCTCAGGAGATTTGTGACTTCGTTTCTAAGCTTTTTATATTCTTCCCATGATGCCTTGGATCCTGTTTGTTTCGCATGCTTAAGGGCAAGAAACCGCCTATTCATGGTTTTCCTATATGAGAATTCATCCATGGCAGACTGTTGGAATGGACTTTAACCTTCCTTTCAGTCAGGTGTTCATTCAGTATGTTCTTGTAAAGTGTTTCCCAAGCCATGCCATATCATCAATGTCATCAAAGATGTCAATCACTGACCAAGGAGCACATTCCATATCATATTTGAGGTTCTTGAGATTGACATGCTTGTAGTTTTTAACAGTGACATACCTTGGGGGCGTCTTGTCTTTATAGAAGTTTAGTGTACCATAAATAAGGCAGTGATCAGATAGTTCCTGAGGAAGTTATTTTAGAAGTGTCACTTGTGATAAGGAGATCAATAACAGTAGAAGTTATTTCAGTTACTCTTGTTGGTTCCTTAATTACATTATGTAAATCCAGACTACCAAGAATTCTTAAAAGCCTTCTACCTTCATATCCTCTTGCAAGTAAGTCAGAATTTAAATCGCCCAAGATCACAACATTTTTTCTTTTCTTTGCTATCAATTCCAGGCACTCATAAAACTTGTTGTAGAAACTGTAGTCATCTGGTGGTCTGTATACACATCCAAGGAGTACTTTTTGTGATCTGATTGTTATATCAATCCAAACTGCTTCAATATCTGACTTTAGATCTTCTCTTTCAAAAATGTGGAGCTTCTCAGAGTAATATATGAGGCATCCACCACCTTCTTTGTGTTTTCTGTCTAATCTGGCAATCTTGAATCCATCTATAGCTAAAGTTCCAGAGAGAATTTTCTCATCTAAATGGGTCTCTGTAATAGCCAGTACATCCACTTTAGTTTCTTGAAGAAGAAATTTAATCTCGCTCAGCTTATGAAGTAGACTTCTTACATTCAAATGAGCAATTCGTAGCCCTTTCTTAGAAAATCTAGATTCTAGCTCTCTGTACAAGCTAGGCGTAGAGCCTCCACCATCGGAAATTTCATCCAAAGTTCTAGTGGCATTGTTAAAATTTCGAAGACAGACAGGACATGTCCATTGTGAATTTGCACTTTTAATCATTTGGTCATAAGTCTTGGGTGCAATACTTCCACATTTAATATGTGACCAGCGTTTACATTTTTCACATGGGACGGCTCTGTGATTAACGGCGATAGTTCGTGAACACACCAAGCATTTTGGTTTCAGGCCATTGCGTTGTGTTGAGTTGGTTCGAGTTGAGGGGCCAGGATTAGGGGACACATCTCCACTTTTAACAATCCTAGCTAGTTGAAAGCACGAATCACAATTAGGATAGTAATTTATTTTGGCCCCAAAGTACTTTTTGCTTTCGCACGTGGTCGCCTGCTTCGAAGAGTACGACAAGAGATTTATGGGCACCAGTTCGTCATTTTCGTCATTCCATCCTTCCTGAGGTTTAAAGGACCCTTCAAGAGCCTTAAGCGAGTCATTAAAAGGCTTAATGGATAGTAATAAAACCAGCAACGGCACAAATTTGCGAAAAATGTCAGGAGCTAAAAAAGCCCCCGCCATCTTGGATCCACAGGGAGCACCCAAGAATGGCTATTATAGCTCCCCGAAGGGATTTCATTTCGCACCCACGAACGGGCTTAATAGTTCCCACAAAGGCTTTTTGGCTCTCTATAAAGAGATTTGTTGCTCTCGCATGTGAATACCATTCTTCGTAGCAAGTGCAAATGTTCAATCCGTGAATACAACGCAAGAATTCGGTTCGATAAACCACTCGTTCGCCATGGATATGACCACCAGTGAAACGAAGTTTCGGCATTTCGTTTGTTTTCTTATCACCTAAATATCCTAAATTCCCAGAAAACGTACAAAATCTTTTAAAAGCTAACAGTTCATAAAGACATCGAAAATTGAGCCTGATTCTTGACGTAATAAAGTGTAAAAACATGACTTAAAAAATGCAAAACTCACCCTCAAAGTTGTTTTGTTGAAGCATTATTAACTATGGTTGAAGTCAGAAGCACATGGCAAGTCGTAGTTCTTTCGTGACTTTTACGTACTGGTAGCAGTTGTCGGTATTGTTCCGTAACGGTACGTTTTTTCCCCGAAAGATGTCCGAAACGAACCTTCATTGAGTTGCAGTCGCATGTGTCACCAAAATACAATCCCACATCGATGAGAACACTTAAATTTTGTACTATAAATTGTACTGGAACTCGTTAGCTTTAGTGATTGGGTTAGGTTAGAACCTTCGTAGATAGAACATGGTGCCCGAGACTCACGAAGCTCTTCGAAGACCAACGAAAGTTTCCGGAAAGAAAACGGAGAAATTGCGAACATAACCTGAATGACACACACACGCACGCACCGGGCGATAGCATAGTGGCCACTAGCCACAAAAATAGCCAGCGAATGAGAATGAAGCTGTAGTCGTGAATGAAAATCATCTCACTTGCAAACTTACTTTGCTTCAACCTCGTGTCGAGTATTTGAGGAACAAAATTATTGTCAAACTACTGGAAAATGTACTTTATTTGACTACAATAGGAACTGGGAACCATGTAAACATTGTCCTGGAGGAATGTCGATCTCATAAATGGCAAAACAACACTTGTTTGTCGGGAAAAATGATCTGGAGCATTTCATTGACACTGCGGAAAAAGTAAGTTAAGTAAAGTCGAAAATTGTGTTCCCCTAACTATCGACTGCTTGCTATTCAGACATGATAATAGTTTTCTATCTTGCTGGGTTTTTTGGTTATGTTTTGAATGCCTTTTTACCGGTGTTTTTTTTTTTTTGGATAATTCGTTCTGACAACTTCAGTTGAAAATAAATCGCTCAAACAAATCTATTGGACTGTGTATTTCTGTTGTTTTGTTTTCAAAAACATCTATGACTGCATCCGGATATAATCTATTCTTTATGTTTTGAAATAAGTGATCATTTTTTTCTACTGAAGGGATAAAAGTAATGTCGAAAAACACCAGACCACGATCGACGGACTTCAAACGCTCGCTTTCATATTATGTACTAGGCGTAAAAAAGTCAAATAAACAAATTGACTAATCGGGTATGTTACGGTTAACTATTTCCCGGAATGATGAAGAAAGCGTGACCCGACTCGGGGAAGATTACGAACGGGGCCGGTCATTCAAGCCTCTCCTAAAAGGGGCTCCCGGGGCACGAGTGAACGCACGTGTGCGTCTAGTTCTATTTCCATCAGTTTGCTCAAACATGTTAAAAAGAAAAAAACTAATCGATATCAAATAAATAAAATGAATTAATTAAGTGAATTAATTAATAATGTACTTCTCTCCCTTTAAATGACGTCACACCAAAACAGTCTATCGTTTAAACGCTAAGGTGTAATAGGGGGCAAAAACAACAACACAAAGAATGTCAATATAAAATTCATTTTTATATAAAATGAAGAAAGGTGGCAACATCTATGAAAAGCAACAAATATTGTTAATATCGGTACATCCTATATTGTGGATCCAGACTATTTGAGATTGACTTTTCCATAACAGAGGGAATTTTGTTCAAATTCCTATTGTTCTAGACAATTCTGTTCATCCCATAAACAGGCCATGACGTCATTATGAGTAACGGCAATTCTGCCAGATGCGAAAGATCTGCACCTGAACAAGCATAGTGCAAAGAAACCGACAGGAGAGAGGATGGGGTAAAATTTAACCGGGCATAGAAAAGGACACCTCGAAATCAGCCCGAGAGTCGGGGAAGGGAGGGAGGGCAAATGTTCATTCGTCTATAGACCACTTTCATAATTCGGTTTTTTCCAGTAGAGAAAATGAGGGCCTTGTGCAAGAAATTATCAATGCTATGTGAGAAATTACTTCAAGACAAATATTTTCAGAAAATTTTATCATTTTTGGTTCAATATCAAAAAAGTTATGCGCTGTCAAAAATAGAGAGTTTTGTATGTAATTTTGACCAAAAGCCTTGGTAGCCTCGTTTTGGTGCATTTTCAGAATTTTAAATCTCCATATCTTGTCAAGGATTTAATGTTTTGTTTTGAAAATTGCACAAATTATCAAAATCAACAATCTTAATAATTTCAAGTTGATACAGGTCCAGATATAGTAATTTTTCACTATTTATGCTAATTAGCAGCGGCCATTATGAAAGTCGTGTATACCAAGAAAGAGGTCCAACGGTTGAATTAGCCAGAATCAAAGACATACTGAATTTGTACAAAATACAAATCATGATGAAGTCGCTCGGAACGTGGAGAACGGACCGACAGAAAAAGAAAGGAATGAAATGACATCAAATAAATAGCAGTAGTTGAAACTGGCCAGACGGGAGTAAAACAAACAAAATTTGGGTCTGCCTTGGGCCGACCAAATCGATGGGCTCCGCGCGAGGCACATGATGGGTACATTGTGACACACATTTCGATTGTGAAAATATAATATGCCAAGTGAAGAAATATATGTTAAGGTTTATACCAATTAAAAAGCTTTAAAATGGATAAATAAAACATACATAAAAGAAAACTCGACGAAATATAAACAAAGAACCGAGGCGAAGCCCACCGAAATGTCGGCCCTAGGCAACCCCGCTGGGGCATGAAAGGCATTAGACGCCCGCACCTAGGTACGACACACGGCTGGCAAAAATCAAACAAAACACTACAGGCGAACAAATAACTTGATGAAATGAACGAGTCCCAAGAGGGAACCTTACTAGTAATGAGTAGATATTCAAAATAGAAATTTGAAAAGGCCTAATTACAAAATGGAAACTGAAGTGCTGGAATGCGAGCCAGAATAGTGCAAGTTACAACAACGAGCTAGCGGTAGCAAACAATAATTAAAAACATTTTAAAACGCCTTAGTATCTAAAACGCAAAAGAAATAATGAACCTCATGAACCTAATAACTCTTCTACCATGAAAAAATGCTCTATTAAATTTCAATTGAATTGTTGGCCTCAACCATGCACGCATAAACGCCCGGGTAATTTGAAAATCAAATTTCGTCGGCCACAGCCGAAAACTTAAACCTTGCAGGGCCTCAATCCCACAGAACTGTCTCAAAAACTGTCTTAAACCGACTTTAGTTTAAACGGAGTCAGTCTTACTGATCATTTAAATTTTGGGTCTCAACCACGCTGCATCCCTTGGCTTCAAAATTGAAAATCGAAAGAGCTAGAATAAGACGACTCAAAATCCTAGCGGCCACTACCGCCAACAAACATTTACTGTTGGCCACGACCATGCTACATTCCTTTCGTAAATTGGGGCTGAACTGACACGAGAAACTGTACACCATAGCTAACTATGTGTACAAGAGGGATTTCGATGAATAAATATTAGGCTAAGATACACATGCACGAAAAAACGAAAGACAAATCATTATGGGGTATTTGAAACTAACAAAGAACGGATCCTATGATAAACAAAAACCCAATCAACGGTACTTACCATTGAGTAATGCTTTGTAGGAAATATGGAAATTACAATCTTAAAACTACAAAAGACAGAAACCTTTGAATTTCAGGCCGATGATTTAAAAAAAAAAAAACAAGCATTTTACTTTTCTTCGTCCACGACCGGTATATCAAATTTGGCCCCGACCCGAAGCATTTTATACTTTCCTCTGGCCACAACCAGGTATTTGTAACTTTCCTCTGGCCACAACCAGGTATTATTAACTTTCCTCTGGCCATAACCAGGTATTATAACTTTCCTCTGGCCACAACCAGGTATTATTAACTTTCCTCTGGCCACAACCAGGTATTATAACTTTCCTCTGGCCACAACCAGGTATTATTCATTTTCCTCTGGCCACAACCAGGTATTATTAATTTTCCTCTGGCCACAACCAGGTATTATTAATTTTCCTCTGGCCACAACCAGGTATTAGTAATTTTTCTCTGGCCACAACCAGGTATTAAAACTCTAACTAGAAAATAGAACATAAATCGTCTCTGGATAGTCTCAGGACAAATACTCCGTAAAGATAAATATACACTTTTAATCATGGACGCTTTAAAAAAGAGGTTCCAAAACTAAAATAAGTTTTAGCAAGAAACAGAAAGAACTTAAATTCCTAAAGCTAACATTGAAAACGTGCTGACAATAAAAATCTACCGTACAAGGGGAGTTAAACTAGCTCCCAAACTAACAAAGTTTGTGTTACGAATTATAAAACGAGGCTCCTAAATAACTAGAGCAAAACGAGAACACACTAGAAATTACGACCTCACGAAATTCGAAGTCAAAAGATAGGAAAGCACAGAAAAAACAACAACCAGAAATAGTATACCTTGCAGTTAACAAGAGCGGCATGAAGCTGCTATGGGAATACTACTTTCTTGACTTGCTCTCAGAGTTGGTACTTGGATTTCTTGGGGACTGCGAAGCTCCATGAGCAGAGTAGAACTCGATCCGCTAGCCGCTCAACCGACAAGTGATTGGGTTGGATTGTTCTCGCTTATTATATAGTCTTTGTTACGCATGATTGCATATTAAATAGTCTTCCCTTCGAGCGCCCGCCATTTTGAAAAAAAAGCGAGAAGGGAGAGCCTGGGAACGAGGTTGGTGAACGCCTCGACTCCACGACCTGTGTGTTGGGTTTCCTGTGTATTTTCCATGATAGATAGACTGACGAAACAAACCTCGGGCCCAGTCCCTTCGGGACAAGCACGAGTAATAATCTGTAGTACTTGAAGTAGCTTTGAGAGCTTTTAAAGCATCAAAATTGGAAATTCGAGAAAAGACATTTATAGGGAAAGAGGATCATTGTTTAGAAAGCTCAATATTCTATTCTATTCATTAATTAGACGCATAGCTGCGTGAACCCAGGCACTCGTTAGAAAGAAGCACTTTGAAGTACGAAGTAGTTTAAGAAACACCAGGGTAGAGAAAATATTGATTTTTGACTAACGTAATATTTATTAAATGATATTGGATCATTAATATCTACACAATTTATTGATGTTTTTTAAAAACTTATTTTCCATGAAATATATCAAACTTGAGACTGTATATTTATTTATTGTTAAGAGGTCTAAGTGAAGATGTGACGGCAAAAGCTAAAAAAAACATGCAAGATCTCACAAGTTCAATCAAAATTTGAAAGAGAAGCTACGTCAAAAATACGGGAAAATACAGTAAATATACCTTCAAAGGATTCCTCCATTCCACTTAACATACTTGAATATTTAACCACTGAAATAAATTCTTCCACAAGCTAATCTGCTAATGATATCGATCCAACTTTGTAAGCTTCGACGCAATACTTGTCACTCGTGGAATTTCAGAAACTAAGTGACAGGAAGCTAAGCGGAACAAACCATCGAAAATTGAAGACAAAAAAATCTTCAAAAGCCTGTGCAGTTTTCCTCTCGATGTTGTCTTTCCATTCATCTATAAACATCTAGTTTAACAAAATAGTTTTCTTTTAGTTCAAGACCATGCAGCTCCTAGTTTTGAACAAATGACAACACGGCTCACAACATCCGAGTATTCAGTTTCAAAACTACTAGGTGATTCGATGTAATTACGTCTTTTTCGTCGCTTTGAGTGATCGAGTCCAAGTACATTTGGTGAATTTTCTGGTATATTTTAGAGTTGAAACTCGCTAGTGAAAGAACTAAAGGCTGTTGTTGTCGCGTTTGATTTCACGCATGCGCTTTAGGGGAATGTCGATTTGTGACCGAAGGAAAACGAAGCCGAAATGTCAACCCAGACCTTCCTACGGAAGCCTGAGTAATCATGTTGACCACTGGTAGCCACTACTGTTTACATTTTTAACTTTCCCGCGTCACCACAGGAAGCCCCCGTGACGCATGCGCAGACAAATTTCCCACCTGGTCATTGAACGCCAACATCTTCAATGACAATCCAATCCAATCCAAATTTTCGAATACAAAGTCTTTATCGAAGCAAGAAATACCCAGCGTGAAGTTAGCTCGGGATTCGGCCCGGGATTCAGACGTCCGGAATTCGAAAAGAGTAAAAAGCCTCAAATTCAATCGAAATCAAATCCGGGGGGGGGGGGTACTCCCATATATTTACTATACGGGGATGATCCGCTGAACAGGGTATGGTTTTTCAAGTTTTTTGTCATGAACAGGGTATCCTTTTTGCATTTTTTTTTAGCTTCTTGTCATTTTCAGGGGTAGCAACTTTCTCATCAACCTTAGTCATTAGAGACCTTAAGCACCGACGACGAACGCGAGGACGACGACAAGGAAAGCTGCAAGAGGTCTGGGTCGAGAACGTCGTCCGCGGCGGGAAAAGTGAAATGTTAAGCGCGCGCGCGTCGACGTCGCCGATAACGTGTCATGTAAACAAACCGAGAACCTGTAAAATCGATGTTTTTGTTTTAGTATGCCTTCATTCCATGAGTTACGAGAGCTTTTACTTGAAAGTCATGCTTCTGGTGCAATAGATGATGAAGAATTACTGTTGTTGATGGAAGAGTTTACACCAAAAAATCCGAATTTTTGTCACGAACAATACAACAGGTTTTCACTTGTTACTTCTATTAGAGGTTTTGCAGTTACCTGATAACTTCATTTGTGATCAACGAAGTGTTGTCAGCGGTTTAGAAGGTCTCTGTATCTTGCTTAGAAGGCTATCTTATCCATGCAGATACAGTGACATGATACCACGGTTTGGTTTACCTGTCCCAGTTCTCAGTATGGTCAGTAATGATGTGCTTGACTTCATATACACCACTCATCATCATCGATTAACCCAGTGGAATCACAATCTTCTAAGCCCTGCTGCTCTACAAATATATAGCGATGCTGTTGCTGGAAAGGGAGCTGCATTGCATAATTGCTTTGGATTCGTAGATGGGACAGTCCGCCCAATCTGTGGGCCTGGGCAAAACCAGAGAATTGTCTACAATGGGCATAAAAGGTTTCATGCTCTCAAGTTTCAGTCTGTAGCCCTACCAAATGGCCTTATTGGGAACATGTATGGACCAGTAGGTAAAGCATATAAACTAATTCAAAAAATGATAATAATGATGTTGATGATGATGACAATTGTCTTTGTATATCAAAAGATTTTTATATCATTTGTCAGTTTCATGTTATTTCATATAGTACTATGCTAATGTTTTGTGCATGTTACTTCTATTTTTAGAGGGGAAGAGGCATGATGCAGGCATGCTTGCAGAATCAAATCTTCTTAACCACCTACAGATGTTTGCTAATACACCAGCAGGGAATCCATTCTGCCTATATGGTGATACTGCTTACCCACTGAGGGTACATCTGGAGACACCTTTCAGAAATCCAGCCTTGACTCCCCAAATGATGGACTTCAACAGATCAATGAGCTCTGTGCGAGAGTCAGTTGAATGGTTGTTTAATGATATTTCAACTTATTTTCGATTTATTGACTTTAAAAAGAATTTAAAGATTGGGTTGAGTAGTATTGGCAAAATGTACATAGTCTGTGCTCTCCTTAGAAATGCCCTTACCTGTCTGTATGGGAATCTGACCTCCCAATTTTTTGATTTGGAGCCCCCAACACTTCAAGAATATTTCAGTTACCTTGGCATAATTAAAGTGCCTAACATAAAAGCCTTCTGAAGTGTAGCAATGAATATGATAAAGGCTTTTTCATCATATGATGCAAATTATATCTCTTGATAATCATGTTTTGGGTATTTTTTCATTGCACCAAGTTAAATCACTGAATATCTTCAAAAAAGAGTAAATGCACCATGTTCTAAGGCCAAGTATTGCATATATGTACTGTGAACTTGCACTAGATTTCAATAACAATTTGAGGAGATCTAGAATGTTTTGTATCAGTCTATATAGACCAATTTGCTATGATAACAAACAATTTTAGAGTATAAATAATATAACCATAAAATAGTTAGCTAACTCCTTTATTTTATGATTGTTTAATTAGATTTAAATAGTTGGCCAAATAGTAAACACTGTTTCATGGTTATATTAATTGCACTCATTCTACAGACTGCATTTGTTTTGTCTGATCAAGCTATTAGAAATCTAAAATGAGGATGAAAGGGAATAAAAGAAAATAACCCTATATAAACATGTAACTACAAAGCATGAACACTTCAACTAGAACAATGTCCTGTTTCACAAGAATCACTCAGTTTACAAGGCATTGTGGAATGATACATGAATAATAAAAAAATGTCATAAGTTCTACAGCATAAGTTTTATAATGATAATATAAAAAATACCATCAGTCTGGCAAAATATAACTGAAAACTCGTAAAAACTATTAAAACTTGTATTTTAAGCCTAACAAAAATTGTAATAACTCAACTCTCTTTATGGAGTACATCTTTAACAGCTAGTTCAGCTTTTTTTGTGCAAACATGGCCATCAGCATTTGATTCTGTTGCTGCTGTTGCTGGATCAATGCTTTCATCATCTCCATTTGCTGTTTTTGTAAATCTTTATTAGCTTCTAGCTCTTGGGCTTTCAATTCCAGCTCCTGCTTCCTCCACTCGCTTTCCTGCTTTGTTTTCTCTTTCAGATACTCAACAGCATCAGATGTGCTCCTCGACTTTTGGGATTTTTTGGTTGTGCTGTCATCTGTGTCATTACTTCCACTTCTCTTTTTTGTTTCCCCCAAACGCTCACAAGCCTGCTGTCTGTGTTCTTCTGCAGCAGCTTTTTCAGCTTTTTTCTTGTCACTTGATAAATCCTTCATTTCTTCTGCAATCTTTTCTTTCTCTAAAATTTCTTCAAGCGCTTGATCCAACTCCGTCTCTTCGCACTCGATACCCGAAACTTTCTCTTCCTGTTGCATTTTTGCCTTGTGTTTTCCTTGTATTAAAGTAAGTCTGTCTCTGACGGAACGCTTATTAACTTTAAATTTGATTTCTGTCATCCCGTTCAGATTCTTGGCAATTCCGTCCCATATTTCTCCTCTTTCCCTACTTCGGTAAGGGAACTGGAATGGGTCCAAGACTAAAACTTCTCGGCAAAGTGCAATGTCATGCTTTTCAGACCACGTGTCCATTCCTGATCTGGAAAAACAAATACAAGTTTGACATTTTATTCATCTGATTTTCACGTTAAATTTCAAAATACATTCCACCAGGCTATTGTGCAAATCTGACTATTCAAGTTTTTAATAAAAAGGTGATCAAAACTGTCAAAATGTGGTGGCATTTTGGCTCTCTTAGCATTTACAACTCTACAAGTCACTGCTCGGGAAGATAGCCAAGTGAAAAGAGCGAAAAATTAACATTTTAAAATTGATCTTCGAGACAGCAGTCAATAAACAAACACATGAGAAATCCCTGAAGCTGTTTAGATGGTTATTTCTCCTTAGAACCAATTCTCGGGGTAAAAAATCAACAATAAGTACTTACGTTGTCTCAAAGACGGCAAACACGGCGTTTTCACGTTCTGAACAGTAGCGCTAAAGCCGAAAAAATTACTTCCGGTGGTCGTCGTCCTCGCGTTCGTCGTCGGTGCTTAAGGTCTCTATTAGCTATAGCCACAACGGTAACGATCACTCTAGAAGCTTTATTTATCGTTGTTCGATCACGATCGCAACAAACTCGTTATGAAACTCATCTACATTACAAACAAATAAGTACATTACATTCTGCAATTATTATACTTTGTCATAAACAGGGTATGGTATTATGAGTTTTTCTGTCATAAACAGGGTAACCGTTTTAGGATCCCAGCGGAACACCCCCACCAAAATACTGGCCAAATACACTAGACACGATAAGTCATACTAGGTCGAAACCAAATTGAAAAGCACTTCGTGTACGACAAAATTAAACATGGCAATATTTTCATAAGTGATATCCTTTGAAAGGTGTCATTTATTAATTCATACAAATATCCTTTGTGTGCGTGTCCGGGTGTGCTGGCTTGAAGGGGGAATGCCGCCGTGTTGACTTGCGTTACAATGAGATTCGATATCATATATCATTGAAGTCTCGCATAACTTAGGCATAATTCACAACTGCCGTCGGCGATCGACATTCACCGAATCATTAGTTTCATCAACACGGTGAAAGGTCCGTTCTCCACTCTAGAAGGACCGAGAGAACTCTGTTAACCAGGGTACGACAATGCGGCCATCAGCAGCATTGGCTCTACTTGGCAGATTGCTCGTCCTTCTTAGTGTAATACAATTTTCAAAGGCACAGCGTTACAGTGAGTATCTTACTAAAGTGACTTGGTTATCGAATAAGGTATTTCAAAATGCCGTAAGTTCGGTAAAATCATCGTTTTTATAGATCAACGTCTAGAAATAGCGGAGGTCCATGAACATGAAGATAGCGCTATTCTTGTTTTCTATTTTAAAATTCACAAGCATATTATGGACAAAGCTCTTTGACTGATCTTAAACACTGTCTAATTCAATTGTTCTAGACATTCGCAGGCGCATTTGTGAGAATGCTTTGTTGTCTGAGTGGTCTGACCCCAGTGTAAACTGAACCCTTCGCAAACACGCAACATGCACAAGGACTTTTGAAGGAATCTGGTTTATGTTTTTAATTCAACGACTGACATACATACGTGTTTCTTTGACAAATGGAAAATTATATTTTTAAAAAGTTACCGAGTAGTATAAACCGAGATTCTAGGGAAGTGTAGTCAGGAAACGAAGACAATTTAGTCAGTCAGGAGCACTTGATCTTTAGATCTTTGGCTAATCAGAAACAGAATTTATGGTTACACTACTGTGGGGCTGTAAGTTACGTTAATAATGATGCATTTCTTTCTCATCGCCGTGCGATAGGAATCCTGAGTAGAATCTCATAACGTTATAAAATCACACAAATATCCACATGACAATTCAAATCATATCTAGCTTGCCCTAACCTTGTACACCAAAGAACTTCATTTGTTGATGCTGAAATCAAGACTAAACCTGAAATTGCTACTACCCATACTGCTTTTCGGTGTAGTGGCGTAGGCTTTAGGCCTCTCGTATGACAACCTTTTTTGAAATAGGTGTATAAAAGCTCCTAAGAGTGGTTTTCATTTGACCGTGAAGGAATAGACAAACTTATAGTTGGTAGTAGACCCTAAAGCCATTGTTTTCTTTTGTTTCTTATCAACTACTACAAACTAAATAGTCATTTTTCTTTCACGGTCAAATGAAAATCACTCTAAGAGTGGTTTTCATTTGACCACGAACGAATAGACAAACTAATAATTGGTAGTAGACTCTAAAGCCATTGTTTTCTTTTGTTTCATATCAACTACTACAAAACTAAATAGTCATTTTTCTATTACGCGCCAAATAGTCAGTAGTTGTTTCACGGATAGAGTGATTTTCATCGGACTGTGAAACAACTACTAATAGTCAGTGTTTAATAGTGTCTAACAGTTGTATTGCAACAAAAGAAAACAATGGGTGCAGAGTCTATTAGTGTCTATTAGCTTAGTAACTATTTCACAGTCCGGTGAAAATCACTCTATATGGCGTGCACTCTATAATTATAGTTAGTTAGTTTTACTGAAGGGGATAGTAAGAAAACAAAACAGTTTGCTAAAACTTAGCCTGTGAACAGGCTCTGGGGGAGAGGGAGAGAAGGGGAGGGGAGGGGAGGGGAGGGGAGGGGGCGGGAAGTGCCTGTTCGCAGGCTGGCTAAAACTTTAAACCCGTCAAACCACAACATGCACTCCCCTGTCTTGCAGGAGTCAACGGACGATATCTGTTATTGTTATGTTTTTATTTGTTGTCAGTTGCACCAGGAAAGTGCCCGCTAAGACCTACAGTTGCAGAATGTCCCGATCCACCAGATGAACCTGATGAATGTATTGATGATGGAGATTGTTTAGCAAAGTTCCCTGCTGGCACAAAGAAATGCTGCAGAGATGCTTGTAATTTTCTATGTCTAGGTAACTGTTGCAAGGTTTTGTGTATTCAGTTTTACCTATGCTTTTTGTATTATTAGTCGTGCCCAGGCCTTTTGGCCGTCACGAGTCTATCAACAAAATTTCAAAATTTTCCAGATAAAATTTTCATTTTCTCATCTATTGAAAATGACTTTCCTTTACATTTTGCACTTTTGACTTAAGAAACTGCGAACGCTTTTGAGTATCTGAGTAAGATGTTTTAGTGGTTAAACCGGGAAACATCGCTCTCGTTTGTCTGCAGGAGAGCTGCAATATTTCTGAGGTGTTTCAGAAATATTTTTGTCTCGGCAACAAAATTATGTCGCGAGAAACAATGTTTGTCGTGTGGCTAAACGGGATAACACTTGCGAAACATGCGCGCTAGTGATGTTTCCGGAAACAGGTTTGGACAGGGCCTAAAACACAGGGAAGAAAACCACATGCAACACAAAAATTGAGGACGAGGGTTATTCAAAAAGGAGGGCTCATTCAAAATAGTTAGATACCTATGAAATAATGCATACATTCCAGTGCACTACATGTTTTTGCTTCATTGCACGTTTATGACATTTTCTAAATCAAGATTATTCAAACACCGACCCTGTAGACGAGGGGAGAGGGGCTTATATTCGATCTTTATGAACTTTATTTTTTTGGTTGTAGAAATCACTCCTTTATTCAATGATAACGATTTCTGAGTTATGAACGTTTTAAATGTTATGGGTGGCATGGTTGGCCAAGCGGTTAGAGCGCTGGCCTTTCACCACTATGGTCCGGGTTCGAGTTCCAGCTCGAGCGCCTGGATCATATGTGAACTGAGTTTGTTTGATGTGTTGTTCTCTACCATGCCACGAGGGTTTTTTCTCCGGGTCCTCCGGTTTTTTACTACCGGTTTTTCCTCCCTCAGCAAAAATCAACATGTGAGTTCAGTGATTATTTGCAATTGAATTTGCAAAATATTTCATATAGAGATAGTGAGTGTGAGAGTACAGTGTCCCCCAATTAGTGCGCGAGCGCTAGAAGACTTGGACACTTATATAAACAGTTATTATTATTCTTATGCTAATTTGATGACGTCAAAGTAGGCAACATTTATTATACGAAATCGACTTAGTACAAAATACTGGAATTTTCCATTTGTAAATCATTTCCATGGAAAAAAAGCCTTGCTGTTTTACGAAAAATTAGGTTATGGAATCGAAGAGCACTTGTTGCAAATACCACATAAAGCTAGTACAAATGCTCATTTGACGTCATCTCATTTGCATTGTGAGATTTAAAACTTTCATATCTTGGAAATTATGGAGTCAATATTAGAAAATGCAAAAAAAAATTCACTGTTCTCTAATGAGAATTGATTTTCAAAGTAAAAATGTTGCATCATAGGGCTTCAATCCGTAGTAAACATTCCACACACATTTACTATACAAACGAAGTTTATTTTTCTCATTGTTTTTGTTTCAAACAGATCCAATTCTTCCTTTAGTGGTAAGTATGCTAGTGATGTGTTCAATTATTTCAATAACTAAACGAAAATAATAGCGAAAAAATATGTACAGTAGAACCACACTTACTGGAACTCGGTTCACTTCCAAATTCCCATCATGAAAATGGGAAGTGATTCGGATACTCATGAAATCCTAGTCTCTATAATGTTTGGCATCTTTACTAGTAAAAATTGTTACTGCGAAAACACGTATTGCGATCTGACCAAGAAAAAATTTAAACTTTCAGTTGGATTTTGGGTTTTATGGTCCGCCAATCATGTGAGGGGGGAGGAACTTATGCAGATGCCCTCAAGGGACCTCAAGGCGGATGGCGAACGTGAATCGAGATTAGATCGAGGGCATTTGCATTAGCTCCACCCTCTCCACATGAAAAAAACCCTGAAAGTTTGAAGTTGTCATACAAGGGTTTTCGCAGTAAATTAAACAGTTCGTTTGCGTTTGAAAGACCATACTTCAGTACAACAAAAACATGTAGAAATTCAACTTCATTTGGTTAACTCGAAACACCGCTAATTTGTAACATTTTTTGTTTCCTGTGGGAGTTCGAGTTTGCGGTGTTCTACTGTACATAACTGCTGAAGGTATCAAAAGATCTTTGTGACCGCTGACAAAGTAAAATAAAAAAAAACATTAACGGTTGTTGGTTAAAGTATAAAGGCCCGGACACACGGTGCAGTATTTCTTGAAACATTTGCTGAAACATCGCGCGCAACACAATGTTTCAGCGTGTGTCCACCTTCGCGAAACGTTGCGCGCAATAGCCACAGAAGTAGGATCGAGTTCTACTTCTGCAACTGTCCAGAACTGTTGCGCGCAACATTGCGCGCGATGTTTCAGCAAATGCTTCGGGAAAGGTTGCACCGTGTGTCGGGGCCTTTTCAAAGTGAAAGCTTAAGAAACACAGAACCATTTCAGCAGTGTTTTATTAAGTTTTCGTAAAGGGATTGTTTTTATCAGGAGTTTTCGGGAAAATAACTGGACCTCAAAACCGTGTCTCAGTTTTTTATATATATCTGTATTTTTTTAGAAACCTTCAAAGCTCTTTAAAAAACGAATAATACGAGAGCACCGCCCCCCCCCCCCCCCCAAAAAAAAATAAATAAATAAAAACCTCAAAGTTTATAAAGATTTTGTCTCTGATTTTTCTTTTAATTGTAGACGTTTCGGCCATTGACTCCGGCCTTCATCAGTGATTACAAAAGATTGCTTGCGCGAGAATTTCAAACTTATTATAGTGCGCGCGTGTTTAGTGCGCGAGGATTTTTTCAATGTTCTATAAATATCTGCAATTCAGTTGCATACAGTTATTTCCAGCATCCTTGTCATTGATGGTATACCATGCCTCTAAAAATAGTCTCTGGTGGTAGTTCTTTTCTTTATCAACTACTTCGATGTTTTCAAAGTCAAATGCGTGGTCAGTTTCATATGCGTGCTGGGCGACCTTTGAGTTCTGATGATTATTGGCAATGGCTCGTTTGTGCTCCATTACGCGGGTTCTCAACGCTCTTTCAGTTTGACCGTAATATACAAAATTGCATTCTTGACATTTTATTTTGTATATAACGTCAGTCTGGTTAGGCTTTTCTACACGATCTTTGGGACGAGGGAAGAGGTTGCACATCTTGTTTAAGGGGCGATGAGCTACTTTGATATCATGTTGTTTAAGAACTCTACGTTCTTTTTCTCTGGCTTCCTCTGTAGATGGAATGTCTTTAGCACGATGTACAAGGGTGTTAACTACTGACAATTTGTGGAATACTGGATGATGTGATTTGAAATCAAGGTATCTATCTGTGTGAATAGGCTTGCGGTAGACGTCAATAAGAACGTGACCATCGTCAGAACGCGTGGAAACAGTATCCAGGAAAGAGAGACCAGCGTCCTTTTCCTCTTCCATTGTAAACTGGATGTTCTTGTCTACTGAGTTTAGGTGTTCGTGAAATTTCTTGACATTGCTTTTCTTTAGACAACAATGGCTGTCATCTACGTACCTAAACCACCATTTAGGACGATCTGTGGCTGTGATAATGGCTACTTCTTCACTGGAATTCTTTCCATGACTAGATTTGCTAGTAAGGCCGAAACGTCTACAATTAAAAGAAAAATCAGAGACAAAATCTTTATAAACTTTGAATTTTATAATTATAAAGGTTCAAACCCGAGCCCGTGCATTTGAAGTGGTTTAAAAACTAACCAAACCCTATTTTTATTGTTTCAATGCAAAAATTAAGAATAAGAACTCAAATCATCGGATTTGAGTTATAGTATCAAATCCGAGTTATATCGAGTGATTTATATTTGCGTTAAATTAACGTCGAACTATAGCTAAAATACAATACAATACGTTTATTAGTAATTCCCAGAAGGGATTTTCAATACTAATTTACAAAATGTGTGTTGAGATAAAGCTTCTTAAAATTCCATCATGGTCAACGATTTACCGGATAGCATAGTCACTGTGGTAAGTGAATGGACCAAGATTGAACGGGTTGAGGGTTCGAGGCTCGGTAGGGTCGATGCGTAAGATATCATTTACGATTTTTTTAAAGATCAGAATAGTCAATTCCTTAAATTTTAAGACTTTTTGACTTCTAGTGTGTGTCTCAGTAAAATCTCAAATGCAGTGCATTGAAGGTAAAACTTCTCAAATGTGTGTAATGTATGGCATGACTAGTAACTTGGCAAAAAAACCTGATGCAGGTCTTGAATTCAAAATTCAAAACCTGTCCCGGGTCTTCCTCCGAAATTCAAAACCTACATTAAACAATGGAAATAGGGTGTGGTTAGTTTTTAAGGATCCTGATTGCAATTTCAAAATCTTTACAAATAAAAACCTCTCCAACAAAAATGAAGCAAATAAAATAGGCATGATCAATTTCAAGCAAATCCATTTCAAAGTTAAGGACTTAGAACCTCATAAATATATGCATGCCATACTGAATTGGATAGCTTGCACGAGGAAACAAATTAGCACAAAAGTATCAATAAGAGCTTTAGTGATCTAGAGATGGTGTTTCTCAAGCTTTCAGAAGTTGTAGTATACCTGAATACTCTTGAGTTAAAGCTTTTACGGCAATATGTTGCGAACGATTCTGTTCGTATTTGTTGTTGCCATATGGCTGTAAATAGGTGGTGTGGGTAAATGCATTCATGGCTGTAAATGGGGTGTGGGTAAATGAATGAATCAATACGGACACAATACAGTTAATAGCTGACATTGCAACATACATTCCATTGACGTTAAACAAAAGTTTAAGTATGTGTTATATGTGTGTTACTGCAAAAAGTGTTTGCGAAGGTCGCTTATACCTAAAGAAGAAATTAAAGTAAAATGATTTGTATGGAAGGTGTCGTTTTGATTCTCAGGATTCTGGAACTGGATTCACAAAGATGATTCGGAGATTTTTTTTACATTCCTTAAGCTCCATCGTATTTGTCAATCCAGGTCGTCTTGTCATCTGCATAAGGTTTTTTAATGCAACTGATCTGCATTAAAAGAAAGATAGTGCATTACTGGAATTAATCTGCATGATGGTGTCATTTGAATACAACTACCAGAATGCTTTACAAGTTTTATTTAGATTGTTATTCCTACTTAAGAAAAGTAGAAACACTGCCACCAGTTATTTCACAAAAGATATACTGTTAATTGTAGTATGACGCTGTACAAATGCCTCCTAGCTATTTTATACTAAGAACGCGTAACGATTGACTCTTGAAGTGCAAACCAATAAAGCTATTCTGTGTATTCAACGAAAACGAAAGCTTGTCCCGCTCCATTTGTACTCTTCTACCCCTCCCATAAATACAATCAATCAATTCCTGTGGATGCACTATTGTTGTTATAGTGCATTCTTGACTGTTATGTCCATACATCCCTGTGGATGCACTATTGTTGTTATGTTGCATTCTTTACTGTTATGTAATGTTTAAAGGCCGACAATGAGGACTTGACGGTATTTCAAAGTCCGCGCAATTAGTTCCAGTCCGAGGCGCAGCCGAGAACTCATTGCAAGGACTTTGAAATACCGTCAAGTCCTCATTGTCGGCCTTTGGACGACTTCTCAAACTCATTAATTATTCGGGAGGAATCTTTGGTCAGATATTTACCCATTTTATTATAATGAAACTATTGACTAATAGTTATGCATAAACGGATAGTTTCTATAACATTTCAAAAAATTCCTTTCTGGTCAACGAGTTAGCTAGTGGCTCAGTGGTAAGCAATAGAGATTAGTGGTTAGGAGTTCGAATCTCGGTATTGGTTATAATGAAAATATTTCAGAAGTCTTTTAACGCTTTAAAATGATAATGTAGATAAGGAACTATGTTTTTCTGAGCTAATGTTTCTAAGAGTCACTATAGAAAGCGTTACCAAAGTACATTTATGATATAATATAGATGGAATAAAAACACCCCAGGATTGTCTGGAAATTATTTCCAAGTCCAAGTACTTTTGAAATCATTTCAAAGTACTTTAGAGCGGACTTTGAAATCATTTCAAAGTACTTTAGAGCGGACTTTGAAATCATTTCAAAGTTCATCATGTGACCTAATTTGAGACACCTGGTTGGTTGATTACCTCATGAATAATTAATGATTTGAGAAATTGCATTCTTTACTGTTATATGCATACATCCCTGTGGATGGACTATTGTTATAGTGTATTCTTTACTGTTATGTCCATACATCCCTGTGGATGCTTAATAAATTGTTATATTGCATTCTTTACTGTTATGTCCATACATCCCTGTGGATGGACTATTGTTGTTATAGTGTATTCTTTACTGTTATGTCCATACATCCCTGTGGATGCTTAATAAATTGTTATATTGCATTCTTTACTATTATGTCCATACATCCCTGTACATCCACAGGATGTATGGAGATAATATAACGTTGTATTATTGTTTTGGGTCTTTACTGTTATATCCATACACTACCACTGTTGTTATATTACATTCTTGGCCGTTATATCTATACACCAATTTGGATATAACGATGTTGTTATATTGCATTGATTCTTAACTGTTATTTTGGATGTACCATTATTGTTGTTATATACTGCATTGATTCGTTACTGTTATAACCATACACCCCTTTGGCTGTACCATTGTTGTTATATTGTGTATTGATTCTTTGCTGTTATATCCATACACCCATATGGATGTACCACTGTTCTTATATTGCATTCTTTACTGTTATATCCTTTGGATGCACCACTGTTGATATATTGCATTCTTAACTGTTATATCCATACACCCCTTTGGATGCACCACTGTTGATATATTGCATTCTTAACTGTTATATCCATACACCCCTTTGGATGCACCACAGTTGATATATTGCATTCTTTACTGTTATATCCATATGCCCCTTTGGATGCACCACTGTTGATATATTGCATTCTTTACTGTTATATCCATACACCCCTGTGGATGTACCATTGTTATATTGCATTCTTAACTGTTATATCCATACACCCCTGTGGATGTACCATTGTTATACTGCATTCTTAACTGTTATATCCATACACCCCTGTGGATGTACCATTGTTATATTGCATTCTTAACTGTTATATCCATACATCCCTGTGGATGTACCATTGTTATATTGCATTCTTAACTGTTATATCCATACACCCCTGTGGATGTACCATTGTTATACTGCATTCTTAACTGTTATATCCATACACCCCTGTGGATGTACCATTGTTATATTGCATTCTTAACTGTTATATCCATACACCCCTTTGGATGCACCACTGTTGATATATTGCATTCTTTACTGTTATATCCATACACCCCTGTGGATGTACCATTGTTATACTGCATTCTTAACTGTTATATCCATACACCCCTGTGGATGTACCATTGTTATATTGCATTCTTAACTGTTATATCCATACACCCCTTTGGATGCACCACCGTTGATATATTGCATTCTTTACTGTTATATCCATACACCCCTGTGGATGTACCATTGTTATATTGCATTCTTAACTGTTATATCCATACACCCCTTTGGATGCACTACTGTTGATATATTGCATTCTTTACTGTTATATCCATACACCCCTGTGGATGCACCAGTTATAATATTACATTCTTTACTGTTATATCCATACACCCCTTTGGATGCACTACTGTTGATATATTGCATTCTTTACTGTTATATCCATACACCCCTTTGGATGCACCACTGTTGTTATATTGCATTCTTAACTGTTATATCCATACGCCCCTGTGGATGCACCACTGTTGTTACATTGCACTCTTTACTGTTATATCCATACATCACTGTTACTGTTTACTGCACATAATTCTCTCACAATCTGCCATAATTCAACAGCATAAATTTCTCTGTTTTAGTCATTTATGAAATGTCTGTTTTCGAAAACCTCACCAACATAACCACAAGATGAAGGCTGATAACCCTCACATACTATAATTAAAACATCAACAGGTAGAGAACTTCCCATAACAAAGGGACCTTAAGCAACCAAGTTGGTAATGTGGATTATCACAGCATAAGACAATGGCCTTATAATAAATTATTACACAATAAAATAATAATTGTATGTGCTGCAAAACTCCAAATTTCATGCTCTGTAAAAACCAGGAACTTGAGGATCCACGTAAACCAAAATCTGAGTCTGAATAGCAATTTAAAATGAATAAGTGAAAAACATACCATTGAATATCCAGACTTATAAAATGCTTTTTGTCATCACAGTTGCTTAAGGCCCCTAATAATGGTGGTAAACCTTAATCATAATAAACATATATAATAGTGATGATCACCAGTTGGTGAATCCCATATATGGATAGGCTTCAAAGTCACAAATCTTTTGGTTATCTGCCGTATAATGAAGTGATTTAAAACATTTGTCACAGAACAATGAAGGGTCCTCGCTGGCTAAAATATCATTCTTTGTTATCCATCTGTAGAACAGATAGAGAAATATATGTGTTTCAGTGATTATGTGTTGTGACTGAGCTATTACTATAGTTGTACATACATGTACTTATTAGAGTGATTGCAAAAAACATGAAATAAAAATTGAATGTTAGTGTGTAATAGTTAGATGAAAGAAAACATTGTCTACTAGTTTGCAATCACTCTACGCACTCATCTACAACCCTTTCAACACAGAGTATTATAGCTAATTGCACAAACATTGACCCTTTTGTAAATGTAGAAGCTGAGACTGACATGAACACTGTGAATATCAGTTGATTGAATTATTTTAAAGAAGCATGTGGGCGCAATTAACAGACATTTCAAACAGTGACTGTCTGAGACAAATTCTAGATATTCTAGATAGAATATTCATAGTTATTATATCCACATCCAGTGGATATGAGCATTCACATGCTCTGATTGGTTCCTCTACTACTAGGCTATCAGCTCATATCCTGTGAGTAGAGAAAATCAAAATGGTGGAGTGTTTTGCCGAACTAACTGAGGACGAAATAAAATCTTTACTAGAAAACAAAACTCAAAAAATACAAAAAAGCAACAAAGTTTGGAATGAAAGTATTTGATGGTAAGAAGTACATTTTTTATTTTTCAATGATTATTAATACAGATTTTTACCCAAAATCTACTGTCTCTGTCGCTTTTCGCCGGTTTGCTTACAATCTTCATGCCGGCTAATTATAAACACTTTTGTGACCTTTTGTGACCTTTTTCATTGTAGACTAGTTTCAGAGCTCAAATAAATTTGACAAATATATCACCGAGATGTCCGAAAACTGAGTTGAATAGCTGCTTGAAACTATTTTATTCCTCTGCGCGACAAAAAGATGGCTCGTTTTACAAGAAAACAACACTAAAGTCAATTCGTGCTGCTATGGATAGGCATTTGAGAAGTTTGCCAAATAATTAATAATTATATCTTTCTCAGAATCCAGTGGATGTGGAAATAATAAAACAATTATTCCACTCAATCTCGTCGTACATGGCTAATAGCCGACTCAGCGCTGCACGCCTTGTCAGTTATGAGCTCATGATTGTATGACGAGATTGAGTGGAATAATTGTTAAATGGAACACTTGAATATCCATATATTACTAGTGTAATCAGGAGCCATTTAGGTTTTAGCTTTTAGGTTTGATTATTAAGGGTTAATGTTTGTGCAAATAGCTTTATATATAATATATATACACTCGATTGCAGAAAGGTTGTAGTCTACATTTTACACAAATATCTAATTTATTCAGTATACTAATGAGATGCAATTTGTAAATACGCGATCACAACACCCAAAATATAGTTCTTGAATATCTGCTAGAGTTTAGAAAGACTAAAAATACATTTTGACAATTATTGCATGTAAGCAATGCCGATTTAAGCAGTATTTTGGGTTTTGCATCTCATTAGATATTTGTATATTTGTGTATTTTGCAGACTACAACCTTTCTGCAATCGAGTGTATATATAATGATATATTAATTTCCAATCCAACCAAAGGAATCTGAACACCCCCTTTCCCAGGATGAATACATACTTTGCTGTGTATATTTTACAGACAGAACATCGTTGACGTCTGCAGCGATGGCGAAATATTTGTAAAGGGTATTCCAGTGCATTGTCACTGTCATCCACATCAAGAAGTCTAAAATGTCAAACAGATGTTTTACCAATGGAGAGATTTGCACGAGAGATAAAATTCTGATAAGAAGAAGTAGTTGGTAAGGTGTCAAGAAGTGGTTGGTAAGGTGTCAGTAAGTAGTTGGTAAGGTGTAAGTAAGTAGTTGGTAAGATGACAGTAAGTGGTTGGTAAGGTGTCAGGAAGTGGTTGGTAAGGTGTCAGGAAGTGGTTGGTAAGGTGTCAGGAAGTGGGTGGTAATGTGTCAGTAAGTGGTTGGTAAGGTGTCAGTAAGTGGTTGGTAAGGTGTTAGTAAGTGGTTGGTAAGGTGTCAGGAAGTGGTTGGTAAGATGTCAGGAAGTGGTTGGTAAGGTGTCAGGAAGTGGTTGGTAAGGTGTCAGGAAGTGGGTGGTAATGTGTCAGTAAGTGGTTGGTAAGGTGTCAGTAAGTGGTTGGTAAGGTGTTAGTAAGTGGTTGGTAAGGTGTAAGTAAGTAGTTGGTAAGATGACAGTAAGTGGTTGGTAAGATGTCAGTAAGTGGGTGGTAAGGTGTCAGTAAGTGGTTGGTAAGGTGTCAGTAAGTGATTGGTAAGGTGTTAGTAAGTGGTTGGTAAGGTGTCAGTAAGTGGTTGGTAAGGTGTCAGTAAGTGGTTGGTAAGGTGTCAGTAAGTGGTTGGTAAGGTGTCGGGAAGTGGTTGGTAAGGTGTCGGGAAGTGGTTGGTAAGGTGTCAGGAAGTGGGTGGTAAGGCATCTGAGAGTGGCAGTGAGTTTTCAGTGAAGCAGCTTTCATGTACAAGTAGGAATTAAGGTGTCCACAAGTGGTTGATCAGGTAAGCTTATTTTCAACATGCTACTGAATTTCATAACAAACTTGAAAATCAAAGGAGCTCCAGCCTTAAGCTTCAAATATTGTTGGATGGCTCTGGTTTGTGGTAATCAAAGGTGGCACTTATCAACAGTGAAATACTTTATCTATAGAAAATTATTATATATGTACATACCTTAAATCTGTGAAAATAACAATATGTTCACAATTTCCTTGATGACAATAAAGATAAGGGTAGCCAAGTCGTACAGTTAGAGTTTCAAATGCTGTGTCTTCCATATTCTTGGTAGCAGCAGTTTTCAACCTTGCTGTACTCCATGAGTCATTGTCTTTGGCCCAGTCGATAATAGTTCTGTTCAAACAAAAAAGTCATTGTATGTGTCATTTTACTCTTTACTAACACAACTAAAACAAATGTGATGAAAGAAATTACACAAATACCTTCTATATATACTGTAGAAAGGGGGGATGCTCATAAGAAATTTTGAAAATGACCTCTAAAAGGTACCAGAGCCTGAATAAGGTGGGCGTGACAACACATGATTTTTACCTCTATAAGGTACCAACTCATGAACAATAGAATTATAATAAAGACCACTTTGACCACCTTACTTGTAAATTAAGTTTATAAGTCATATTATTATATGATTGAGTTGGTTTTCTATGTTATTTGTAGGGCTTTATATCGTGTATTTCTCGTCATTATGAATTCAAGGGCATTATACAGCCCTCGTCCCATACTTCCCTAGTTCATCTTAATTTGGATGTTAGACTTAGAAATTTTCTATTGAGCCCCAAAATCATACACTAAGGGACCGTTCATTATTTATCAGGGAGGGGGGGGCGGTGGAATTCCAGCAGGAGTCCATACAAGAAAAACTAGCCCCCCCTCTATAAGCCTGATTTTTTTTAATGACCCCCCCCCCCTCTCCCCCCAAAAAAAATCCACCGCTCCCCTCCCTCCCTGATAAAAAATGAATGATCCCTAAAAGGATATCAAAAGTTTGTTGCAGTTGTATAAATGTTAGCAATCCATGTACTTTAATGTCAGATTATTTCGTTTTTCATGATCATTTACAGGCCCGTAGGCTGCATTCTGAATGGGGATTCGTTTCGGAATCAGGGTGGATCAATTTTCTGTAAAGAATAAAGCTCTTGCTCTTCTGAGAGCAAGCAGAACATTTTCAGAAACCATTTACAATAACGACATTATCCGAGCGCGAAGCGCGAGCCGCTCGTCAAAGTAAGGCATGAAAGTAACTGAAAAGTACTACATTTCTGATTCAGTAAATGAGTAGTTAGCATATATAACTAGTTTTGGATTTTGTAATATCAGTACATTTTAATTTGCGAGCGCGAAGCGCGAGCTGCTCAGCGATAGGCAGTAAAGTAGTAACTCAGAAATGTTCTATTCTGTTTCCTTTACTTAAAAATAACTGATAAAAGCTCATTGGTATGATGTTTTTGAATGGCCCCCCCTTTTGACATTGATTCTTCTACATGTGGCCCCCCTCTATAGGCCTGATTTTTTTGAATGGCCCCCCCCATATTTCCACCGCCCCCCTCTCCCTGATAAAAAATGAATGGTCCCTAAGTAGCCAATTTTGGTGAAAAAAATCTCTTGAGAAATAACTTTAGGATTCAAACCCGAGACCTTCTGCACACCTATACCCGCCTTTAACCTCTATACTATTGAGCTAACTGATGAAAATTTATCAACAAAAAATCATTTTGTCTGTTATAATAGTGTTCGTTAACTTCACTGTGAATAGAATTGAAAAGCAATTGTTTAAGATTTCCTTCTGGGAATTCAGTAACAATGATCAGATAGTTAATGTCATTTGGGATTGTTTTAGTGTGAAAACTCAATCATATAATAAGCCAGTTAATTACCTCGACCTCGGCATTAAGCCATATACATTTAGGCCCATAGGCCATAGGCCCTAGGGATCTATATGGCTTAATGCCTCGGTCTTCGGTAATTAACTCTGACTTACTTATTGAAGAACACAGTTCAGTCTCTGGTGGTTCATTAAAATTTAAGTGTTTAAGACACTGGAAAGTGAATAAATCATATCCTGTTCAAAACAAATGAGAAAAAATCGACCCTATTTAAGATACGTAATGGGGTAGTCTCCTTTTAATGAGATGAAAAATGGCTATGAAAGAGATTACAGAGCCGTCAATTACGATATCTCGCATGGTGAGGTGCTTTTTGGAGTATTTTACACAAAAAACATGATACACTGTATGGCTTGCAATCTCTTTTCAGAATTATAGATCCTGTTTAAGACAATTTTGGGTAAAATGTATACCCTGTTTAAGACAGCAGGGCCAAAAACCATACCCTATCCAGCTGCACACACCCGTATGGCATACCCTGGGCCCCCAAGGCAGAAATAAAGGGGATTAGAGTGGGGTGAATATGAGAGGAAGTAAAACAAAACAAATGCAGACTAGGGCTCTATGACAGATCTAACTAGATATCTGACCACTTACAATCCACCTAGACGCACTAGGCAAGGAGGCAAAGGTCCTTTATATACTGGTAATACTTCAAAGTTTAGGACAGAAAGCTTTGCTTCTTCATACTTTAATAGTATAGTTCCCTTGTGGAATAATTTACCAGTTGAGCCTAGGCTTTCCTCTTCAGTCTGGTCATTTAATCCCTTAACATTTGCCTTTTACTAATGATAATTTTTTGTCCACCTTTAAGACTCAAGACACATGTTCTTGGGTGTCTGCTTGTCGCTGCGCCAATTGTAGGCCTGCTTACAATGTAGTTTTTCGCTTTTTCATATAACTTATAATTTTTTTTGTTTAGTAGTTTAGTTTAGTTAAGTTTTTTAATTTTATTTTGGAGACTATCTTATAGTTGGCCACCACCTGTCTAAATGTAGGTCTCCTCAACATTTTGTTGAAAGCTTAATAAAAATAAATAAATAAACTCCATTACCGGCTGTAATCCCTGCAAAGACCATCTCGCATATCATTGTAGAATACATTCTCAAAGTAAAAGAAACCAGACTTGCATATATCCTGTTGATAATTAATAGCAAATTATCAAAACAAATGATATACTATCAAAATTGTGGATGTAAATGACATATTAGTTACCAAACTTTCTTACCCTACAGGATGCCTTCAGTGACAAATCAGGGTTGTCACTGTGGTCTCCAGGTACTATGTGGTCAGATGAACAATGAATTTTATCTCGCAATGATGTTAATGGCTAAAAATCAGAGTGTATTCAGTTGTTAGACTGGCACTAATAAGCGGTTGATACTTTGAGGCATACAAAATTGCATATTTATACCTGTCCAGATAAAACAAGAAATTCTTGAACCTTGTTAAGCTTGAAAGAAAACAAAGTCAAACATGTTATTACAGCATAAAGCAAAACTGACTTGTGTTAAATTTAATATTCATATCTCATTATCCTCTAATTAGCCCTTAGATAAGAGATGAGAGCTGTTAATACCATGACCATCCAATCAATCTGGGCCTGGTTGTTCAAAGGGAGATTAGCACTAATCCTGGGTTAAAATGAATGGTTTTCTATAGAATTAATCCTGCGTTAACGCTAATCTTCTTTTGAACAACCGGCCCCTGATACATACTCTCTGAAAAGATTTCTGCAAATAAACCAGTAATAGAATATCACATTGAAAAAATATCACAATCGTTCACTGTGTGATAGCCACAATGCCATTGCAATGTCATCATAGGTTCAAGATGCCATTTCACTGTAGACCAGAGCCCATTGTTGAGGGAATGGAATTTTTCTGAGTTTTATTTCACACTCGATGACACACACCTAATTCAACTGATCAGAACACTAAAAGAAGCATTGAGATCAAAGCACCAACTGCAACTCATGTTTCAATTACTTGACATCTAATCGTGACTTAATCTCTTGATTAATATGTTCTCAATCCCATGCTGTGTGTGCAGATTTATAGCATGCAGACATGCACATTTTCTACCTCTTGGGTATCCTAACTTTACCAGTTTTGGATGGTAGATGGCAACAGACAAAACCACTTCAACATTTTCCACAGGTCTGTGTTCAGATTCTTCATCTTTCAACTTTACTTCCTTCAGGCAATTAACAACAAATTTAGCAATAGATACCAACAAGGTATTAATTTTATTACCACCGTGTGCATAATTACGCGTCCAGCCAGACTAAAAGTCTCGATTGGGTTTTGGTCAATAGGCTACCGGGAAGCCAGCAAAGTGTACAGACATTGTATAGAAAACTCCGCCTCTGTCTGGATTTTTGGTAGGCTATTGACCAATTCCCAATCGAGATTTTAGTCTGGCGAGAGTTTTGCACACGGTGGTAAATAGTTACATTACTGTCTCTCATGTCTTAAATACTTATACCAAAGCAAATACAATGACACCAAAATGTATATGCTTGCATGCTCAAAGCTTAAAGTGGGTCGATGATGAACTTAGCTCCCTTATTATTTTTATATTTGTTGACATTCTTATAGCATTCATATTAACATGTCAAAGCGATTTTGTCATACGATAAAAAAGGACATCCTCAAAAGGAGCTATTTTCCTCTGCTTTTATCGGCCGCCATTATTCAAAGGAGCACTTGGATGAAAATTTATAACGAATGAAAATGACTTGAAACTCACCAATAATTATGGCCCCAACTAGCACCATGAAGCAACATTTTCTTCTTATTTAGAGGAGACGGATAGAAAAATTTGTTAAGTGTTTTTAAATAGCATCTAAATTTTGAGTAACTGACGTCATATGGCGTCAGTTACTCAAAATGAACGCTATTGTTCTCTTAGGTTTTAAACACAAGTTTCTCCATGATAATGTGCTTAAAATGCATTTTTTTGGTGGAGAGTAGTAAGTTATTCAGCTATATGCACCTTCTGATAAAAAATAATCAGTTTTCACTCTTCATCAATTTTTCTTTTCAAAGTGCCAGATGGATGAATGACGGATGGCATTTAGAGACAATTCAACTCAAAATTTTAGGTATATAATTTTCTCCCAATTTATTTTAACATCGGATTTCTATTTTACTCAACTAACATAATTTTGATTTTTAATCTGAAAAATCGTCTTTCAAACAGTCAAGATTTCATCGTCGTCCCACTTTAATATATCATCACAATAAAAATAAAGTTTTTACCTTTACTACATAGTTAGTTTCCTTTTTAAAACGTGTCAATTTTCCTTTTCTTTCCTTTAGAAGTCTAAGAGGAACAGTATTAATATTAAATATTAAAATAATTATTAGCAAAATGATATAAATAGACCATTATTTTTACAGAACTTATATATATCTTGGTCAACCACTACCTTGGCTGCATGGAATATATTCTTTTTCACTTTGGTAACACCCCCAGGAAAAGGCAAGAAATGCACACAAATGGACCACTTGTAAATGAACAAAGCACAAACCTGTCAAATCAAAAGTATTATTTGCTTTGTTCATTCACACCTCCCTCAAGATTCAGGATTCTTTTATTATGCCGGTTTTACAAAATAACATTAATTAAAAAAATCTATATTTGACATATTTTAAGGCATAGGCTAATTGAAACAGATAACTGAGTGATATACTCAATTAGCCGCTGTCTTATATTAATATAATTGGTCAGGTTCATTTGTGTTCATTTGTTGCCTTTTAATGAGCTGTTACCCAAAGAATATAATATTACATGTACATGCTGTTTGAGGCTGTGGTTGACCAAAATATAACTGTAAAATGGTCTATTGATGACTATACAGCAAATTAGTTTATACCAACTCCACAACCTCGTAATAAGATCGAGCGATTCTACATTGTATTGGCGCGCTATCACGGAATATTGAAATCATTAATCTAATTCCCAAGCTCAGGATAATTAGCATTTCATAAAAATGGTCTCTTTTAAGGAAGATTAAAAAATTAAAAAAACTGCAACAAAATCATAATTACATGTATAATCTAAAACTAATTTCCAAAAGCTTTAACATTTATCCGGTTTGAAGTCAGAGTATTTGAGAGAGAAACAAGGTGCACATGTTAATTGTCATGAAGTAATTTTGCAAATTTTCTGTTAAATTTACTCATTTTTAACTTGTGGAGTACAAATTCACATTCAAGTTATTGTGAGGGGGCAGGATATGCAAATGTGTCACTCACTCGCTAACAAATTGTAAACTTTTGAGCCCAAATTTTAATGAATGTATGGTGCGACCTAAGTGCTTATCACCAATCACTCAAGACTTAGATTTTTGTTTAACCTTAAGCAAATATATTAAGCTATCCATGTACTAGGATCTAATCACCATTCAATTCTAGCATCAAACAGAGCATGCCCAGTATAAAACTTAGATATAGGAATGGACAGAAATCTATTGTCAAAACGTAACTTAAATAGTATAAACAAACATGCTGTATTGTACACAGGACTATTTGAGGTTACAGTATTTGACATTTTGGTCCAGTATTTCAATCAACGGAATCAAACAAAAGGACTTTCTTCTTCAAATACATGTACCTCTCAAAATGTCCCTGTTGTTCAGCATGATTGTAATTCAAGTGCAAGAAACCTGAACACTACACAAGAAGCCCCCAAGGCTAAGAATGACCTAGCCATTATACAACTTTTTGCAGTGAAGTAAACTAGTTGTGTTGCAGTAATGTTTCATGTCTATGGACAAGTTAGTGGCTGTTGCATTACACTGCATTATTTCTATATAAGGCGTACCACCATGGCTCACTGCCACAGATAGGATTTCATTGTTTTATTTTCATTACTTGTGAATTCCGATATGCCACTCTTGTTGGCCTTTTGTAAATCTTCCAAGTGGCTTTGAGTATGATAATTTGAAACAGCAATTTCAATGGCTTATATTAAAATAACAAAGGATGAGTGCAACAAGCAGAATTGGAATTCACAAGTTCAGAAAAAAAACTGGACAATCGAAATGCTTGACAACCAAAACAATGTCAACCCGAAGTAAGCGGCCTAAAAAATTACGTTTTTATAATTTATTTTGGATATATCTTACAATGCTTCAATGACCATGAAATGTACTGTACGATTAAGAAACAACTTGATGAAAATGCTACTACTGAAGTTAGAATAAACTTAAGGTGACTCGAACCAGTTGTTTTCAGACCGCACCACACATTTTCATTTGGCGCAATGGACAACTTAATGCGCACCAATGGACTTGGTTTCTACACCAAATGTGAGGATAAGATTGAAGTTTTAAATGATGTTATAATTAAATCGATCAACGTTTTCAAAATAGCAAAAATCGAACATCGTCAAAAATGGTTTTCCATGGTCAACATCAGGTTTAAGTTTTGGGTCGTTTTAGTGCTTGTATTTGAATGAGCTGTTGCAATATTGCTGTGTATAGAACAAGTAATGCCCTGTAGACTAAAACGCCAAGCAAAAATAATGCTGCATTTTTGAGATTTTCAAGGACAACTTTTGATGTACAAGCTGCGGAGAAAATGTCTCACAAGTGACATGGAAAGAAAAAAATATATCTTGACATCGATGCAGAGTTGGAAGTTGGCTTTTTCACGTAAGGTAAGTCTATATTTTAGCAATATTTCCACAGTGTTCTTGTGGTGTTTTGCGTACTTCGAGTATTCCTTACGCTGTCGTTATGTCCAAGTATAGAAATACAGCATCTATGGAAACTTTTGTAATTTAAAGAAAATCAAACAGATTAAATCTCTTAAAATCACTTTGAAATGTTGTGCATTTGTCTGAATTTTTCTATGCAGTTTACCGCTTGTCTGAAGCTCATCAATTTTGCGAGATATTAGAGGAAAACCATTTTTGACGATGTTCAATTTTCGCTATTTTGAAAACGTTGATCGATTTAATTATAACATCATTTAAAACTTCAATCTTATCCTCACATTTGGTGTAGAAACCAAGTCCATTGGTGCGCATTAAGTTGTCCATTGCGCCAAATGAAAATGTGCGGTGCGGTCTGAAAACAACTGGTTCGAGTCACCTTAACTGAGGAAATCTTAAGTTTTCTAGCTTTTTATAAAGACTAGACGCACACGTGCGTTCAATCGTGCCTCTGGAGCCCTTTTTAAGAGAGGCTCCAATGACCGGCTCCGTTCGTACTCTTCCCCGAGCTGTTTCACGCATTCTTCACCATTCCGGGAAATAGCTAACCGTAACATAATGACCTTTTTTGAATTGTCTGTCAACAGCTATTAGTGTTTGCCTTTGTCTTTCTATTATCATGCATGGGTATTAGATATCTCCAACATGCAAAAATATACCAGTTTATTCAACTTCTTATTTCACTATATATCTCAATTGTTTGCTGTAAAGACTTCTACAACGGCATATTTGACACAATAACAAATCGTGTATTTTTTTGTTCATGTTTCGGATGTTTTATATATGAATAAAAGACGTTACGTGACCAAACACGAAATACAAGGTCAATGGAATCTAGTTTCATGCCATTCCAATATTAAATTGACTTGCTTCTATGTATGTTCGTTTAGCAACATGTAGGATGAGAAATTCGTAGTTTTCCAGCTCATAGGAAATAGTCGTTATCGCGAGGGCCTCGGCTTTCAAGTACTCCATTTAGAGTTCGATATTTGGTCAAAGTATTGGAGATGAAGCTCAAAATAACAGCCCATTCTGAAGCTCTTATAAGTATATAGGTATATCTCGAGTTAAAAGCTCCAAATTACAATGTACATTGTTCTACTGCAGTTAAAGCCTGTCTCTGAAAGCTATTTTCTTTGTAGTCGGCCATCTTGCATTCCTAAAGTTCCTGGCTTGCGTTCGCTCAAAGGTGATGAATGAAGGGCATTGTTTTTACGTTCTTAACCAATCAGAAGTCTCTCAGGACGAACAGAGGAAAAAAAAACATTTGCAGTTTATAACTCATTCCCAGCCTAAAGGCCTGGCACGAGTAATAAGTGAAATGATAAACAAAATATGAAAAGGCACACCTCTATCAACTTGACCTTAGCTAAATTCATATTTCTCAAAATCGTGCAATTTTTGTTCTACTTTTCCAAAGAAACAGTTATTGAATGTGTCGACAATATGAGCTCAAAAAAAGCTTTTACTGAGTCCTAAAAGTAAGGTTTTTGGCCAAGTAAACTGAATGCTTAGAATTGTTTACTTTTTGGATGCATAAAAGTTCAAGCGCATTTTATTCGAAAATGCTTGAACCATAGAAATCGTTGAAGCTGAGTAAGAGTGCAGAACTTGATCAAGATTTTATGAAACATTAATTAATGTAGTTTTGTACAAAACTCTAATGTTTCCAAAAAATCAGGTTTATGAAAATCATCATGCCACCATCAAACTCTGATCCATCCAAAACTTTAATCTATCCCTAGACTTGTAGTGGAATGTTTTTGAAATTAGTTTTTTTTGCCACGATGCATTTTGCAATCAAACAGCAGAGGTGTGCCTCAAACAAAACCCAGTCGAGCCACCTTAAATCTAGCTTTCTTGATTTTTTGATGAACCATCTTCCCTGCTGTCATCATAATGGCTGCTTAAGCTCTTTTAATATTAATACACATGAAATATTGCACCAAAAACTTCCAGTTAAACATACAATTAGTACTGGGCCTATTAACTCTAGGTTTATAGGATTGCAGTATAAACCTATTTAGTTAATACAAATTACATACAACTACATGACTGTATAGGGAATCAGATTAGAACATGAACCTCAAAGATGACAGTTGTACTTGTGGTGATATTTCATCATTGTAGATATCCACATGGTCCAGGTTACAAGGTTCAATTTCACCCTGAAAAGAACAAAAATTGACATTTTGAAGTAAGGCTGAGACAAGACTAAAGCAGAAGTGTTTGGAAACTGATAATGAATTGACAATAAATAATTATTTAATAATTTATCTAATAATTATTGAAAGTTTAGCTGATAATGCCAAAAGCTGGAATCATGCATCAATCCACTTTATGTACAAATGTAGCACTTGACCTAACTCAATGTTTTTGGGAATCCTTTTTGCAATTACAGCTTCAAATTTTCAATAAAGAAAATGTTAATTATGTTGTGTGCTTTTACCAACTGTCTTCAGTTGATGCAATTGTTATTTAGTTGTTATAAACTCTGTACAGCCTGCTACAACATACACTCAACTCGACACTAATTTAGAACTGTATGTATATAAAAGACTTTTTATTTCACAATAATCATGTGGAAAGTTTGTTAGCTCATGTGTCTTGACCCAGGAAACAATCCAGTTTACTACACTTCTAACACACTACATGTATGGAAATTATCATTTGTAAACACAAGTTTGCATATGTCTGCATCAATCACAAATGCAATATCAAGTGAACAGTTCCAGGATATGCTTCACCTGCCACATACATACACTGTACTGTACAAAGGATCACAAGAACAACTAGGCTAGTAAAACTTTTTTCTTGTAATGAAAGTCTTTGACTAAAGCTTTACTGGAGATAGCCCCATCAGTTGATTCCTTTGTACATATGAGAAAGTGAAGTTTATCAGCCATTGAAAAGCAATATAATTAATACTACATATACTTTGTAAAATATCAAAATATAAAGTAACGGCCCTAGGGATCAGGGTTTGACTATAAGGAAAAAAATCCCTCCAAAACTACTAAGCTCAATAATTGTTTACAAAACATTACCTTCAAATTTGCTGGGCTTTATTCAGTCAACATATAACAAGAAAAAACAGCATTAGTACCGTCCTCGGAGACCCAGGGCGTCAGGGAGGGGGGAGGGAAGCGGAGGGGAAAGGAAAGAGGGGAAAAGGACGCCCTGGGCTTTTGACTACCGGTACCCCTAACTTGTCGTGAGGCCAAAATTAATCCAATTAGATGGTCTAATGTAAACAAAGTTCAAATGACAAAAATATCTGGCTCATTTCAATTATCGCTTTGATATAGTCGGACAGTTGCTCAACCATATCCTGTGAGAAGTTCCTCAAATACATCTTGTTTCACCAAGGTCTTTGAAATTTATCTATATTTTTCACTCTAAAATCATTGCTATTGCAAAATACATGAAAGAGATTACGTATTTATTGTTTAAAAGTCGCGGTCAGCTGGAAACATGGTTCTTTTCAAACTAAACGTGACAGCTTGTATTGTTTAAAGCCGTGGCGATGCGTGGGGTCAACTTGTTTGCTGGTAATTTTAGATTATTTTAATCTAATGGCACAAACGCTTCTGATTGGCCTCATTATAATTAAATTATAATGAGGCCAATCAGAGCCTTTGTTGACGTTTGGCCTCAAGACAAGTTAGGGGTAGTCAAAAGCCCAGGGCGTCCTTTTCCCCTCTTTCCTTTCCCCTCCGCTCCCCACCCCCCTCCCTGACGCCCTGGGTCTCCGAGGACGCATTAGTACAGTATATGCATTTTACTTGATGCATAGGAGGACACATGGTTTACGTTACAATGCCAGATCTGGTGTATGTTGGATCTTATTTCAACCAATCAAAAGTTGCCTTGTTAGCCTGCTTTGATTGTCATTCATAAAGCTTGGTGCATTATACCACCCATGGTTAATTAAGGATGCCAGCAGTGACTCAAAACAAAGGTTTTATTTTGAGGCTACCGGGTAAATTGTGCAACTAATATTTTTTTAAATAACTTAAGTATAATGATTTGAATTCTTCTCCTGTTCTTTCATGTGTTTTTCTATTTATTTATTATTTATTTATTTACTGATTGATTGATTGATTCGTTTATTTTTTTCATTTATTTTTTTCGTTTATTTATTTTTTGCTTTTTTATTTGTATTTTTTTTCCTTATTCAAATTTTCCGACCCCTGTTCCACTCGTGTTCACTCATGTTCGCTCGTGTTCCACTCGTGTTCACTGGTGTTCACTCGTATTCCATCCATGTGGAGTTTTAGACAAGATCCTATCAGTAGTGTCTAGCCTCTATCAGTAGTGTCTAGCATCTATCAGTAGTGTCTAGCCCCTATCAGTAGTGTCTAGCCTCTATCAGTAGTGTCTAGCATCTATCAGTAGTGTCTAGCATCTATCAGTAGTGTCTAGCCTCTATCAGTAGTGTCTAGCCTCTATCAGTAGTGTCTAGCCTCTATCAGTAGTGGCCCTGCGCACGATGTTGGTGTACACGAACATTACAAAAGTGTAACGCTACGTTTTTCGTTATTTCTCCGTAACTAAGAGCTTTATACTGTAGCTGAGAAATTTGGCAAAACAAAGGTTTCAACCAAGGACAACGAAATAATGGCAATACTTTTTAGAAAAACTCAGGACAGCATATCGAAAAAAAATTATTTGGAAGGCATGTTCAAAGAAAGCCCGATTCTGCTTGATTCTGCCCTTGGGTTCATGTTCAAATTACCTTGTTTTCTTCAAAAGACAAGAAACATTATTTAAAAACACATTCATAACACGTTGTCCATGAAATTACTTTCTATTTCATACTGTTTTTGTTCGCCTGCAAGATATATGTTCAAAAATATTGCATGAGAACTAGCGTTACATGAAATTAAACATAATCACAAATCTTGTGTTGTCTAACTTTTCTGCCGTTCCTGCCTAGCAGAAACGCCTAGCAGCCAAATTACTGCCATTTCTGCTCGCGCATTTTCTGCTTTCCGTGTAATTTCCGCTGGATGCAATTCCGCCTGGCAAACTGCTGTTTCTGCCGTGTTTCTGCTCTTAAACTGATGAGTGTGTTCAAAGTACTGAAACTTAGGTAAGTTAATTAAGTTACTTTGCTTTTTTGTGATTGTTATTTGGAAAAATATACATACAGCTAACTTAGCTGTATGTATATTTTTCCAAATAACAATCACAAAAAAGCAAAGTAACTTAATTAACTTACCTAAGTAATTTTAAATTTGGTCATTACTACTATTTTCTTAGATTTTTTACGTCTTGATTACAAAGCTTTTTGTTCGTGGTCTCACACTCAAAACAGTTGTGAATTTCTGATCCGATAAAGATCAGATAAAGATGGTTGTAAGCGCCTTCCAATATTTTTATGAATAAGTAAATTTTCTAGTATTAAATTTAATAGTAGTTGAACAGAGATAAAACTTGAAATTTCTGTTGATTCGGTGAAGCGGGTCTCTGCAATAAATATTGTGGGGCGATCGTACCCGGGCTGGTTGTAGTTGAACTTGCACGTTAATAGATTGTTATCACTAAACCCGCTAATTGATGTCGAGACAATTTACACAAGATATCAAGTTTCACCGTGTGACATTTGGAAAAGTCCTTTGGTGTTCGGCGTTTGGCATAATTTATTTCCAGACAACAAATGTTGTAGAAGGACATTTCTTCGAAACGTTAGCTATTGTGTACACTGCTACGGTTAGATGTATTTTAAATCAGCATGATTTTTTATCAATAGACGAGCATGAAAATATTCTTGTCTCTTTCATGGCTTCTAAAAGAACACCGATACTAACCTGCTGTAACTTGTAATTAGCACACTAATAAAGTTATTTGAATTTTATTGTATTTGAATTTTATTTTTTATAAATATTGCACTTTTGACCTCATGTGTTTTAAGTGAATCCGTGTACGACCAAGCTCAAAATTAACCGAAAATTGTTCGCAAATTTTTTCGTTCTTCAACTTTCTGCATTTTGAAGCTAATATTTTTGCATGTCTGGCAGAAAAAGCATAACGAGTGGAAAAGGCGCGATGGCACGCTAGGCAGAAAAGGCAGAACACGAAAAAGGCAGAATGACAAGCTGGGCAGAATAAGCAGAATGTGCATTAACAGAAAAGGCAGATGCGGAATTTTTTAGGCAGAAATCGGACAACATTGATTTCAACATGTAACTCGGCCTACATCAATATTTTCTGGAGTTGTTGGGACGTTTTATCTAGTATCTTTGTTTGTGGTTTCCTTACAACAATTTTGCTCTATACAAGCGAAAGACTACTAAATTTGCGACATTTTGGTACAGCAAAAATAGAATTTGATTAATTTTTCTGCAAATGGCATTAATTCTAAAACAAAGTTTGGATTCGTGTTTCATGTTTTCGCCGTGTACACCAACACCGTGCACAGGGCCTAGTGTCTAGCATCTATCAGTAGTGTCTAGCCTCTATCAGTAGTGTCTAGCTTCTATCAGTAGTGTCTAGCATCTATCAGTAGTGTCTAGCATCTATCAGTAGTGTCTAGCCTCTATCAGTAGTGTCTAGCATCTATCAGTAGTGTCTAGCCTCTATCAGTAGTGTCTAGCATCGATCAGTAGTGTCTAGCCTCTATCAGTAGTGTCTAGCCTCGATCAGTAGTGTCTACCCCCCCCCCCACTCTAACTCAATAGTCCAGACCCTTAAAACAAACATCTAAGTTTACAATGTAGCCTCTTTTTAATATTACTTTGCTTCAATAAAACAGAGTCCCAAAGAACTTGCATGCTTATGCGTTACATGAATCAGACACCATAAAATTTGGCATGACCTGGTTACAATTAAGGCTACAAGGCCTTTTGACAAGTCATACAGGGCTTTGATTTGCTTCAATTTGGGTAAAAATGTGTGCTTTGTACAAGTGAATGTAAAGCATACTTAACTGCTTCAATGAATTTGTTTTCAAAATGAGCCCTGTATAGCTGATATAATTCAGATAAACTTTCATCTCACCCTTCGTTTACAGCAGCCATATTGAACTTTTTAACCAGATCACACTAAAATGTCTGTTTTGTTCATGTAATGCATGCACATGCAAGTTCTTCTGGACTCTGTTTTACCGAAGCAAAGCGGAGTAAAAAGAGGCCTCGATCTGGACTATCTAACTCAACAAAACAGTGACTTCATTAGATGATGTTTTTGTTTTATTTATCAGTAGTGTCTAGCCCCTATCAGTAGTGTCTAGCCTCTATCAGTAGTGTCTAGCATCTATCAGTAGTGTCTAGCCTCTATCAGTAGTGTCTAGCCTCTATCAGTAGTGTCTTAGCCTCTATCAGTAGTGTCTAGCCTCTATCAGTAGTGTCTAGCCTCTATCAGTAGTGTCTAGCATCTATCAGTAGTGTCTAGCCTCTATCAGTAGTGTCTAGCCTCTATCAGTAGTGTCTAGCCTCTATCAGTAGTGTCTAGCCTCTATCAGTAGTGTCTAGCCTCTATCAGTAGTGTCTAGCCTCTATCAGTAGTGTCTAGCCTCTATCAGTAGTGTCTAGCATCTATCAGTAGTGTCTAGCATCTATCAGTAGTGTCTAGCCTCTATCAGTAGTGTCTAGCATCTATCAGTAGTGTCTAGCCTCTATCAGTAGTGTCTAGCCTCTATCAGTAGTGTCTAGCATCTATCAGTAGTGTCTAGCATCTATCAGTAGTGTCTAGCCTCTATCAGTAGTGTCTAGCCTCTATCAGTAGTGTCTAGCCTCTATCAGTAGTGTCTAGCATCTATCAGTAGTGTCTAGCATCTATCAGTAGTGTCTAGCCCCTATCAGTAGTGTCTAGCCTCTATCAGTAGTGTCTAGCATCTATCAGTAGTGTCTAGCATCTATCAGTAGTGTCTAGCCTCTATCAGTAGTGTCTAGCCTCTATCAGTAGTGTCTAGCCTCTATCAGTAGTGTCTAGCATCTATCAGTAGTGTCTAGCCTCTATCAGTAGTGTCTAGCCTCTATCAGTAGTGTCTAGCCTCTATCAGTAGTGTCTAGCCTCTATCAGTAGTGTCTAGCATCTATCAGTAGTGTCTAGCATCTATCAGTAGTGTCTAGCCCCTATCAGTAGTGTCTAGCCTCTATCAGTAGTGTCTAGCATCGATCAGTAGTGTCTAGCCTCTATCAGTAGTGTCTAGCCTCGATCAGTAGTGTCTACCCCCCCCCCCCCCCACTCTAACTCAATAGTCCAGACCCTTAAAACAAACATCTAAGTTTACAATGTAGCCTCTTTTTAATATTACTTTGCTTCAGTAAAACAGAGTCCGAAAGAACTTGCATGCTTATGCGTTACATGAATCAGACACCATAAAATTTGGCATGACCTGGTTACAATTAAGGCTACAAGGCCTTTTGACAAGTCATACAGGGCTTTGATTTGCTTCAATTTGGGTAAAAATGTGTGCTTCGTACAAGTGAATTTAAAGCATACTTAACTGCTTCAATGAATTTGTTTTCAAAATGAGCCCTGTATAGCTGTTATAATTCAGATAAACTTTCATCTCACCCTTAGCTTTGTTTACAGCAGCCATATTGAACTTTTTAACCAGATCACACTAAAATGTCTGTTTTGTTCATGTAATGCATGCACATGCAAGTTCTTCTGGACTCTGTTTTACCGAAGCAGAGCGGAGTAAAAAGAGGCCTCGATCTGGACTATCTAACTCAACAAAACAGTGACTTCATTAGATGATGTTTTTGTTTTATTGAGTCATAGTGAGGATTGCTGGGCATCTTTAATATCTGCATATGATTATATCTTTGTGATAATATGTAAGGTCTATTGAGTAAATAAAGTCAATAGGGCTAAACTACAGAATACAGGGCCCATTTTCAACCATTTTCTGAGAGCCACTGGCACTGTAATCTGCTAGTGACTCACTGACGAGCCAGTTCCGTTCCACAAACTCACCTGCATATTTCATCTAGCTCCATGACTGTCTCTACAGCGATTCCCATTGACTCAGACAATTCGGTATAAGATTGTTCTCGTTTTTCTCTGTCCAATTCTTCATGAGAAATTTCTCTTAAAATTTGTTCTTTGAAACCCTTTACAGAGATTAATGGCGAACAATCTTTCGCATCATAAGAAAACTTCTTCGCGTCCACCATTTTGATTAATCCCAAAGACCTTTAATCTGATTGGTTAATATTGGCCAATGATATTGTTTGTTATATGTTGTTGTACAAAGGATCATGGGAAGGGTGAAACAACAAGACGACATATTTCTTTCCTGGTTTTGATTGGGAAAAGTAAAATTTTGAAAAAAAAAATTTAAAAAGTTGCATTTCACACTGCTTAGACGACCTACAAAGACAAAAAGATACTTCCTTACGCATGGATTTGTAAACATGGGTTCGCCCATTTACAACTGGCAGGCTGAGAAAACAACCGTCAAAGACCGTATTACTTTCCTTTTCAACAACGAAATCCTGAGTGACGTCTACTTTCTGGTTGGTAAGGGACCTCAAAGGCGCCGTATTCCAGCACATAAGTTTATTCTATCTGTTGGCAGTGCTGTGTTTGATGCTATGTTCAATGGAGGAATCGCTACTCGATCAGACGAAGTCGAACTACCGGATGTGGAACCATCAGCGTTTTTAGCTCTCCTTCGTTTCTTGTACACAGATGATGTACAAATAGGACCTGAAACAGTCATGACAACGCTTTACACTGCCAAAAAATACGCTGTTCCTACACTAGAGAAAGCTTGTGTGGATTTCCTAAAGACAAACTTGAGTCCCGATAATGCCTTCATGTTACTGAGTCAAGCTCGGTTGTTCGATGAACCACAGCTTGCCGCGTTGTGTTTAGATTGTATAGATAAAAACACTGCAGAGGCCATCAATGCTGAAGGCTTTACTGACATCGATTATGACACTCTTAACGTGGTTTTACAAAGGGACACTTTGAATATCCGTGAAAGTCAACTGTTTACAGCCGTGGCGAGATGGGCTGAACATGAATGCCAAAGGAGAAGAATTCCAGCAACATCCGACAATAAAAGGTTCGTAGATTTGGTCACAAGAATTTTCACGATTGGCTTGTTTCATCTTCATCAGTTTGATGTAATAATCTTGAAGTACTTTTAAGTCTTAAACGCTGTTACATGGTGCAAAATATTTTTCTTGCAACTTGCAATGCAACGCTGATGAAAGCATAGCATTGCAAGTTGGTGACAAGATGTCAGACTCTTGCAACTTGCAAGACAATTCTTTCTTGGTCTTTGATGAAATCAGATAAGTCAGCAGTCACGGCACTCTGATTGGTCATTTGTGACAGATTTGCATTGCAGGTTGATGGATAGGTGTTACATGCTGCAACTTCACAATGTTGCAAAAAGTAGATGCTCGTTCAACTTTTTTTGTAACTTGCAACGTTGCAGAGAAGGGTGTTACACACGAAATCTCTTCTGCAACTTTCAACGCAACGGAATTGTCAATAAAAATTACAGCGTGTAACAGTGCCTTTAATTTCATTTTGTTTCTATTGTGTATTGTGTAGTTCCAGAAATAATCCATACCCCCCCCCCCCCCCCCATGGAGGGATAAATAATTTCCAAGTGGTAGGGGGGTCTAAATCGTCTAAATTTCCAGAAGAGGAGGGGGTGTTTACGTTAAACACGTTTTCCGAACGTAATTTTTTCAGAAATACTCCAAATGCCATAACCAAGTCTCACATATCAAACAATATTGATCACTCAGCATCTTTGATCATCTCTTGAGCCATAATTTTGCACTTTGTTTCGTCTTAGATGAGTATTTCGATGCCTTCATGTTCGGAAAAGTCACCATTTTGATTTATGGGAAAGACTGCTGACCGGAATGACTGCTGACCTTCGTCTGCCATTTTGAATTGGGGCAAATGTGCCAAAATTTATATAGAAAGTGAGATCACATTGACTTTCCAAAACTCTGCATGTTGTTTCCGATTTTCAAAATTTAAACTTCAATAATGTGCAGAAGTGCATGCAAGATTTCAGAATGAAAATAAGACTCCCACAAGTGTTTTAAAAGTCAATCATTTTTTCATGGTCTTAATTAAATGAACATAGGCCCAGTACAAATGCTGTTCTTCTGTTCTGTTGTATGGTATGGATAATTTCTGGAACCACACATTTGATATTAGTATAGGTAATTGAATGGGGCCAAGTGAAATTAAGGATTAATTCACAAGTGTTTTCAAAGTTTTCCTTAATATTATTGCCCGAGTTGTGACGAGGACAATTTGAAAACTTTGAAACACGAGTGAATTAATCCTTATTTTTACGAGGTTGCAAAGCAATGAGTTGCAAAGTGACGAGGACAATTTGAAAACTTTGAAAACACGAGTGAATTAATCCTTAATTTTACGAGGTCAGGAACCATCCAATTACTTAGCCATCTTGGATGAATTTCAACAAAAGATTTCTCATTAGCATCACTTGTTTGTTCATCCAACATGGCTACCACTTCATTGTCTTCTGAATTCCCAAAGGAATGGATGAAACCCAGCAATAGGGGCAAACTTTTTCTTTATGACATTTTATGGTTTCTTATCAGTTGAACCAAGAGAGCATAAATAAGAAAGCCTGGGAAACTTCTTAATACCGGGTGCGCCATGGTAATTCCCAGTTGGGCTATTTTTAGCAACCGGATGCAGTTTAATTTTCATCTTACCCTACTCCTGTGCGTCATAAATTTGAATGAGTGGGATTTCAAAGATTTGAGCTTTTTAAAATCCCACAATTGAGTTCAAAATTATTCCAAATTCCACAAGAAAGCCATGTGATTTCCCAATGATAATAACCATGAAAAAATTTGTTTATGTAATCACATGATTTTGAGTGAAATTTAGAATAAATTAGGACAAGTAAATTTTTAAATGTTTAACAAAATTTGTAATCATTGAAAAATTTACAAGTTCTAATTTTTTTCTAAATTGCACAAAAAAATCATGTGATTATTGTTCATCATATACATATAAAAATTTTCATAGCGCTACTTTTGAAAGTCAGTCCACTCAGTATTGTTGGGCTAATGATCTACAAAAAGTCATGTTTTTGAGCTTCAGAAAATTCTAAATCTGCTTTTATTGTAGCAGTGCCATTTCAGAAGACAAATTCAACAGAAAATAGGCATTTTCTTTACTCTTCTACTCACATGATAATGAAAGCTGCAATAATTTCTACAGGGGTGTACAGGGGGGGTCTTTGTCACGAATCACGAAAAATAAAATCAAAAAATTCCAAGTCACGGGACGCCATTATTGTTATTTCGGCTTTTCATGTGTCACGAGAGAAGTGTCATGCACGGATCACGAGAAATGGTTTATTAGAATCCCGAATCATGAAAAACAAAAATGCCCGATCACACGTCACGAGAAAACCCCTGTACGCCCCTGCTTCTAGGTTTTCTAATGCCAGCTTAGAATTGTCAGGAGAAAAACTGAATTTGTCCATTTTATACAGGTGAACTTTCAGCGAATCAAAGTATCACTATTAGTTCAACAATGGCAAATCTCCTACTAAAGCAAAAGCACTGTCCAACTCATTTTCCTTGAATAGTTGGTCTTATCTTCTCCACTTGCTCAACTTTCGACATCTAAGTACTGGAAAAAGACTTCCTTGAGAGTCCATAGAGGTAATGAATACAGAAACATCACACAACCTGCCAAAGATTCACTTGCAAAGTTCAATCGGCTGAATAAAATGTTTGAGTGGGAAATTGGTGACTCACACGTTTGTACAAAATAAATTCCTGCCAAATCACCAAAAGTACTACAAAATTATTTCTCAACATGTCTGTAGCTTCCAAATTTATCTACCTTTTTGTTTGTTTGTTTATTTGCAGAAGTGTGCAAAATTGATTTTGAAATTTTTTGAGTTCCAATTTTGAAATTTTTGGATCAGAAGTGTCAAATTATGATGCACGGGATTAGGGTAAGATGAAAATTAAACTGCATCCAGTTACCAAAAATAGCCCAACCGGGAATTATCATGGCGCCCACGGTATTAAGAAGTTTCCCTCTCTTATTTGTGCTCTCTTGGTTGTACGCATAAACATGAAAGTAAATGATTGAGGGAAAAAATTAACAGTTTCAAAACTTACTTTATCTTCTTGTATATATTTTTTGCAAATTCTCAGCTGGAATAAGTTTTTGTTCTCTATGAAAATAAACCACCGACTGAGTGTCAAGATGCAGCAAAAAATCAAAATTTGATTCCTAATATTAGCTGAAAATCTGCTCATTTCATATGAATAATAGTTTTCAAATCTTATATGAACATAAAAATTCATGAAGCGTCCTAAAACACTCCAAACAAGTATTTTTTACAGTCAAAAACTAGTAGTGCTGTCTGTGAACGACAGTCTTAGACACAGCAAAACTTCAACAATTACACATAAAATGGTCTCAAATACCTTGAAAGTCTGCTCATTTCCAATGAAGAATCGTTTCGAAGTCATGCATGAACATAAAAGCTTTTGAAATTTTCAAGAACTTCCAAGAAGTAATTTTGTAGCCCAAAACCAGCACCGTTTCAAGTAAATTTGTGAGCGACTTTCATTCCTCATTCATTATATGAATGTTGCCTGGCAACCAGCAATCAATCACATGCAAGTAATTCGGCCCCCAATTAAGGAAGATAGTTCTCCTTGATTAGCCAATCAGAATCAAGTAATTTTGCCTTCTATGTTATAATGGCAATAAATTGATATGTTTTATGTAATTCAATTTCTTCACTCTAGGACAGTGCTGTCCAAAGCCCTTTATCAGATACGTTTTCCATTGATGACTGTTGAAGAGTTTGCTTCATCTACATTGCAGTCCACTGTCTTGACAGATAAAGAAATGGTATCTTTGTTCCGTCACTTCACTCTCAACCCAAAGCCCTCTGTGGATTTCCTGGACAAGCCAAGATGCTGTTTAACTGGTCGAGAGAAAGTCATCAACCGATTTTCCAAAGTTGAGTGCCGATGGGGTTACAGTGGCACCAGTGATCGTATAAGGTTTACATGTAGTCATAGAATCTTTGTAGTTGGACTGGGTATGTATGGTTCAATCAATGGTCCAAGTGATTTCCAAGTAACAATACAATTAATAGAATCAGAGACAGCTAAAGTGTGTGGGAACAATGACACAGCCTTTAACAGTGATGGCTCACAGAATACATTCCGTGTAATGTTCAAGGATCCAGTGGAGGTTCTTCCAAATGTCAGCTACACTGCTAATGCAACTCTTAGAGGTCCTGACTCACATTATGGTACTGGAGGTCAAAAACGTGTGGTGTACGATCTGGATGGAAGAGAGAAAATTGTGTTTAATTTCTATTATGCCACTGGAAACAACAATGGGACATCCGTGGAGGATGGTCAGATCCCAGAAATTATTTTTTACACCTAAACATGTAGTTGGGTTGTAAATTCTTGGTAAATATTTTTGTTTTGAGGTACTGATAGACTGACAATCTCTACCAATCAATATGCAACATGTATTATAATTATGGAAGCAATGCACAAGACTGCTTTGACAGACAGAAATCTGTAGTAACAACTAATTAATGTAGTGAATAAACTGGGGGAGACTAGCAAGTGAATTAGTTTGGTCGGTATTGGTGTATAAAGATACAATTAGGGATGAATGGAAATCTGTAACGTTGCATAAAAAATAGGTAACTGTCTTACTGACATTTTGAGCCATGGCCCTTTGACAAAGGTTATCTACTCTTTATCTAGAGACATGGGTGCGCAGAGATAGGAATTTTATCTTCGAGTGTTGATGAGATCTCTAAGATTATCAACATGAGAAGATGAAATTCGTATCTCCAAGCTCACCTGTAATATTCTGTTTAATATAATATAATCAATGATGAACTAGAATGTGCCGTCGCTATGAAGCTCCCGAAAAACGTAGCTATGGCAACGGTGTTATCTTCACGTGAAATAACGTTATCTTTACATGTGAAGATATCACTTTTTCGAAACAGAGAAAAATAGATAATTCATTGATGATTATATATTAAACTTTTTTATCAATCTTTATCTGCTGAAGAAATCTTTATTTGATAAAATCTCTAACAGGATTGAGTGAAGTGAGCATGAAACATATATGTGGGCATGCTAGTATACAAAGGTTGGCGTGGTAGCGACAAATTTTGATGTCCTGTCACAGTTTTGTGGGATCTTTAGTAGTGAATAGACCTTTTCATCTTCGTATGCAAATTGCCCATTTCAGACCACGTGACATTCCCTTGAGAATTGTTCTTTTATGATGAACATGATAAAATATTAACACATGAAATAATTAAATCCCAAGAGTAACATCACATGGTCTGAAATGGGAAAACAAACAACCAAGCTGAAAAGGTCTATACTGTCTTTTACTCGTTAAGCACCACCCCCGATTGAACAACACTCTCAATTAAGCACAAAATTTAAAAGCAAAATTATTAATAACTGCCACCATTGAATAAGCGATGCACGTATTCATACAATTCAGCGCTTACTCAGTACTCAAAGAACTATCTGGCTATCATCTGGAATAAGACAAATACAGTATAACGTTTAAATTTTGTGAAAATTATGAGGTTTGAAACACGTTTCTTTTGTTAACTTTTGATTAAACATTAAAGCATTAGTAAATCATTCCAAAATATTGTGATTTTCAATAAACCCCACCCTCTAATTAAGTCTCGCTTAAGAAATCTTAAAATGTAATAAGCACTGTGGCGTAAGTAAACATGGTAAACTATACAGAAAGACTGCATATAACAACTGACGTACTGTTTTCCATGCAGTTTGCTAGTTGTACATGTATAACATGGTTTAATTTTTTTTCACTGGTTTAAATTTTTCTGGGCAGTTTTACAGTAGGGCCCACATTAAGGTTTTATGGCAGGTAATAACTATCTATAAATTTCATAATAATTATATAAATTATCTATATATTTAGGTTAGTTTTAAAGGATTAAACTTGAGGAAAGTTTATTAAGAAAGTAAAACAATGCAGAAATGCTGCTTTTTGTACTAAGATCTTTTGAGTATGAACAGACAGATGACAGCTGCAGCCATATACTGAGATATTCTTACATCGGGGACACGAGACTAGTAATATTTAGTGATCAGATAAATTGCGCAACTTAGTTGGTTAAGAAATCCAGAATAAGCAGTTGGTATACAATAAAAGGTTGAACCATTTGTGTAGTATAGTATTTTATTGGCCTTCAACAAAAAAAAGTTATATTTGCAACAAATACCTTTAAGGTGGCTCGATCGAGTTTTTCAGTAGAGCTACCAGTCGACGTCTTTGAGTGAAAACTATTTGTTCATGAGCAGTCTGATAGTAAACTAAGTATTGCACCCTTATCAGACAAAGATCAAAGTTTAAACTTTTTAAATCTCCTATACAATTAAAAAGAAAGTAGCACATCTAAGTTACATTTTCGGTTGTACGCAACATACTTTTCTGTAAAAGTTTTGCCGGGCGACTCGTGCTAGGCCTTCCTAAGAGCTAATTGCTGCGAGCGAAGCGAGCAGCTTACTATTCGTGCAAAGCTCGAGCTTTTCAGCGATTTTCTCGTGACGTCAAAAAACGTCATCATAATCAGTTAATGTTAATGCATGGTCAGTGGTCACTGGATATACAAGTTGTGGTTATAAAAGAGTGTTGGTAAGTATGTTGTTAGTAATGATGTAATGTTAGATTTCTTTTGTATCTTTGACTGGTAAATAATTAGGGAAATTTTGCTTATTGTTCTTTTAATTTTAGTCAGTCTTTGAATCAATTTTGAGAGAATTATCAAGCTGCGTGCCCGGGGGGGGGACTCTATTGTAAAAGGATCGGGTATGCTCGTCGTATCTCTTAGGGGTAAAAATCAGCGATTTGGTATCTTTTAGGGTGTTAAAATTGACGTTTAGAGTTTTAGCATTTCCTGGTCTCTCTGAGGATATCAAAAGAGCCCATTGCTTAATAGTTTGTTCTCAAATGGAAGAAATTTACCCAACAAAAGCGTGTCGACCATCAAATTTTGTGTTCATAATAATAATGTTCATTAGCTTGTTATCGCTGGTATCTCTTAGGGGTTAAAAAACCGTCCGGCCACGCCCTTTTAAAAAGACTTCCGGTATCTTTTAGGGGTATTTTTGAAAATTTCCGAGGAGCATACCCGATCCTTTTACAATGGAGTCCCCCCCCCCCCCCCCCCCCCGGGGCTGCGTGATCGTGTTAGCGGATAGGTAAGTTGAAACTTAAGTTTATGTGCTATCATGTTCGATATCATGTCGAATTCAACCCTCATTCGTCAGTGCAAATATTTATAAAGGTCACAGGCTAGTGACGTTTTACAGGCAGTTTAGTGATGGTTTTAGAGAAAGACAATGATCTTTTATGAGTTTGTCCGCACTTTTGTTGCTGCCTGTAAAACGTCACTACTAAAGAAACAGCCTTTGACCTTTATGAATATTTGTACTGACGAATGAGGGTTGAATTCGACAGATAGCACAAAAGCTTAGGTTTCTCTTACCGATCTAACACGATCACGCAGCTTGATAATTCTCTCAAAACTGATTCAAAGACTGACTAAAATTAAAAGAACAATAAGCAAAATTTGTATTAACAACATCGCTAATTATTTACCCGTCAAAGATACAAAAGAAATCGATTACAACTCACAACTTGTACGTTCACTTAGGGTTTCACGGGTTAAATGTACCCACTCTCAATTGTTGTTGTATACCTTGCATACTCGCAGCACTTCACTTTCTATTAGAAATGGCTAGTTGTATTCTATATCTGAGCTACAAATCAACCATTTCTTTCACTGATATTCTTTGTGGGGGGAGTGACGCGCACATTGTATTTACCCTAGGAAGTAGCCTTTGTGAACACTTATATCTTAGCTCTTGCCCCCTTTAATTTTCAGTTGAGCCCTACTTATTTATTTTTCTTTCTCTCTTTCACTCTCTCTATCTTCTGTCTAAACGTATAGGACAATATACTTTCCCATAGCTTTACTTCCTAAATGTTTGTTGTTGTTGGTTTTATCGTAATTGTTAATGAAATTGACGCGCCTTAGTTTAAAAAGAATAATCATAATATAAGTTGTTTTTGCCTCTCAGAATTTTATGGCTTGCTAAAGCCCTGTGATGTTACTCAGTTAAAAGGGTGTTTGAGGAAGTTAAAATGGTGTACCCCCTCTTTAAAAAGTCTAGATCCGCCGCTGCAGCCCCCCCCCCCCCCCCCCCCCCCACACACACACACACTTTTGAAGGTGCTGTCTCTGCGGATACAGTGGTCGACAACTCATTGATGCATGATGTAGCTCTTTTGTTTTAGTTTGTCATGTTTTCATGCATTCTAGCACCTTATGCAACAAATTGCGGAACGTTTCAATACCTTCCGATCACTCTTCCGAGATATGGTAATCGCTAGAAAGAAACCTTTTTAACTGTACATTTCTTTGCAGCATGTCAGCACATCGTTCTATTTTTACTTTGTCTCCCCATGATTCTGCTTTTGACGAGTTTCCATCTGCAGTTGTTGTGTGACAAATAGATTCTTTCCTATTTGGCACTCTTATGTAAATTTAGTTTTAGCAATTACCATATTTCGGAAGAGTGCTCGGAAGGTAATGAAGCGTTCCGTAATTTGCATCAAGTGTTGAATGCATGAAAACATGACAAACTAAAACAAAAGAGCTGCATCATGCATATCCGGCTGAAAAATATACAGATTTGAGGCCTATATTTGACAGCCTTAAAATGATTCAGTAAATCTGAAAACGCTACATTATATTGCCTTTTACCAAAACTAAACCATACTAATTTTTAAACAATATTTATCGAAGGGAATTTTTAAATATTGCAGTTTATGTAACAATAGAGCGAAATTTGGGAAACAGAAGCAAATTCAGCATATGTCCATATACATGAGTTCGGCTCACTTTTCTCGATATCAATTAAAGTGATTTCTCTCGTCTCTTTCAGTAGCCAAATTTGATATCCTTACAACAATTTGAGATGAAAATGTAACTTAGATGTGCTACTTTCTTTTTAATTGTATAGGAGATTTAAAAAGTTGTTTTGTTTATGCTTAATTTCTGCAGTTAAAATCTCTCATCAATGATATCTCGAAAACGCTCTCTCAGAATTTGATTTAATTCGCTAGAGCTAAAGGCAGTGATGTTAACTACAAGATCACAAGAGCATTTTTCAAGAATAAGCCTAGAACGCATTAAAATTTAGAATGTGTAAAAAGGGGAATTCTTTTAAGACGTCGCTATAATAGCGCCGATCTCCATATAACATACGTCATCATAAACTTTGATCTTTGTCTGACGAGGGTGCAATACTTAATTTACTATCAGACTGCTCATGAACAAATAGTTTTCACTCAAAGACAACTGGTAGCTCTACTGAAAAACTCGATCGAGCCACCTTAATTGGCACTCACCTGGGGCCTCATGCAAAAAGTACCAGCAGATTTTCCTGATTTCCACGATGGCAAGTTATGACATCACCAATATCTCAAGCACGTTGAGGCCTGGTTGAGTTGGTTAAGAAATTGATCTTGTATCTTGGGGACATGCTAGGTTTAAGCCAGATTGCAAAATTGTTGTTGTCAGAATATACCCTGGTCACGTGACCAACTATATATATGAAGTAGAAATAATATTCTCAAAAATTCAATGCAAAATGGGCCATATAGAAATTGATAAAAAATGTCATTAGATTACTCTTGTAAATGTCTTTCAAACTGGGCTTTAAATGGTTGTCCATCAGTGAATGTTCAGGAGATACTGTAATTTTTCGGATCCTAACTGATCAACAATGTTTGGACCATAAAATGATGTAATTTTGGTTATTGTTGGTTGAAAATTCTTTGAGATATAAACGGATTTTAAAAACTACCATTTTTTTCAAATTGGTCTATCGCACCAAATGACCCGTAAAGCTTTCGAGGTTTATATCTGTCTGTTTGGAAGCAAAACTGACCGTAGAACTCGCTGCATAAAATAGTCCCGGGGGGGGGGACTAGTATATATAAGAGGACGGGGATGCTCGTCGGAAATTTTAAAAATGACCCCTAAAAGGTACCAAAGTCATATCCGGGATGGGCGTGGCAATACATGTTTTTACCCCTAAAAGGTACCAACTCAAAAACACTAAATTTAACATTTTGCATATTTTAGTTAATCAAGCGATCAATTGTGTCTATTTATATACGAACAATTTGATGGTCGTGCAATCCGATCTTTGTTTCCAGTCATTAAATCATTGATGGAGGAAAAAATCACCCTAAAAGGTACCAGCTAGGTCTCTAGTAGTCCACTAAAGTCTGGGACACCCTAAAAGGTACCAGATCGCTGATTTTGACCCCTAAAAGGTACGACGAACATCCCCGTCCATTTCCGATCGGAGTCCTCCCCCCCCCCCCCCCCCCCCCCCGGGAAAATAGTACTTCAATTTACTATGTTTATAGACGACTTTCAAAAATGGCGGCCTAGTACATGAGAACGAGGCCACAAAGGCCTTGTTACCAGAAAATATGCGTGGCGACACTTCTATTGCTATCAAAGACGATGTGTTCCTTTTCCTTTTAAAATACCTATTCTATGTGCATTTTACAGGATAATTTTTATATATTTAGAATCCTTTGATGCGATGTTGATTTTGGAGGCCTTTCTGGCCTCGTTATCGTGAACAATGAGCCCGCCATTTTTGAAAGTCGTCTATGCAATATAAAAGCATTTGCTCAAAGCTGACTTATAAAATGCGAAAACTACAGTCACATTGTATAGAGTCTGAAAGACTAGTGCTTTTCCTAGCATTATCAATTAGAATTAAACTCAGTCATCAAAAGCCTACATGTGTCGAATTCAGAGCTAAAACAAGAAGTACTTTACACGGCGAGCAAGGCGAAAGTTAGTCTCTTGTAATAATTAGATTTACTAGCATATTCCTTCGTATATGATGCAAAATAATATCATTATAACAAAATACAATCTTTACTGCAGGTGCTTACCATTTTTCAACATCCTGGAGGCCTTATAAGCAGAGAAACACAGTCTGCAGCTTGAGTGCTTCTTGTCATCCGGCATTCGACTACAATGAAAACATACACAATTAAAACTTTTGCTTTGTAATATATTCAAAATTTCTGGTTTGTTGTTATATTACGCACGGTAAGCTCTGGTCACAAGAGGATTGCGAGTTTTAACGAATGGTAATTCATTTGGCTTTTCAAATAGTGGATGATATACGCCTTTTGTTCCTCAGTACATGGCACAGCTGGCTCAACTTTTCACTTATTGAAAAAAATTCTTCTTCTGCTGGTGCTGCTGCTCCTCCTCCTCCTCTTCCTCCTCCTCTTCCTCCTCCGTTCAATATTACTCTGAACCTCTTTTGTTTAGCTCTTTTCGGAAACGTTTTACTGAGTCAAGTAATGAAAATGGTAGCTTTTCAGTGGTATTAAAAAACACTTTCTTTTTACTCCTATTACTGGGACTTCTTTAAAAAGAATACAATTTTAGAAAGAATATCTGCGTTGCTGCATATTTTAGCCTTTTTATTTACTTATTTAGAAGCTTCCACTTAGTTCACGAAATTTACAATAACAAGAGAGAAAACAAAACGAACTGAAAAGACACAATTAACTACATAATAACACATCTTGAAACTAGGTGAGGGAGCAACTAACGGACTCAAAAGGTCCCGGCAAGGTTGCCCCCAACAACGAACAAGAAAAAAAATATTGACATACATAAAACACTTATAAAAATATATATATTAATACTAGTAGCGGCCTCCATAAGCCAAAGTAGGGGGAGGGATACGGCAAGAAGGACCGAGGGAGGGTAAAGGCAAGGCTTATGGAGACTACTAGTAGTTTAATGAAATTAAGCGGTCCTAAGACATAGTTACAAGTGGTCTAAGTAAGGGATGTCAAGTGACTGTCAACAGCACTGAGGCCTGTTGACTGATCTACATCGTGGACAAATCGATTTCCAGGTACGAGTTCTAGCAATATCAAAGTCACTATCTAATTTCTTAAAGTAGTATTCATAAAGTTTGGTCTTAAACGTGGAGTAAGTTGACTGTTGTCTTACAGTAATAGGCAGGCTATTCCATAGTATGACTATTCGATTAAAGAATGAATCCCTATATAAATTAGTACGAAAGGAATGCATAGGGCGTAATGACAAATTAGCAGAGCTTCTGGTACGGCCTGCTTGTCTAGTACATAGCCCGGAACGCGCTGCATTCTGATTGGCTGTCGTCCGACCTTGCATAATTGAACACGAATGGTCAATTTCTTTGTCTCCCCGTGTCAATATGGCGGACCAAGATGGCGGCCGAAGAAGACAAAGAAAACGCAGAAAATCGTTAAAGGCAAAATATAAACTTGTAGGAAAATTATACGACCCATTGATACATTTAAATAAGAAAATTAGATCCCGACATTCAAACCAGTATGACAATGGCAAAAGATTTAAAGAAATAAGCCTAGACTTATAACTGGGCCTACGATTTACATCTGAGCTGCAGTTAAGAATAAATCTAGTTGCTCGGCGTTTAACACTTTCAATAGTTTTTATGTCCTCGAGTATATTAAGGCCTGGGTCAATCGCTAATTGAATACATTTTGGATAAAAAAATATTTTGAAGACAAAGAACATCTAAATGAACGTTTTTCTTCTATAAGTTACTAAACTCGACGTCCTTAATTTTTTGAAGGTACTTTTAGGATGTCACGTGACCTGATGACGTCACAGTGATCAAATATTGTCGTCGAGTTTAGTAACTTATCGAGGAAAAAAGTTGATTTAGATGTTCTATGTCTTCAAAATAATTTTTATCCGAATTTTAAGTAATTAACGATTGACGCAGGCCTTAATATACTCGAGCCAGAAATGCACGATTGAGGAGCCCAGACTTCACTGAGGGTCTCAATGGGGTTAAGCGTGAGTCGTGAAACGCTTAAAAAATTGACCGTGAGTCGTGAAAATTCGAAAAAAGTAATCGTGAGCCGTGAATAATTTTTATAGCGTGAGCCGTGATTTTAGTTTTTTATAGTGCATTTAAGTGATCTAGAGCCGGTTGTACGAAGGGTGAATAGCGCTATCCAGCGGATAAATCCTTATCCAGCGGATAAAATCTATACAAAATCTTTACAGTGGATAACTCTTATCCGGTGGATAACTTTATCCAACCTTCGTACAACCGGGCCCTAAAGTCTAGGTGAACTTTCCTGTGGCGCTGGGGCGTGAGACCAATGACATTTGAGCGTTGCATGGTCTTCCCGGGCGAGTTGACTAGACGTCAACCAGGCGCTCACTATGTCACTCTTGGTGGTCTTTGTCCAGGCGTCTCAACAATTCAATTCAAAACGAATTTTTTCTTCATGCTATATCGGAAATTCTTAAAAACGCTTAAGTTAACCGTGATTCGGAAAAATTAGCCGTGAGTCGTGAAAAAGCGATTTTTTTAAGCGTGAGTCGTGACTGATACCTCCCCATTGAGACCCTCTTCACTAGCATAGCCTAAATGGGCGCGCACGAAAGTTAAATATAACAATCTTCGGCGATCACACCCTAGACCATTAGAAGCACAATGCCTCCGAAGGAACCCAAGCATTCTGTTTGCTTTGGCTACTACAACAGAGATATGCAAACTCCACGTGAGATTTCTACTCACTGTTACACCAAGATCTTTTTCCGAGTCAGTCACAGTGACTGAGTTGCTACCAATAGTGTAGGGTCTGACTGCAAGAGGAGGAATGGTACTAGAGCGTTTCCTAGAGACTCTTAACTCCTCACATTTCTTAGCATTAAATGATAAGCCCCAAAGGACAGTCCAGTCATAAAGACAGTTCAAATCAGTTTGTAATGTCTCACAGTCATTCAGACTGGAAATCACACGTGAACATTTAGCATCGTCGGCAAAGAGGGCAATGGTAGTGTCACTGTTGACGACGTCAGGCAGATCGTTGACGTATAGCAGGAAGAGGAAGGGACCAAGCAGACTGCCCTGTGGGACGCCGGATATCACCTGAGCCCACGAGGAGAACGCACCATCAACATGTACACGTTGAGACCTTGACGTGAGATAGTCTTTGAACCATGAGTGCAGAGGACCCTCAATACCATATAAGGTCAGCTTGTGCAGTAGTCTACGATGAGGGACAGAATCAAAGGCTTTATTATGTACTGAAATCCAAGTAGATAATGTCAAGTTCTTTACCAGCGTCGAGCGAGGCACCAATTTCATGGAGTACTGACAGAAGTTGTGTTACGCAAGATCTACCTTTAATAAAGCCATGTTGCACAGAGGAGAGCAGGTGGATCAGCTTAGGTAGCAGCTTTTTAAGTATACAACGTTCACACAGCTTGCTGACGACTGATAGAAGCGAAATTTGACGATAATTAGAGATGTCAGATTTTGCCCCTTTTTTGAATACAGGAGTTACGTTGGCGCACTTCCAGTCAAGAGGAAGCAACCCAGATTTTAAACTGCGATTGAAGAGAGCACACAAGGAAGGAGCGAGCTTATTAGCACATTCCTTTAGAATCTTTGGATGTATACCATCAGGACCAGGAGACTTGTTAGGGTCTAATTTTTGAAGGTCAGCCATAACATCATTCTTTCGACCATCCTTGGCTCAAGTCATCAGCAGTTTGACTATGCCTTCAACTCCTGAATGGGAGTATGCGCTCTTTAAATCTTTGAACGTCAGGCCAGTCTTCAGGCCGGCTTTCGCCATTTTTTTAACGGCATGTACGATGACAAGATAGAGTCTAAGTTGCCTTCAAATGTTCCAATTCGGAGCGATGTTTCTGTCTTTTCTTGCATATCATGGAATGCGGCTTTGATGTGCGTAGCCTGACTACAAGTGTTCTTTAGGCATAACTTCATTCTCTCATCTTCCATAATGACTTTCAGGGCTGATGAGTCTTCGAGAGCGTCATGTGCTGGGAACGTATTTCCAGTTACCTGTTGGTATACAGAGCCAATACTCATGGAGCCACGTTTCTTTGTGTATAGGAATGGGAGACTGTCTCCAAAATAAATAGGCATTTCAAGTGCCCGAGCTAGTTCCTCTTCACAAAGCGAGAGCTGGTACAAGAACCTTGGCGTGTCAAATATGTTGGAGTTATGTCCGATTAGCATTAAAACGTTATTAAGTGAAGACAGGAAGGACAAAAAGGAGGAAAGGGACTCTTGCTTTGAAAAGGAAGGTACAAGTAATCCGTTTCTTGATAAGCCCTTGTTTCCGGTGGCGTCATATGCAATACGTAAGCCATGGATTGCTGTTGCACTTGGGGCAATATTTTCAGATGGTGTAATGTAAATTGTGAATGACGATTGGCCTGAAAAAGCAGCTAGTTGCAGAATTTCGCAGTTCTTAGATCGACTTGAGGTTTCTAGATCAAAATATACCACGGTGAAATCTTTTGGAAGCTTTTCTCTTGCTTGGGATGGTGTAGTAGTTGCTGGTAAAACAAATGATACCGTTAGTATGTCGAAGCGAGTTTTTCTAAAATCAATAAAAACACATGTGACTTCGTATCATCTTTCAACACTCTTTTCATTTGTTCGATAACAAACAAGTTACTCAAGTAACAACAAGTAACTCTCCTATATTCATTTGTATGGATAATTTTCTACCTGTACATGTCGATTCCATTTCTTGTGTATTGAAAATAAATAAAAAAATAAATAACTGTTTATTTAAGTGTCCAAGTCTTCTAGCGCTTGCGCACTAATTGGGGGACACTGTACTCTCACACACACTACCTCTACATTAAGTATTTTGCAAATAATCACTCGACTCACATGTTGATTTTTGCTGAGGGAGGAAAAACCGGAGAACCCGGAGAAAAAACCCTCGTGGCATGGTAGAGAACAACGTACATCAAACAAACTCAATTCACATATTTATAGTTCTTTATACTTTCTAAAACTCGGGTTTGAAGACTGCTAATATCTGATGCATTTACATCCGTGCCATAGGTGCATGATACCTTCCTTCTTTTCGTCCCGCTTGTCTTTTGCTCTGTGCACAAGCAGCAGTTTTCGCCTTTGACGTTTGAACGCTTTCGTCACTTCCTTTGTTTGTCTTGTGTCTGTTTGGTTGAGATACGCTGAATGTATGTGTCGCAGGCTTTACGTCCAGTCTCGATATTCATGTGTTGCATTACGTCCTTGATGTAGCCGTGTCCTTGAAGATGTCCAAACAATAAAAGTCAGTACATACTGCCACATGCATGAGGATTTTCAGTGTTGGCAAGTGTGTACTTTAAAAAATATATCCACTTCACACAGACATGGACAGAACGTCCACTCTGCATAGGGTAAAATGGATAAAGTTTGCGATATTTTATACATCATTACTATGAAGTTTTATGAGAGTCATGAGTCGTACTAATGGTTATCTGGAAATCAGTTTACACTTAATATCAAACAAATCACATATTGACATTTTACCTTTATTCACTTGTGCAACACCAGCTGCAACTCTGTAATCATTACTTTCGCTCCCTCCATAATGCCTGACCTTCAGACACTTTGTTCCGATCACACTATTCACCGACTCATTTTTCTGAGAGGATGGTAATGGTGCCATCTTCTTGAGCATTTCGTCGGTTGTATACTTCTTCATTATATTAGACATTTCTGCAGTGCAACGCCTTCCAGATTCCGACCGCCTGGCAATCCCGAGTGTTTGTAGCTTGATGGTTCAGGTAACCACACCACTATATTGTACATTGAGAGTGATTGCCAAAAGCGTGTGGGACGATGGACTGCAGTGCTTGTCTTAATCCTTCCACGTTGTATTTTTTTGGTACAAAGCATAAACAAAACACTTCTCCAAGTAGGATATCACAGTATCTGATAGCGAAGTGTTGTTTGCCGATGGTATTTGTGAACGAGCCTTATAAAGATCACTCCCAAAGAGGCGTTTTACATGGGTAAAATCGGCATGTTTTCCAACTTCATAATCTGTCAAGAGAAATGAAGAAATTGTTATCATACAGGAGTCAGCTAATACTCATAGTGTGCTTGATTAATTTCATTGCTCACCTGCTTCTTGTCGGACCCGAACTATAGTAGTGCTATCTTCATCTCCAATGAAAGTTGAATAGCGAATACCAATGACTTTGGCACGCTTGTATATTTCTGCAGCAGCTGCTGGTTCCATAGACTTTGAACTTCCACTATGGTTTACTCTGCACTGTCATGAGAAATTGGATTTCCTGCCGACTTTGACGCATATTCACATTTTCGGCAGGATGTCGTCTTTGTTTCGTAATCAATAATTTTGGCAGTAGACTGACCAACAGTTGTACCCTGATCTGCCCAAGAATTACGTGCCTTTCCTCATTTCTGCCACCCCATATCATATGAAATTGCCAGGTTGTTTCCATCTGATCGGTTTCCCTCTTCCACAAGCCAATCAGAACAGCTCTTTCTTGCCACCTCTTCAATTTGCGGCCCCATCCACCTTTCAATAGCTTTATAGGTTTTGGAAGCCATACATTTTATATCCATTGGAGCTAAAAGATGATCGAGTTGAGCATGTCCATTCCAGAATGAAGAGCCCCAAGAACGCAACGTTCGTTTGATTTGCTTCGTTTTGGATCTCGTTGAGCCACCTCCTCGTGAACCTTGTCAGTTCTCACTATGTTGATCTCCTTACAATGATCACATGTTATCCATATTAGATAGGCTAGCCCTGCGCGTCTTTCACTTGTGGTGTTCTTTACACTCAGTGGTCCCATTTTACACTTGGTCCATGATTCAAGCTGCTTTGATAGAAAGTCCCAGTTCACGATGCGGTAATTTGCGTCATCTTTATCGGATGTAGATTGAGTTCTTATAGTCAGTGACGGAGAAGCTGGGGGGCACTCTAAATCTAAAGCTTTTTTTTTTTAATGGAGGATTGCAGTTTCTTATTTCTTTTCTTTGAGCTCTAATTATAAGTTCTTTCATCCTTTCTCCAAAGGCCTTAGGGGCATCTGCATTATACAGGCAGTTAATAACAATAAATATTGTGTTAAATAGAGTGGCATGAATTGCTGGGTTTCATCTGACGTCATTCTCAATCTTGCTGGAATTTTTATCAGCTGAAAGACAAGTTTTGAATAGAAAATTCTCTGGTTGAGAGCACATCAGGGTGGTCAAACACTGACCGGCATTTGAGGCAGATAATGAATTTATCAGCTGTTTGAAACCCAGCAATATCACGAAGCAAAAAAAAGAAACAAACTCTAATAAATAAGACTTAAAACTGCTTTCGTTATTTGTTAAAGTCACTTTATCTTTCACTAATTCACTCATGTCTTATATAATTGTTCTATTACATAATCTCAATAGAGTTTTCCGATTAGAGTTTTCCGATTTAACGGCTTTTTCTAAAATCTGGCAATCTGAAACCGGCACGTGCCGAAATCTTTAAGTGATATTTTATTAGAACACTCGTACCGTGATCAATATTCGGTTATCATTCTCTTTATGCTAGATCTTTTCAGCTTGGGCAAAATTTCAGTCCACGTGTCATTCCCTCGAGTGTGACATCTATAAACAGAGAAAGAACACTCGAGGGAATGACACTTGGTCTGAAATGGGAAAAATTTTGCCCAAGCTGAAAAGATCTAGCATAATTTTAGCCTGCCTTTCGCACAAAATATGACAAAGGTTTTTCAAACTAGACAATCAGCGAATATTTATTAGATCTACGCTCCGCATATTATGTATTTTGCTTCGGTATGAAGAGTTAGATAAGCATTCTTTACCGCGGCACGTGCGCTATTCCCTGGGGTCCTCGTTCATTACTTAAGCGAAAATTCGCAATTACGCCTCACTCACGCTTGTGGACCAGCATCCTAATAACTCTAGAGGTTTACTACTATCAAGATGGCTGAAGAAGAACAAGACCTCGAGAGACAACCCTGGTTTCCATATGATCGAAAACGATCGTAAACGATCGAGAACGATCGCAAGATCATGCAGCTCACTAGAGCGTACGATCGAAAAGCGACCGTTTCCATATGATCGAAAAAGTCATGCAAGGCGAATCTGCGGGTTTTTGTTCAGCGGAGTCACGCAATATAAACTTAATGAGTTTCCCGCCATTTTGGATTCGAAGATGGAGGAAGACCTACTGATTGCCTCAAATATCTTGCTATTACTCGCTTTAGTCAAGCAAAGAATCGCTAGAAAACCTCGAAAAAAGCATCGTTTTTGGATTAGAAAAATATTTAGAGAAAGGGCGAACAATGGAGCGTATCACACGCTGTTTCAGGAGCTTCGAATATTCCTTCTTCCATAAAAAGTCCGGTATCAATATCTTTCGGATCGTTCTCCATCTTGGCCTAGTTCAAATGCCAGCTGATAGTTTGTAAACAAGCAATCCGTTACTATGGCATTACAGTTTCGGAAGCATTGGATCTTGGGAAAAATAATGTATTATGGTATACATTTCGATCGTGCGATCGAAAAAAGTGTTTCCATATGATCGCAGACGATCGAAACGGATCGAGACGGATCGCAAAATTAGAACCTGGTTCTAATTTTTCGATCGCTTACGATCGTGATCGCAAACGATCGAAAACGATCGTACGATCGAAAAACTTAGGTTTCCATATGATCGCGGACGATCGAAAAATTTTTTCTCGATCGTTCTCAATCGTTTACGATCGTTTTCGATCATATGGAAACCAGGCTTCCAGAAGGTCCTCGGCCCACACATCTAAGACCAAGACAAGTTCCCCAGAAGAAGTCCTATCATTGCTAAAGTCTTATTTGGAAGATAAATTGGAAGACAAAGATAAAAGATACCAAGAGAAGGCCAAAGTCGACAAACAGGCATCTAAACTGAAGAGTAAAGGAAACCAAAAGCAGTTCGAATTCAACGCGGAGTTAGAAGATTTATTCTGCAGAATCTTCGAATCAGACGATAAGGATAACATAGAGTCCTTTGCTAAAGAAGGCATCGACAAGATCAAGAGAAGGCAGAAACTTATCAAGATAGCAGATAAGGAACCGAGAGATGGATGGAAGGTAGTTGATGAATATTTGTCAGATGAGCTGACATCGGATTCTGAAGACGACAAGAAGTTAAAGAAGGCTAGGAAGGCCGTCGCCGAGAAAAGAAAGAAGGATGAACATTCTAAGAGCTCTAGGCTGGCTAAGAGACCACGATACACTGGTGAATCGGAAAAGCGGCTTTTTCGAGGTAAGAAAAGTTTGTTCTCAATACTTAAGAGATTTTAGTACGGATTATAAACAATTACTTAGAAGACGATTGCTCACGATCTGGTACTTAAAATGTATTCTAACTCAGAACCTGACTACTTTGTGAATTCTCAGAGTAATGGTCCGCAAGCGAACCTACCATATACAACTACGTCTGTTGTTATTACTTTAATATCTTCGAAATATAGAAGATAAATATTTTACGTTCGTTTGAACGAAGTGAATTAGAACGTAAATGTATTTTGCTTCGGTATGAAGAGTTAGATAAGCATTCTTTACCGCGGCACGTGCGCTATTCCCTGGGGTCCTCGTTCATTACTTAAGCGAAAATTCGCAATTACGCCTCACTCACGCTTGTGGACCAGCATCCTAATAACTCTAGAGGTTTACTTTCCCGCCCTCCCACCCGACGGCAGCGGCTTAGACTATAGGGTACTAGATAGGATTAGACAGGATTAACAACCCATAAAGAGCCCATTAAAATATGACCGGATTGAATTAATAATAATAATAATAATAATAATAATAATAATAAAATAAAAAATAAAAAAAAATAAAAAATTCCTAGATACTGCTCTCATTATCTCTTTTTTAGGCTATAAAGAAGACAGGATGGACGCCGCAAGATGTTACAGATGCATGCGTATCGGCCACTGGGCAAAAGACTGCTGGAAAGTCAACAGATATCCAACAAAGCCAACCTATGGCAACTATACCTACAAGACCTCCACCTACGCACACCCCGGATCAAGCAAATAAGGATTTGATAGAGCGCGATTTATTATCACAGGTACATTTATTAGAGGATTCATTTGAATACGAATGTAATGGACACAATATTCCCCAAGTCAAAGGGAATCTTAAAAATAAGTTAGAGTTTTGGAAAACCATAGGGGCTTCAAGATACATTTTAGACGTTGTAGAACATGGATATAGATTGCCTTTCACACACTTGCCCCCTGAATCTATCCAGCTTAAAAACAACAATTCCGCACTCGTCCATCATAAATTTGTTGACGAAGCGATAGAAGAACTGTTACAATCTAACCGCGTCATCGAAGTACGGGAACCTCCACTGGTAATCAATCCCCTCTCAGTTTCAGTGCAATCAAACGGGAAGAAAAGGCTCATTTTAGACTTAAGGCACGTTAACAAAACACTCCAAAAACTACGTATAAAATATGACGATTGGAAAGTGGCAATGAGCTATTTTGCTAAAGATTCGTACATGCTCTCATTTGATTTAAAAAGTGGGTATCACCACATTGAAATTGCACCAAATGAGCAAACTTACCTAGGCTTCGCATGGCAATCCGAAAACCAGGAAACTAAGTTCTATGTATTTACAGTTCTTCCATTTGGCCTATCTACAGCTGCCCACATATTCACGAAATCATTAAAACCACTTGTAAAACACTGGCGACACCAAGGGATTTGTATTGCGCTTTTCCTCGACGACGGTTGGCTCACAGAGAACTCTTACGAATCAGCATGTAATTTGGCCGTAAAAATCAAAAACGATTTGAACGCCGCGGGTTTTATAACAAATGACGAAAAATCCACCTGGGACCCTACTCAGAGCTAGATTAACATGGCTGGGCTTAGTTTGGGACTCAGCCCAGGGTACATTGGAAATCACTAGCTCGAGAATCAACAAAATTCTCGCAACAATAGATAACATGACCAAACACGACTCGACGCTCACTGCTAGACGCTTGGCCGCATTCACAGGACAGATTATCTCTATAGGTCCAGTAACAGGAAACGTTACACGTATAATGACTAGACACTGTTGCCTGACGATAGCTTGCGCAGAGCATTGGGATTCAGCCCTAGAATTAGACACTTATTGTTTAGACGAAATCTCGTTCTGGAAAAGCCACCTAAACTCACTAAAGGCAAGAGATTGCTTTTTAGTCAAAAACCCCCACTGTTTCGTTTACTCCGACGCAAGTTCCACAGGCTGTGGGGCCAAGCTTACTCTAGATAAGACACATATTAGCCACGAATCATGGAAAGAAGAAGATAGAGAAAAAAGCTCCACGTGGAGAGAATTATCGGCTATAAGTTTTTCACTGGAGGCATTTAGTAAGTTACTGGAATATTCACACGTGAAATGGTACACAGACAACCAGGCAGCTGCCAAAATTGTAGAAGTAGGAAGCATGAAACCCGACTTACACGCTTTAGCCATGCAGATTTTCAGATTTTGCGCGTGTAAACACATAAACCTAGAAATAGAGTGGATACCCCGAACAGAAAACCAACAGGCAGACGCAATTAGCAAATTAATTGACCTGGACGATTGGCAACTTTCAAACTGGTTCTTTCAATCCCTTGAGCAACTATGGGGTCCTCACACAGTCGACTGCCTTGCCACTTATTATAATAGCAAAATCCCAAGGTTCTACTCGAGGTTTTGGAATCCAGGTGCAGAGGGTGTCGATTTCTTTGCCCAGAATCTAGAAAACGAAAACTGTCTTTTAGTACCCCCAGTCTGCATCATGTCAAAGGTTTTCCACTACCTATATGTGCAAGGCGTGATAGGAACACTAGTGACACCTTATTGGCCGTCCGCATCGTTTTGGCCTTTAATGGAGCGAAAGTACAAGAGTTTCATAAGAGGATACACAATCGCCGAAGGAAGAACGGCACTTGGATTAGCAAGGAACACTAACTCGCTGCTAGGCTCCGAAAGATACAACGGGCAAGTTATTGCTTTCCGATGCGACTTCTCTTCACGATAACTATCAGAGTAAGTCATGCATAGTACTATTTTCAGAGTGTTGTTAGGAGAATCGGCAAGTGCCAGTTGTGTGGACCAACGCACGTGCGGGTCTGCCAGTAGTAAGCGAGGAAACCGGCGATTGTAACGCAACCTCTGACTAGAATTGGCAAGAGTCGCTTCCTAGTCAGGCAAACGCACAGGCGAATCTGTAGAGAGCACCGAGATGCACTGTGCCAAAAGGCGAATATTCAAGAGTATTCAAGAACTGAATACGCCTTCGAAACTTGGGGTATTCTTGGATATTCGACACGGATAATATACGTAACGTATGGTAATAGTATTCATTTTGAATTCTTACGCATACGCTACGTATTTTATATTTCTGTGGTATTCGGACTTGCATATGTGAAGTATAAATATACCGAGATTTTCAACTCGTATACTCAAGATATCAGAAAATGAATATCCCTGCGGGACTTGAGATGTTGTCATATATTCTTGACGAAAATTATACGCGAAGTATGGAAGGACGAATACTTATGCATACTTTACATATTTTATATTTCTGTGGTATTCGGACTTGCATATGTGAAGTATCAATATACCAGAATTTTCAACTCGTATACCAAAGATATCAGTATAAGAATATTCCTTCGGGACTTGAGATATTATCATATATTCCTGATGAAAATTATAGGCGATGTATGTTATGGCGAATACTTATGCATACTTTTCGTACTACATATAACTAGATATGAGGATTTGCATACTTAAAGAATGAATATACCGGAATTTTTGGCAGGCATTCTTAAGCTATTTCGGAATGAATACTTGCTACACAACATATTATCTTGTATGCCAGTATTTTAATACAATATATATACATCATGCAATGATATGGATACACAACAATCAAATTAACTTTTTCGTATCGTGCCTTCCAAAAGTATTTGATTTGTAATTACCAGTCCAAAGAAACAAATCCAATCTTTTTCTATAAGCTGTCTGCATTGCATTTATAATATTCTCATTCACCTTGAAATCAAATAATTGATGTTGCATAGCTAAACAAGTTTGAGTTTTGATGCACTTTCAATCTTATTTACTGCATTAATTTTACACCATAATGAATTTACTTGAATAAATCCAAATTAATTTTAGTCTTAATACTTTGGAACTAACTTATGCAATAATACAAAAATGCATAAATATTGCAAGCACTCCACATTGCAGACCATCATGAAGATCTCATGGTCACTCCCATGGTACTGCAAATTACAAAGATCATGCAACAATTTATACAGTCTGGTATTATTACATAAATAAAAAATGCCAAAACTGAATTATTACAAAGTTTAAGACTTAACATTAAAACATGGGAAAAACAAAAATAACAACAAAAGCAAAGCAAAAAATTCTTGTTGATGCTCAGATATCTAATGATTCCCAGCTCAATCTGAAGTGATCAATGCAATAATGCAGAAATATATAAATGTTTCAAGCACTCCACATCACAGTCCAGCATGAAGATCTCATGGTCACTCCTATGGTACTGCAAATTACAAAGATCATGCAACAATTTATACAGTCTGGTATTATTACATAAATAAAAAATGCCAAAACTGAATTATTACAAAGTTTAAGACTTAACATTAAAACATGGGAAAAACAAAAATAACAACAAAAGCAAAGCAAAAAATTCTTGTTGATGCTCAGATATCTAATGATTCCCAGCTCAATCTGAAGTGATCAATGCAATAATGCAGAAATATATAAATGTTTCAAGCACTCCACATCACAGTCCAGCATGAAGATCTCATGGTCACTCCCATGGTACTGCAAATTACAAAGATCATGCAACAATTTATACAGTCTGGCACTATTACATACATTGTAAACATAAAAATGACCAAAACTGAGTGAATAATACCAAGGTTTAACTCATAACATTAAAACATGACAATCAAACAAAACAAAGCCAAAAACAATCTTGTTGGTGCTCAGATATTCTCAAATGACTTCAAGCTCAATTGTAAATATAAAAATGACCAAAACTGAGTGAATAATACCAAGCTTTAACTCATAGCATTAAAACATGACAATCAAACAAAACAAAGCCAAAAACAATCTTGTTGGTGCTCAAATATTCTCAAATGATTTCAAGCTCAATTTGAAGTGTTCTGCATGAAGGTCTCAATGGTCACTCCTAAGGAACTGTAAATTACAAAGATCATGCAACAATATATACAGCTAGGCATTATTACATAAATACAAATTGACGAAAAACAAAAAATTCCAAGGTGCGAAGTCATGACATTCAATTGCAAATCAATTTAGTTGTTAAAAAAATAAATCATTGCTATATTGTTATATAGCTATCATTTGTAGAATTTGTAGCAACTTTTAGTCATTTGACTTGTGCAACAAAGGTTGCATTTGTATTATGATATTAGAATGATTTTCATTAAGCTATGAAATACACTTTAAAAGCTTATTTAGTACTAGAGTGATTGCAGAAAACCTGTGAAATAGAAAATAGACTAACAGAAACTGGTAGACCTTATTTCATTTGTTTCCTTTTGTGTCTATTATACTATCACACCCTGGCTATTAGTTCTTGTTTCATAGGTTTTTTGCTCCAATTTTTGCTACTTTTCTCCAGTTCTTTTGTTTCATGTTGTATTTATCTGAAAAAATTATAATAATTATTATGGCATATGCAAGTACTAGCTCTCACTGACATTTGACTACAGTAAAGTTCTTTTCTTGAAGGCTTTATTTGTGTAGCAGTGCCAGATTCAGTTGAACTCCTTTTATACTGGTACTCTCTCCTTGAAGACTTTCCCTCATATATGATTTCCTTTCTTATAGCATTTAATTCTTCAGTTATCTTCTTTCTTTCCAAATTATTTTCATTCTGAAGTATGCATCCTAAAAGCAAACATTTTATAGATATAAGATGCAAAGTATCATTTTGAAAGATTTTGTATCTGGGTTAACAATCCATGCAGACTGTGGCAAAATGCAAGACTCATGTATTCCAACACAACAACATGAATTCTTAGGTTACTCTACACTAGGTAAGGACAGTTAAAAGCAATTAACGAGGTGCTGTTACTCTCGTATTTTGGCAGGATTTCTTCAGCTAATAAAACAGACAAAGTCCTAAATTCATGTCAGTGTTGTATGTGTGATACAGTGAAAAATTGGCGCCAAAAGCCCTCTATTGCTCTTCACAATCGATTACAGACGTCTACACCGAGAAAAACTTAACAAAAAACCCTTTGTCGTACGTACCTTTCTTTTATCTTGTTTCGTTGTGTCCTTTTAGTAGTTTTTAGCTCCAACAGCAAAAGAAAACCATCCAACAACAACAACAACTGTTCTTAAAATAAATCTTTTCTCTTCGAATGAATTATTAGCCAGCGGTAAGTCAATTCAGCGGTCAACACACAGGAATCCCGTACATTTTTCACAATAAACCAATGAAAACGCGGTATTTGATCACGTGGGTAATTTGAATGCTGTTACGTTGCTGTTTTGGGCGCTCGACATTTTGAGTAAACCGTTGAAAGTACAAGGAGATTAAGCGAATATTTTCTACAAAAATCTCTATTTTGAGCCTAAAATATGGCCTACATTAATCTCAAATTGAGGTAGAAAGATTGAGAAAGCTTTAATACGTGGTTGGAAAGAAGAACAAGCTTCATCAGAGTACAAATAGTCAGTTATTCTACTCTGAGGGAAGGGACGCCGACTGAGTCGCTGGTAAGTTGATAAGTATATTTGACCGAGATTAAGCTTAATTTACTCTACAAAAAGTCAACTTTTAAACCTTCTTACAGGCAGGGAGAAGGTCATAAAGGACATCCTCTTAGGATGGCCATGTTTTGATTTCACTATGTCAGGAATATGATTGTTCTTTCCAGTAAATCAGCTCGGGTATAAATACATGTAGCCTGCACATTGAGTTGTGCTCTCGGTTGTGATTAATGTTTTTAAACGAAAAGATCTTAAAATATATACTTTTATATCTCCTTAGTTAAACTGGAGAATCTTGGATTGCGACTTTCAAAGCGAAAAGGCCAAAAAAGCTCAAACATGGGACTGAACCAGTGATCAACGTCTATTTCTTGGAGGTGCTTCATACCGCTCTATTCGTACGTCAACTTGTCCTGTGGCTACATTGATTGCGAACAGTTGAGTGCAAAGGACACTATTAGACACATTTAAGAAATAGATTCAAGGTAGTAGTCTATTATCTATTACTGTTCAAATGTTTATACCGCCGTGTCAATTGATGTATTTTATACCGTATTTTAATAAAACACATTTCAATGCTATGAATTTGTTTATAAATTTGTTTATTCTATTCATTATGTATTTGGATGCAGTTATAGGGGCTTTGAATGGGTAAATAATAAGGCTTTTGCAAAAAAATGCTTGAAAATCTACCGTATTTGGAGGGGATGTTGGGAGGAATACGTTGAGCATTCAAGAATATTTGTATAATACCAATGATATTCAGAGGGTAGTTCGATAAGAAGACGTCAGGGATTTCTAGTATTCAGGAATATTCGTAACATACGACTGAAATTCGGGGGATGGTTCGCTAAGAAGACGTCAGGGATGTCTAGTATTCAGGAATATTCGTAACATACGACTGAAATTCGGAGGGTGGTTCGCTAAGAAGACGTCAGGGATGTCTAGTATACAGGAATATTCGTAACATACGACTGAAATTCGGAGGGTGGTTCGATAAGAAGACGTCAGGGATGTCTAGTATTCAAGAATATTCGTAACATACGACTGATATTCGTACGGTAGTTCGTTAGGAAGAATTTGAAAATGTCTAATATTCAAGAATATTCGAAGCATCAACGAAACGGATTCAATAGAATACAAGAGTATGCGTATTTTGTACATCACGTCAGTCAAGAGTATACGGGACGAAAATGGAAAAACTGGCTGGATTCGTACCGAGTGATTCTAGCATGACGTTGCATCACTCGGACTTGAATACCATGGAATTTTTCTGAATACTTAAAGTATGCATGTCCATATTCAAGCATATTCTTCTCGAATATTTGCCTTTTTGTACAGTGATGGCAGGATCAAGGAACCCAGAGAGTGCGAAGCTAAGTTAGAAATCCAATTTAGACCAAAAATGTCATTAAGTGGGATGTTAGGAAGTGAGCACCAAAAAGCCGAAGCTTAGCTCGCGTCACGCAACTGCGACCTCAAGGCGAGCATTTTGATCATGATTAATCTACTGTATAACTAATTACACCAACCGGGCAAGAGAACGACCAAAAAGTCTGCAAGGGCGCGGACATGCGCACTGTTGACTAACTAGCCACGCGAGTCATTTTGTTGTATGTTTACTAACACACCCTAGCGTCTTTTTATGTTTCAGGCTGTATATTCAAGCTCTTCCTGGAAATATCTACCAACTGACCTAAAGCCTGACTTGAGCAACTTACTAACAGCAATGATTAAGTCTAGATCGACATCAACTGCAGCGACATACTTGAAAGAAATCAACAGATTCCTCCAGTGGTGTAAGGGTAAAAGAGTCAACATGAGCATCCCTTTCCCAAGTGCCATAACAGCAGTCTACCTGTTGGAGGTTAAAAACAGCAAGTCTGCTTCTTCGACTACCAAGGCTCATGCAGCGTTGAAATGGGTCCATTCTTTCTGTCCCCGAGAAGGCTCGAATCCATTAGACGATGGTGTCTGCAGAAATATAGTTGAAAGCGCAAAGCGAGGGAGGATAACGCCCAAAACAAAAAAGCACCCATGAGTGCAGCTATGATTAAACAGATGATAGACAGATACGCAGAGGACAAGTCCACTTTGAAAGATGTGCGGACAGCAGTAATGTGCGCACTTGGTTTTGCGGGATTCCTACGCTACAGCGAGCTGTCGAACATAAAACCGAGCCATATTTCATTTTGTAAAGACTGTCTAGTAATTTTCATTGCTAATAGTAAAACTGATGTTTACCGCGAAGGAAACAAAGTTTCTATTGCAAAACCTCGGACAAAATACTGCCCCGTAGCATTACTAGAAAAGTATCTAGATATGGCAAATATTAACAGAAAGAGTGAAGTATACTTGTTCAGAAGATGAACAAAAACTAAGTCAGGATATGTTGTAAGAAAGGAAAGATTGTCCTCCACAAGATGTGGAGAAATTTTCCTCGAGTGTTTAGCTGCACTAGGTTTTGATGCCAAAGATTACGGCGTCCACAGCTTAAGATCAGGGGGTATGACCACTGCAATTCATCCCGACAGTTCGATTTCAGAGAGACTCTTAAAACTTGACGGCCGGTGGAAAACGGACACAGCAAAAGACATGTATGTCCTTGAATGTAAGCAGAATCGACTAAGAATAACTAAAAGCCTAGGATTATGATTTAATTATGACAAATTTATTTGTTCACTATAGAATCAATTAAGGATATCTAAATGCGAGTCATTTCGTATTTTTGTACAAACATTACAATATATAATATATATATATATATATTTCCAATTTATTAAGTATCATTTACTATTACATATATCAAATCAAGCACTTTACCTTAACTATGATTTATGTACGAGTTAATTATTATCACCAATAAATAATGGTCCGCAAGCGAACCTACCATATACAACTACGTCTGTTGTTATTACTTTAATATCTTCGAAATATAGAAGATAAATATTTTACGTTCGTTTGAACGAAGTGAATTAGAACGTAATTGTTTTGGTCTGCATAGCGCAAACCTGTAGCTCCCATACAGGGTAACACATTTTCGTGGGAAATAATGTTCTAAAAATAACTTTATCTGCTACTGTGGTAAGGGCTCAACCCAGCTCACATGGACCCTCCTAGTAATGGGCTCCTGATAATACTCTTTCTTTCGTTTCATTTATTAATTCATTCATCTATACCCGTTTTTTTTTAATTTTAGCTCTAATACAGAACCTGCCATATATTGTAACAAATTATTAATTTGATTAGTGATATACACTGTATATAGAGGACTAAAATATTATTTTGATTCACGGTTCAGTTTACGGAATTATATCTCTATTTTTCATACTTGTTTCTTTGGTTTAACTATCATGTATCAAAGAACAACCTTTTTGGAAATAGGTATATTTCCTTACATGGTATTATGGTGCAAGTCATTCTTTATATTAACTATGAGGTATACTCTATTCCATGGCAGTAAAAGTGTTCAATCGTCAGAAGAATTGCCGGTTTGGCCGGCCATCATTTTTTGCAAACAACGATTGTGATTTTTCGCGGCTTCATTGGCATTGTGGATTAGTTCTGGCAACGCAGCCAGAACGTTGTCCATTTTTTCTTTTGTACTTGCCGGCTTTTGCTTTCTCTTCTTGATCCTGTTGAAATTAATTAACAAAGTTAACTCTTATGAGATTTTAAATACCGCTTGCAATTATAGTAGAGTGCTTACAATATATCCGTGAAAAACTTAATTTGTAAGAAATTGCACTAATTTGCACTAATTAAACAATGGAAAACAAAGAATTTCAAGCTATTTAGTACAATTTAGTTCGCTAACTTTTTCACGAATATATTGTAAGCACTCTACGTCAATTAGGCGGCAGTCCGACCATTTATGTTGCTCTTTCTACTCACTTATTAGTACGATTTTTTCTTTCAGCGTTCTCGTCACTGCTAGTCGCGTCTAGTGTATGATTCTGGGAGAGTGATGCCATGACTTCGTCTCGAGACAAGGAGTTTTGTATGGTAGTAAAACGTGTGTCTCTTTTCTTTTTAGAATCAGCTGCTTGTTCCCATACGTTGGAATGGTCACTTTCTGATTCCCCCTCTGTTGAACCCTCGTAAAACTTTTCGAGTGCATTTGTTTTATCATTATTTGGGAGAGACTCGCACCTATTGTTAAACAATAGAGAAACATCATTTAGCCCTCAACAATCAGAGATAATGTACACCACCATAAATTAAACTTACCTTACTTTCTCCAGCTTCTTTTGCTGAAGCCTACGGGTCCTATCCATTGCTTGGTTTATGGTAGGTCCTCCTGGTGTTCCTACTGCTTCGTAGTACTCTCTAAGGTTGACGTCGAGTATCTCACAATGCTTAATCATAAAATTAGCCGTTGCCTTTAAGTCTCCACTGTACTTGCGATAGCCCTCGCCGACTAGCATTAGTTCCACCTGGGAGCTTCGAATTTTTGTTCCAGATTTTGGGGCATTCGACGTTTTCCTCGTCTTGTTAGGTGGCTCGTCGTTCACCGGGCCGTCTGCATTGTGCACTGAACGTTTTCTTGCAGATGAACACGAAGGTAGTTCCACGATTTTACTGAGCGCTGCTTTGAGAAAAATGTTTTCTTCCTCCATTTGTTCGAAACAGTAGAGAACTATATCTATGATATCCGTTCAGTAGAACATCACACAAAATCTGATGCCTTTATCAGTTCATGCGTAGCTTTTTATTCAGTGCACAAACAAAGCAACAACGAACAACGAATTTGGTCACAAAATATGTGTGATTTGGATTTTTGTGCCATTTGTCTCACCCGCAACAACGGGTGTGGCGGCACAAGCTGCAAAGGGGTGCTATAAACCTTGTAAAAAATCGGGCCGACAATCTTAGCGTGTAAATCAGCCTTAACACCTCTTGCACAGCTTGTGCCGCAACACCCGATGTTGGTGAGACATTTTGCACGAGAAATTGCCAAGTGTAATACCAGCTTGTTGTTACCTTGTGAGTCTTGTGAGGGTAACACTAAGGTGTCGAAATGGGTCCAAGTAATTATGTTTGATCAGTCGAGTTCACATATAATTAATAGGCATGCAGCATGCTTTGACAGAATTCCTTGTAAGGATTTTTTTAGTATTTGATGCATAATAGTCATGAATGTACATCAGGATTTACCGCCTCCGTTTCCGAATTTTTTAGTTAGCACTATTTTGACTATTATATCTGTTCTAGATATTGCTATTTTGAAAGTCCCTGACAACCCTCTGCCACCACCCTTTCCTCCACTGGCCAACTGGATAACAACGATTGTTGCAGCACTACAAATTTGTTCAACTGCCACTCCACTTATACAATTACTGTTTCCAAGAATAATATTCCACAGAAACGCCGGAATAGATGTATGGAGGAAACTTGAAAGAAGTCCTAGAAATTTTTGGTATCTCACTGGTGAAACTCCTTATACCCTGGATAGCATTGTTCAGATAGTAGCACAAGACGTGACAAAGCCTCGGATGTTGCCTAGAATTCCAGCTTCCAATCGACGAAGAGGCTGCATTCTAGATGTGCAAAACAGGATTTTACTCGTTATGATCTGGTTGCGAATCTATCCAACTTACCATACCCTGGCGTCAATATTTCAAATAAGTAAAAGTACTGTCCATGAAGAGATCTACCACGTTGTACCAATTTTATTTCTTCACTTTCGAAGATTTGTTACCTGGCACAATCTCCGACAATGGTCGACGTTTATGGGTCAGTGGAAACACTATCCAAATTCAGTTGGCAGCATCGACGCCACAGTACACAGAATACGACGACCAACTGGAAGATTGCAGGCCGATTTTTACCGCGGCGACAAAAAGATGCATTTTATGTCAACGCAGATGATTTATGTCAACGCAGATGATTGTTGTTGATTGTTGATTGTTGATTGTTGATTGATTGTTTCTGGGTAATAAAGTTATTTTTTCCCATACTGAGCCCTGTAAACTATATATCGGAAAAATAAATACCCACTGCTGAACATGACACCTCATGAACCTCAAGTCGGCAATCATGTTAGCCAAAACTAATTGTATTTATTAATTATTTATTTACATACAGCTTTCCTGGTCATCTTAATGATGCAACATCATACTGATATCTACCCAGTATTGGATTTCATGGTCAGAAACGTCTACCAAGAAATGCTCGGCTACTGGCTGATGGTGGTTACGCCGCAAGAGTACCTCTTGTAACACCTCACAGGATTGCTCGAAATCGCATTCAAAGAAGAGCCAATCGACATCTACGAAGACTGAGGGTTCAAATTGAGCACAGATTTGGGGACCTCAAGGTCTATAATTCAATTTCGCAAATTTTTCGTCAAAAACGGGCGTTTCTTCCGATTGTCGTTAGTACCTGTGGGTTTTTCGTCAATCGAAGAAGATTATTTATACAAAGATTAAGACGACATTAATTAAAATGTCTAATATGTCACATACAGCTTCAAGGCTAAGGATTTGATACTGTGTGAAAAGCTTTATTATTCCTGTCGTTCCTGTTTAAATACCTCAGTTAGGTTACATATACTCTATAAAACTTTGTTTTAATTTTGTGAAGTAACTTGAAGTTGAAAGTTATTTTGTGCATATGAGTGAACAAAAACTACGTAAACTTTAGACATAGATTATCTGCTTTTGCGTGATAATTTTTCATGAGCTTCATGAGTTTGAGTTTTATTCAAATTTGATTGTGTTTAGACTTGAGCAGGAAACAAGTCGACTAACCAGCTGAGTTAACATTTTGTTAATGTTAATGTAAACACTAATTGATAACTAGAATGGTCAAATTAAATTCAAAATCAGACGAAATGTAGGAACTTGACCTATGAAAAAATAATAATTAAGCATCTAGAGTCAATAAAATTGCAAATTGAGTGAACCTAGATAATTTATTCAAGTTTAAAGCAAGCGGCGGATGTTTTGTTTGTTATTCAGTTTTGATGTTTTGTTACTAACGGGTAACGACTTTTTCGCTCTGCATACTAACGACTGTTTCGCTCTGCATGCCAAGATTTAGGCCGGGAGCAGTGCCATGCATAAAAAGTTGTGGTGTAAATCAAGCGTGCCAAATTAAAGAGGGTCCAGCTTGTTTGCTGATCAAAAGGGCGAAACAAAAAAATGGCCGTTTTCTCAAGCTAGAAACTGAACCTCTCCTACTAGCGGACGTCGAACTAAAAGGCAATTCATGTATACATACATACATACATACATATTTTATTTGATGACGCAGGTTGAGAGTCAGGCAGCCGTAGCTGATGTGGACCTGCCTAATACTAAATTATAAAAATGTTTACAATATTTGTATATTGGCATGAAATACGAATTGACGTAACACTTCATAATTAGTATCGAAACTATATGTTTGCATTTGTTGATGACAAAAACATGAACAATGATTCTTATAAAAAGGCTAAGGCCTGCTTTAGACGTCGTATCTCACATGCGTCGAATGAATTAAAAACAATAGATAATTAGGAATAATTAGGCGGTATTCTTTGATGTTATTTATATTCGGCACTATTAGGAGTTGTTTATATGGATGTGAGCCAGCCCGGTAAGCGGGCTGAATTCTTTTGTTTTGTTTTTCCTGGGGGCCAGAGAACAAAAGAAGTCAGCCCGCTTACCGGGCTGGCTCGCTTCCATATAAACAGCCCCTCAAAGGCGTCTAAAGCGGCCCTAAGTATTGTTAACATTTCTATTGTGTTAAAAAAACAAAGCCTTTTGTTAAAGGGATTAGTGCCTGGCAATAACTTTGAAAAGACCGCTAAATCGGAAAACTCTATTATTACAAGAGACTAACTTTCGCCTTGCTCGCCGTGTAAAGTACTTCTTGTTTTAGCCCTGAATTCGACACATGTAGGCTTTTGATGACTGAGTTTAATTCTAATTGATAATGCTAGGAAAAACACTAGTCTTTCAGACTCTATACAATGTGACTGTAGTTTTCGCATTTTATGTCAGCTTTGAGCAAATGCTTTTATATTGCTTAAAAAACTCATTAATAATTCATAAGGCAAACACAATGAAAATCGCCACCGTGACGAGTGTCTTTATATCTGATAAAGATTCGGCCTAATTTACATCAACTTTAACCTCGATTTTCTCCAAGATAAATGAAGATATTTTTGAATTTCTTGTAGAGAACAACTCAAATATGTGTTGGAGTTTTTAAGCCGTATAAAGAACTCGAGATCGTGTTTTATCGGTATATATCCGATAAAACACTCTCTCTCGTTCTTTATGTAATGTATAAAGAACGAGAGAGCGTGTTATATCGGTGGATAAAGATCCGAGCCGAAGGCGAGGATCTTTAGACCCGATATAACACGCTCTCGAGTTCTTTATATTACTTATCAAACGTCTAGTTGTCAATTATCATATTGGACCAGAATTTTCCAAGTTTGACTACTTTTGGCTTAGCAAATCCAACTTCAAGTTTATGCAAATGAACAAAAATCTTTATCCGATATAAAGATCTACGTTACGGTAGTGATTTCCATTGTGTTTTCTAATGAATTATTAATGAGTTTGATAAACTATACATAAACATAGTAAATTGAAGTACTATTTTATGCAGCGAGTTCTACGGTCAGTTTTGCTTCCAAACAGACAGATATAAACCTCGAAAGCTTTACGGGTCATTTGGTGCGATAGCAAGAAAATTCATCAAAGAATTTCGGAATTATGGACCAATTTGAAAAAATGGTAGATTTTAAAATCCGTTTATATCACAAAGAATTTTCAACCAACAATAACCAAAATTACATCATTTTATGGTCCAAACATTGTTGATCAGTTAGGATCCGAAAAATTTCAGAAATATTTTAGTTGACTAAAAGCGCGCATCAAAAATGTCATCAACGCTCCAAGAATTAGGAACGGGCCACCTTAAGTAATTTTTTATATACTTGCAGAAATGTATCTTTCAGCGAAAATCGTTGCATCGCGACCTCCAACGTCGATCGGTAAGATGGCAAGAAACTGCCAAAAACAGTTATTGATTTCATGAATGCTTAACATGCAAATTATGTAGTGTAAGACTGTTAAATTTTAGTATGATGGATAAGCTGACAAGATAAAAAGCACTCTAGTTTTTGCTCATTGTTTTTCTGGTATTTGTTAGTGGTAGAATTGTGGATTCATTAAGAGTTTTTTTTGTTTTGTTTTGAAGCTCATTGTCAGCATTGCCATCATACACTAATAGCTATTTTTCAAGTTGATAATTAAAAAAAATTTCCATTGAATAATATATACATGTATGAATATTTACTTTTATATTTAAAGAATTATTTATTAACTCTATTTATATTATCAATGATAAATTCTATAAATGTGATCAAACTTATTTCAAATTGTTGAATCTGAACATTCAGGGTTTTTTTGAAGATAATAAGTAGTATTACAGTTACTGTCATTTTTCAAAGAGGAAGTCTAAATATTATGAATTTTTGTTCTATTATTTCCGTGGTCCATCAATTATCCTTGTCTCTTCTGGGCCCAGTTGTTCGAAAACCGATTTAGTGCTAATCCAGGGTTAACTCTAAAGAAAACCTTCTGAGTTAATCATGGGTTAACTGTTATTATATTCACTTTCGAACAACCGGGCAATGCTTGTCAAATTTACTCAATTTGATGAAGTTCCTTTATCAAAGACGATTGATGGACAGGAAAAACAACAATTCACTATTTGAACCACAACACAACTAAATGATTTTCACAGGGCCCCCTAATCAAACAGAATTTTTTTAAATCAAGGTAATAAAAAGGTACCTAAATCGTCGTTGTTTAGTCTTGTTATTTTGCGCGTGCATGTGTAATATTCTACTTGGGCTTCCTGTGGAAAGAGCGCGTGCTCTGCTTTTTATAAATTAGTGTTGTCAAGGCAAATGGCGCACAAAAACATCAACGGTCCCTAGCTTGTTAAACGCCTTACAACATTTTCCTGTCACATTAAACTTACACAGGATACCCACGAAGCCTGCGCACGGTGAAGCATCACAGGAAGCCCAATGCAAAAAGAATATCCCATATATGCGCGCGCGCAAAAGACTAATTAAAACATTTATGAATGATTAGGGGGCCCTGTGTGATTTTCCTGAAAATATTGATTTGTCAAAATTTGTACAAATATTAAATCTAGAACAACAAATTGTCCAGTTTAAATATAATATATATATATACGTTCATTTTAATCTTCAAACAAATATATTTGTTATATGTCATTTAAGTGATCTCAAGAACATACTTACTTGTACTACTAAAATGTATGTCAATTTTAATATCCTTTCTGTTATTTCAACATACTCATCATCTTGAGTACATTTCACTCATCATTGCGAGTAAAATTTGTTTTTACTCAATATAAAGAGTTATTCTAGATGCATTCATCCTGAGTATTCTGAACTCTTTCTTTGAGTATCAGGGGCGGATTTAGGGGAGGGGTGCAAGGGGTGCGCACCCCTTCCTGAGACGAGTTTGAGTCTTTTTTCTCAACATTTTTTTCAAAATATCCTCTCGGCAGATTCAATTCATTCGATGGTGCACCACCTCCTGATGATAATCCTGGATCCGCCCCTGAGTATCATTTACTCAAGCTTTGAGAAATTCTTACTCAAAACACATTTTACTCACATCATCAAGATAATGAGTATGTTGAAACAACAGAAACAACGCTTTATATTGAGTTAAACTAACTCATCATAGGGAGTAATCAATTACTCATAGTAGTGAGTAACTTTTACTCGATTTAGAGTAAAGATAGCTCAATACTTTGAGTAAATGATTACTCCTTATGAGTCAGTTTAACTCAATATAAAGCGTCATTCTGGATGCATTGGTTTACTCAATATTTTGAGTTGATTCAACTCAGCCGTGATAGTGCAGTGATATATATTTCTCAAAAAAAGATTACTAGTAAATGCATTATAAATGCCACCCGAGCCAAAGATCGGTTGAATGCTTAGATGTGTGTGTGCGTAATTGGATAAGCCATACTACGGTTCCAAATGAAGCATACATTGTGTGGGTTCCCTGTGCCGACATTTCAGCCAACTGCCTATTCTACTGTTTCATTGCATTGTTTTTGTCACGTTTGCGTGTTTGCTCCAGACACTTTTTGATCTCTCGGCCTATTGCAGCCGCGAGAGGAGGTGGTACGGCGTTACCGACCTAAACAAAAGATATGAGTTAAAATAGCAGTTTAATGGAATAGCGATGTTAAGTTTGCTAACAAACACATCATTGATTGATTGTAATGCTAATATGCCAACCATTTGCACAATAACTCGTAACAAGTTTCTTTGAAAAAATAGCCAATCACTCTCTGGTTGGCACATGAATGACAAGGGCTTACGTCAAAGTAAGGAGCGCTATTGCTGGGTTTCATCCATTCCTTTGGGAATCAAAAGACAAAGAGCCGGTAGCCATGTTGGATGAACGAACAATAGACGCTAATGAGAAATCTTTTGTTGAAGTTCATCCAAGATGGCTGCCGTGACGTCACACGCAACCCAAGAATACCAGTATTGCATACGTAAACAATAAGATGTTTGGAAAAACAGGATCCGTGGATCGAGGATCCGGCCACGAGAGGATACGGAATATTGAAGGTATAAAAATTCATGTCCCAGTAGCCAACAACAACAACAACAACAACGTTTTATTTGGCACTGTATACTTAAAGTACATAAGTGAAATCCAAATAAATTAAATTTCTCTATAATTTTAAGTTTCTAGTTTCCTTTCTCGTATCAGCGTGCATTTATATACATGTGCTGACACAGTTTTTTGTGGAAAGCTTGTTCTGGGATTCATCAAAAATAAAAAACGATTATCAGTGTTCATGTTGTTGATATTAATATTAGTATGTTTTTCAATAAGTTCTGCTAATTCTTTTCTGTTGGTGAAATAGCCACACCCGTTCCACCTCCGCCACCCGGGGGGGGGGGGAGTTGTTACCCGGCACATCATACCTGTCGGTATTTGTCTAGAATGTTGCCAAAGAAGCGATACGTATCGGGGAAGCCCTGGGAACGAGCACATTCTCTGACGCTGACGACACGGTGTTGTTCTGGATGTAGGACGCGACCCTAGTGAGAAATGAGTTAGAAATGTTAAGTAATTTGAGTTATTTTTTAATGGTAGCGAGGATGGGCAGTACACTTGGACTAGCTATCGATCTGGCAGGCAGAAATTTTTAGTAAGAGAGCTTTATATTCTCTGAAGAGAAGTATTGTTTTGTCTTCCAGCATGGAAATCACTTGAAAGAATTAAACATGTTCTTACACATCACTGTACTAGAGCAGTTTCAGTTTCTATATGACTGTGAAAACGGTACGGTCACGGCAGGAATTTCGAATGTTTTTATAGAGTAGATTTTGTACGACTGTGAAAACGGCACCGTACGGTCACGGCATGGTTACGGCAGGAATTTCGAATGTTTTGATAGACATTACGACACTGACACGATCACAGTACAGCGTGGTCCGTTTCACACTCATAAGTAAACTGCTCTAGACATCACAGCACTAATAGAGCTGATTTCATATAAGTGTCAAACGGACCTCGCCATGCCGTGGCCGTGTCAGTACCGTGATGTCTATCAAAACATTCGAAATTTGGTGCACACTACAGGACACGGTACTGGACTGCGACTCTTACATCTTACCTGTTTTCCCATAGGCTCAGGGTTAGTGATAGTGGTACCAAAGTAACCGTCCAATTCCAATCGTCCATACAACCCTGCCCAGTTATTGTGCCTATTTCCGGTATGCGGTAAACACCATGGGATCAGAGTATTAAATTGCCGGTCAGCGGGATCACAAGGACGTCCTTCTGCGCATGAGCAAACGCCACGTAAGCGCCCGTTTGAACCCTTTTCGTTTTTCTTGTCGTGGTGGGTATAGCTCCTGTAGATTGAAATTTTAAAACGAATATCTAAGGTTTGGTTGATCAATGAAGTTTCATGTGCCGAATCAATAGCTCGATACTTCGTGTGACGTAAACCATTATTATTCATGTGCCAAACAGAGAGCGACTGGCTGTTTGAACAAAGCAACTTGTGAAAAGGTGTTGTAAAAATGGTTGGCATACTAGCATTACAATTCGTTTGTTAGTAAACATGAAGTAGCGCTATATATCACTCCCAGCTGGAGTACCTGACAATACAAATATGGTCTATTCGATCAGAGATCTTCGCTAAAGCATCTTTATGTTCAGCACATGCTTGGTTCAACCCCTGACTCTTGAACACAAAATGCAGTTACCGTAAATGCATCCCTTGGCGATTTCGCAAGAGGTATCGCGTGTTTTGCAACATCAGCCTGCGCGTTACAAGCTAGTAGGGGAGTGCCACGCTCGCTTTGCAGCATCTGCCCTTATTTTAAACCAGTTAATTTTGAAAAACGGCATGAATCAATTTGAACTTTAAACATTAAAAGACGATGTCACTTCACATGTGCCTAACACAATTACAGTACTGCGGGATTCTTAGGCCTTCCATAGGTTTGGCTCATGCTAAGTTGGATGTTTGAGCCACGAGTCTAATATATGTAACACATAAGAAAGTTGAGAATATTTAACAATAGTCTCAATGATACACCAGTTCCTTCAATGCTACTTGGTGCTGATACTTTATATGTGAAATCAGCCCTAATCGACTTTAAACCTTTAACAACAGAAGATGTGAAAGAATTGATTGGCAGAACTTCCAAGAAATCGTGTCAATTGGATCCTATGCCAATGTCTCTGATTCTTCAGCTTCTTGATGTGTTGCATGCTTCCAGTTATAACTGCCATGATCAACTTGTCATTTGAGTCTGCGTACTTTGCTAGTGAATGGAAAGAGGCATTGGTATTGCCTACTTTAAAGAAATCTGGACTTGACATTGAATTCAAGAATTTCCGACCAGTGAGTAACCTACCGTATATTTCAAAGTTGCATGCTGGAAAAAGCAGTTGCCGACCAAGTAATGCAACATATGGCTGCTAACAACCTAAATTCGCTTTTTCAGTGGCTTATAAGCCTAATCACAGTACGGAAACAGCATTTCTGAAGGTCAAGAATGACATTCTGCTCAATATGAACCAACACGTCACACTTTTGATTCTTCTGGATTTAAGTGCCGCATTTGACACTATCAATCATGATATTCTCATTGAGCGTTTGGAATCAGAACTTTGATTAAAGGAAATGCACTGGCTTGGCTGAAGTCGTACTTGTCTGATAGATCCTGGCGAGTTTCTGTAAATGGTGGTATTTTTCGTCAATCCTCATTGCTGCATGGGGTGCCTCAGGGCTCATGTCTTGGCCCTTTATTGTTCACAATTTATACTCGAAGATTGTTTTCCATCATCAAGAATCATCTTCCCCAGGTGCTCTGCTATGCTGATGACACTCAGCTTTGTGTGTCCTTCAGTCCAGATTAAGCTACAGGTGCAGAGGATGCCGTACAATCTATGGCAGACTGTCTAGCTGACATTAAAACTTGGATGGTGACAGATAAATTAAAGCTAAACGATGACAAGTTCCTAATACTAGGAACAAGACAACAGCTTAGTAAAGTCATTGAAAGTATCACATTTGGATCTGCTGATATTGCTCCTGCGTCAGTTAACTGCCCGAAATTTAGGTGTGTGGTTTGATTCCAAGTTGACTATGCCATCACATATTAGTAAAGTCTGTAGTTCTGCGTTTTATTATCTGCATAACATCAGGAGAATACGCAAGTACCTGTCTTCAGATACTACAAAGCAGCTGGTTCATGCATTGGTTACCAGTCGTGTTGACTATTGCAACAGTTTACTATTTGGTCTTCCTGACTGCCGACTTTCTAAGCTGCAACGTGTTTTGAATACAGCTGCTAGACTTATCTATATTGCCCCAATATTTCTTCAAGTAACGCCCTGATGCTGAGAGTGCCTGCTATCAAGTCCAAAGCCAAACTGGGTGATCGCTCATTTTTTATGGCTGCCCCAAAACTGTGGAACGCTCTCCCGAGTAACATTCGTCAAAAAGAAACTCTAGAATCATTTAAAAAAAAGTCTTAAGACACAGTTCTTCAAATTAGCTTATAATTAAGGATATAAATTTATATAGATCTCTAATCTTTAGTTATATATATTTAAATTAAATATTAGCTTTCATTAGGTAATATATTTCTCATAACCTCAGCATTATTCTTAAATATCATTATTTTACTATCTTTAATTAGGAATTATTATATTTTAGCAATCAAAGATTAATATATATTTTTACATTTTTTTTTACATTTTTTTTCCTTATCGTCATTGATCTTTAGAGTTATTATTCATTTAGCAATTGATCTTTAGTTTTATTAATTGTTAGAGATAATTTTTATTGATCAGGCGCTATATAGATGATTAAATTATTAAATCATTATTATTATTTGACATTGTCTCTAAATTTCCTGCTCTATTCGCTCATGATGCCGAGCCAGGCCCTGGACTTAGGGCACCTATGAGGGGGGTGATTGGTTTATTAATTGATAGCATCCTCCTTAGTATATGAGCGGTACGAAGGAGAGCAATCTTCTGGATTTCTTGTACCTTGATGTTACCTGGTATCTGCTTGACTTATTTTCACATCCCTTTCTTTATCAGACCGAGAGCACCTATTACCACAGGAATTGTTGTGGTCTTCATGCCCCACATTTTTGAATTTCTATTTCGAGATCCTTATATTTTGAATCTTTATATTTATTATTATTATTATGTAGTTAAATAAGCCTTTCTAGAAGCCATTTTTCCCTCACTTGGAGAGGGTGAAACTATCAAAACACTCATCATCATCATCATCATCATCATCATCATCATCATCATCATCATCATCATCATCATCATCATCATCATCATCATCATCATCATCATCATCATCATCATCATCATCATCAGCATCATCATCAGCATCATCATCATCATCATCATCATCATCATCATCATCATCATCATCATCATCATCATCATCATCATCATCATCATCATCATCATCATCATCATCATCATCATCATCATCATCATCATCATCATCATCATCATCATCATCATCATCATCATCTATCATCACATCATCATCATCATCATCATCATCATCATCATCATCATCATCAGCAGCAGCATCATCATCAGCAGCATCAGCATCATCATCAGCATCATCATCATCAGCAGCAGCATATCAGCAGCATCAGCATCATCATCATCAGCAGCATCATCATCATCATCAGCAGCAGCAGCAGCATCATCATCATCATCAGCAGCAGCAGCAGCAGCATCATCATCAGCATCATCAGCATCATCAGCATCAGCATCATCATCATCATCAGCAGCAGCAGCAGCATTCTCCTGTTCTTTCAAAATTGTTGAGGTGGTCTTGTTCTGATTGCTCTTGGAGTTTACATGCGACACTCGGTACATCGAAAATGCTGTAACTCCTCGTTGCCAGAACCCTTCCGCTTTTATGTCTAAGCGTGCATCTTGACTTTTGCTGGTGGATTTGAGATTAAATTGCTCATCATTTAGTCGAATCAGCTGTGACTCTGCTTGAACATTATGGCAAACCTCGCTTAATAATGTGGTCAGGAGATCTCGTACATTATCATGTCTCTGGGCTACGAACCCCCCCCCCCCCCTTTTTACAGGACAGGGCATGATTGACGTTAAAAGAAGCCCCACTGGTGCAGACATCTGGTAGATCTTGCAAGGGAAGGTTATAACGCAGTCGCAGAGAGTCCCTGAATTCTTGTTTGTTCAAAACCAGTCCCTGCTCTTCTACTGGTATTGCATTCAACCATGAGCTTGCCCCTTTGTCTCTTGCTTGAGTGACTTGACGAAGTAGGTCAGGTGGTAAATTGGCGCCAATCTGTTCCAATTTCGACTTGGAGTTCTCTGCTTTAAGTGATTGTTGTTGTTGTTGTTGTTGTTGTTGTTATTATTATTATTGTTATTACTATTATTATTATTATTTTTAATAGACTTGAGATTATTATGTTTGCAATTGTTTTTATGAAGATGAATAAAGAATTTTATTATTATTATTATTATTATTATTATTATTATTATTATTATTATTATTATTATTATTATTATTATTATTATTGAAAAATAAATATTATTCACAGCTTATGATCTTTCTGCTGGTATTTCATAGGCATTGGACAGTAACAAACTGTCAAAGAATACCTATCTGCCTTTCATTTCCTTAGGTGATCTCTATCACCTGTCTCAAAATTCTAGCTGTACCAAGCAACGCTGTCCTCTGAATTAGCTCAATGGGTGTACTCACTCCCATAGTTTCAAGGTATTTCTCAAGTCGCTTTGGTACAGTTCCCAATGCACCCATCACCACAGGTATCACCTCGGTTCGCAAAGGCAAAGGTTCGCAAACCCCACATTTTTCTGATTTCACGAGCCAAATCTTGGTATTTTTGTACTTTTTCATCTTCCTTAGTTTTCACCCCTGTGTCTTCGGGGATAGCTACATCAGTAATCTTACAAGTCTTGGCTTCTTTATCAATAACTACCAGGTCAGGGCGTCTAGCCTGAATCTCATTATCGGTTCTTATGCTGAAATCCCAGAGGATTTTGAATTTGTTGTTTTCAACCTGACACTCTGGTACGTGTTCATACCATTTTGGCTTTCGATCAAACCCACATCTCCCGAGTATGTCCCAGTGGATTGCCTTTGCAACATTATCATGTCTTCTCTTATATTGTTTTTGTGCTAATTTCTGACAACCACTCACGATGTGACTAACAGTTTCATCAGCATTGTGACACATCCTGCATTTAGGATTAGACTGTGATTTATCGACCCTTGTTTTGATGTAATTCGTTCTTATTGCCTGATCTTGGGCAGCTATGATAAGCGATTCAGTTTCGTTTTTGAGCTTCCCCTTTTTCAACCATGTCCACGTTTTCACATTCACATGGTCTTCATTTTGTCTAGCAAATTGACCATACAGGGGTTTGTCTTTCCACTGCTTAAGATTGTCATTCTTTTTCCTTGTCTTAAAATTCTTGGGAGTTTCTAGATCATCAGGCTTATCTCCCCTAACTGCAACGATCAGCTTCTCCTGACTTGAGTGAACATAATTTTGCAGGGTTAAATTGGCTTGGGTAATGCAATCCTCCACTGATATGAGGCCTCTACCCCCTTCCTTCCTCTTCACATATAGGCGTACAACGCTGTCTCTGGTATGAAATCCTCCATGCATTGTCAGTGATTTCCTTGTCTTTGCATCTATTTCTCTTAGATCTTGCTTCCTCCATTCGACAATGCCACCTGCATATCTCAGTAAAGCAACTGCCCATGTGTTAATGGCTCGTATCATGTTACCGCCATTCAATTTCGATTTTGCTATTTTTCTTACTCGTCTCATGTACTCTTTAGTGATCTTTCTTTTCATTTCATCATGCATTGCATTATCTGCTTCCAATACACCGAGGTATTTGTATCCTTCACCATCCTTAATAGCTCTTATCTTTTGGTCATCAGGAAGACTAATTCCCTCAGAATGGATAAATTATTATTATTATTATTATTATGCAGTTTATTAAAAAAACAACTATATGCATATACAATTCCGCATAGGGCGCGAAGCGTAACCTATGGGATAATACAATTATTACATTGGCTATGGGCCATACATACATATCGCTAAGGGTCAGATTAACATCAATCCAGGACGGCCCCGCCCGGCCTTATGTCCCGGATTTCGCTAATCGGGCCCTCAGGGGCATCCCTATATAAAAACTATATATATATAAATAATTCATCTGCTTAGTTAACCCTCCCAACCTATTCCAATCAAAATCTTAATAAATTCAGACGTATTATTGCCCGTGGAAATAATAAAAAAAAGGTTATAAATATATTAGTTATTAATCTCAGTGGAAAAAGAGAGAAAAGGGCTATATATCCCTTATACTTCTGAGAAGGAGCCCAATTAACTGGAATTCGAATACTGAATAATGTAGAAACTCACATTAATTACTTATAGCCGGAAGAATCAATTAATAAAAAAAATTACCATGTATCCTTATAAATTCGGAGAGGGAAGTCTTATTAACCATGCTGAAATTCATTAAAAAAATTCAAGTAACATAATAACTTAATTTGGTATAATGTTCATGTAACCTTTGTTGTAATTGTTCATGTTCATACTGCCACTTTAAATGTTCTTGCGATATGCAAGGAGCTTGAGATCACTGATAGCTGCATCCTTCTGAGAACATCTTTGGTCTTATCTCCCATTAACTTTCGTAGCTCACGTTCCATATTGTCTGACCATCCGCCCAAAACATCTATAATGATGTTGTACTGCTTCACTTGATAATCTGGATAGCGCTCTTTCAATTCCCATCGTAATGGTCCGTACTTCAAGGTCTTCTCTTCTTCCTTCTTCTGCCGGTTGTCAATCCATGGACAACTCATTTCAAGGGTTGTCACTTCTTTGGTCTTATGGTTGACTATCTTGGCGTCGATCCTGTTTGCCTGTAATTCGTGGTTCTCACCATATGTTGGGATATCCCACAGGGCCTGGACATCATTGGTACTGTACTCTGGTTTTGGCTTGATTGGTGAGTGCCAAGGTGGCACGCTGTCAACCAGTTGGAGATCTCGTAGTATCTCAAAGTACAGTGCTTTGAGAGCGTTGTTGTGCCTTGTCAGATACTTGTTTTGAGCGAGAGCTGAACAACCTGACAAGACGTGAGCCATGCTTTCAGGCGCCTTGCCACAGAGACGACAGTAAACGTTGTCAGTTGATAGTGTTTTTGTCTTCTTTGTGTGGTACAGCTTGGTTGGTAAAAGCTGTTCATAGAGCTCAAACATACCAGCAACCACATACGTGGGGCATGTTGGCCATTCGTTAAGCCACAAGAAGCACTTCTTGGTATTCAAGCTCTCGTCGTCCCATCTTGCCGTCGATAGCTTACCCTGCCATTGTTCCTCACGAACAGATTTCTCTAGCGTATTTCGGTACATTGATCTGAGTAGACCATTTACTTTGGTAGGACGTACTTCTTCACCATTGGTCTTACAAACAACAGGGTCAGGGAAGGTCAACTTTAACTGTAGGTCTAGTTCTTCTGCACACCTCTGCGCCTCTGTAATAATTGATTGATGACCTAAAGCAGCTGCTCGTTCTTCGAATTGCCGCACGGTCTCCATATTGGGATCAACGTTAGAATACAGCTTTAGAGCCGCCTTGATCTTTGTCATTTTATACTCGCTTTCCACCGATCGTAGACCTCGACCACCTTTATCTCTCGGCAAGTACAACAGGGCGTTTGATGATGCTGGGTGTTTCCCTCCACAGCCAACGATGATCTTCCTTGCTTCCCGGTCTATCCTCCTAAGCTCAGTCAACGGCCAGTGTTGCGTCCACATATGATACATCAGTGCGGGTAGAGCAAACTGGTTGGAAGCCATCACTCTATAGTGATCTGATAGGGGGCTTGTCCAGATTATTGACAGTCGTTGTAGGTATGTCTTCTCTGCGTACTCTAGAGTTAATTTCTATTAACTCTATTATTATTATCATTATTATTATTATTATTATTATTATTAAACACTTACAATTTTTTAGAAAGTCCATCAGGTAACTGCACTTCGATATTAGGCAAATCTCTCCAATCAGAACCAGGAGCGCGTGGTATGTGTCTCATACGAACTGCTACTAGAGCACTCATTTCTTTACATACATGGTCTCTCAGTAATGGTTGACACTGGTTTCCACGGGTCTACGAAAAAACAAGATAGTGAACTAATTGCTAGTTCTATTAGACAGACACGCAGACAGGTTAAACCTGGACAATGTACGCAACAGGAGTGGTCTGCGTAGTTGGCCCCAAGGGGAAGGGGGAGCCAGACAGATAGGTCGACGGTCAGACAGACAAACAAGAAGGGAGGAAGAGTATGATTTATTGAGGGACGGACACGTAAGCAAAGCGAATACAGGCAAAGTCGGACAGATAGACCAATCGCTATATGTGGACAGACAGACATTTAAAGTATAGACGGTACGACAGACAGACCATCCATCAGATGGACTGGTGGAATGTAAGATGCATTGATATAATTGACAGTAGTCAACAGATAGTCAGTCAGTCAGTCAGTCAGTCAGTCAGTCAGTCAGTCAGACAGACATATAAAGTATAGACGGTTCGACAGACAGACAGACAGAAAAAGAAATCACACCTAAACCCACACCACCGAAGCCTAAAATCCACCCTACCTGTCGCTGAAAGTGTGATATTGCTTCTCTGTTATACGGGATTTCAAGATCCGATGCCCCGTTTCTTATCTTGGGTAGGTCGGCCATAGCATCCCGTACGGTCACAGTACGATATGGGGCAGACGATGACCGGGTTATGTTTGAACGGAATACTTTGTCGTCAACCTTAACAGTCAGCTGACAAGCACGTGGGCTGAAGCAGTGAGTTGGTTCAGGGTAGAGAGGAAGAACTTCTCCTGGAGCTGCAGCGATGATAATTGCCCTTCAACCAACCAACAGATCATTTATTTGAGAATAAAAGGATAAGGTCCGTAGTATGTTGAATGAACGAACAAGATACGCTGAAGTTCATCCAAGATGGCTGCCGTGACATACAATACTTGGTAATGGCAAACGCCGGTGCGAAAAAATACGCGCTTTCAGAAATTTGATACCCTGGTGCCAGAGTCTTATTTCGCCTTCCCTCCCCCTCCCTCAGAAATTTGTTAGTATTACCGCGTTCCACTTTGACAGGGCTCTGGTGATTTTCATAAAAGTGTCAATAAAATTACTGGTCCAATCGAAACTGAACGTCGTTAGTTATCAGTGAATGTTTAATTTATTACCTTCGTCTTGTCTGTGGGACACCGTATGAACCAGCTTGAAGAACACCAAACGTACACTGAAATCAAATCAAATCAAATCAAATCAAATCAAATCAAATCAAATCAAATCAAATCAAATCAAATCAAATCAAATCAAATCAAATCAAATCAAATCAAATCAAATCAAATCAAATCAAATCAAATCAAATCAAATCAAATCAAATCAAATCAAATCAAATCAAATCAAATCAAATCAAATCAAATCAAATCAAATCAAATCAAATCAAATCAAATCAAATCAAATCAAATCAAATCAAATCAAATCAAATCAAATCAAATCAAATCAAATCAAATCAAATCAAATCAAATCAAATCAAATCAAATCAAATCAAATCAAATCAAATCAAATCAAATCAAATCAAATCAAATCAAATCAAATCAAATCAAATCAAATCAAATCAAATCAAATCAAATCAAATCAAATCAAATCAAATCAAATCAAATCAAATCAAATCAAATCAAATCAAACGGGAAAAACTTCGGGAACGCGCGCGCACCCGTAGAATGCCTGTAAAATAATAGAAATTGAAAATAACGCGCGTAAACTTTATCGGGTAAGTTCATGGGCCTGTAAAGTTATCGAGTCTTGCGAGAAACGGGTCCTTTCGACAAAAGTGTTCGCAATTTGACGAGAGCAATGATTTTGCTAGAAATACACTTAGTGATATATAGTTTCGCCCATTTTAGTATTGGACAACTTTCACGAAGATTTGATTCCCTGTATACGTACTGGATAGTTTCAATGTGCGTTCAGACATGTTGTCGGCCATTTTGTCTGCACCCAACAATTTTTCCCAGACATTTGAAAAAAATCAAAAATAAATAAATAATAAAACTGCGGTAAATCTCCGAAGGCCGACACGGATGCAAAACGCATTGCGCATGTTCGACAATTTTGCGGGAATTTGTAGGCGCGTTCACAAATAAAAGTACCGTCAATTCAACTGTCGTGTATTATGCGAAGTGATCGTGTATATTGGACCAGGGAAAGAGAACAACTAAAGCGATGTTTTAGGAAAAAATAAACACTAACTTTCCACGAATAGCCTTAACTTTCAGGATTTACTAAACCTCAAATGGTTTTACTTAAAACTTGTGGGTATGCGCAATGCGTTTTTCACCCGTGTCGCGGGAGCCTGAGAAATATTTTCTGTACCTGATATCCCATTTGTAAGAGACATCGAAGAGTCAATTTCAGTACCATACTACGCTTGTACGATACAAAGTTACGAACGTTCTCTAAGATGAAGAATCGTGGTCGATAGAAGTCACAGTAGCTGAGATAAGACACTACCAGGGAATTCTAGAGGAAAACAAAAGTAGTGAAACTTTAATTTGTGAGAAGAAAAAATGAATAGAAGAAAAAAAAAAAGAATAGAAATGGAAATCTGCAAACGGGAGAGGGAGAATGATACTCTTAGCTTAGGAATAAATGAAATCACATTAACTACAATGTGAAAATATAATAAAAGGCACGCTAAGCGATAAAAGGGGAAGCACCAAAGATACATTTTGAATTTGAATTTCGACTTTAATGGAGTATTAGAGCTGTTTCCGTATGTGTCCCGAACGTGCCGTGTTGTTAGACTAGTGACCACAGTCGCACGAAATGTGCTGTTACAAGAGAGCATAAATAAGAGAGGGAAACTTGCTAATGGGGCGCGCGCCGTGATGATTCCCATCTGTGCTATTTTGGTTTTTAGTAACCAGATGCAGTTTAATTTTCGTCTTACCCTACTCCCGTGCGTCATGATTTGACACTTCCGGACCCAGAGAGCCGTTTAGTGCAGATTTGAGTTTTGAAAACTGACAGCGTTAAAAACAAAGTTTTCTTAGTTCTGCTTTGTTCATATTATCTAGTATCAAAAGTGTGTACTTTCTGATTACAAAGTAACGATTTTGATGCAAAAAAAGACAAAAACGTCGAGGACTTTTGTTCGCTTTTTGAATGAAATTTTAGCGAAAATGCGCGCGCTAGTAGCGCATCACACGTCATCGAGCGCGCGCTTACGTTTATTTAAAAATTTTCGCTCATTTAGATGAGAAAAAACTCGTTTCTTTCTACAATTCTTTTGATGTATGTTACTAATAGGATATCCTATGGCATTCTCGTGGAATTTGGAATAAATTTAAATTCCAAATTCCACTCGTTCAAATTTTAGACGCACGGGAGTACGGAAATTAAACTGCATCCGGTTACTAAAAATAGCTCTGATGGGAATCATCATGGCGCGCGCCCAATTAACAAGTTTCCCTCTCTTATTTATGATGCTCTCTTGGCTGTAATCAACTAACCTTGAACAAGGAGTATTCTCGTGTGTTGAATCGATTCATACCACTGAATCCTTGACAAGGGGGTCCACCACAGAGTAACTCTACCTCACCCCTGAGGGGAAGTCTTTGTCCTGTGGAGTTTGTTTGTTGACCCTAGAAATTGTATCAAATTATATTTTAATTCTTAATAGAAACAACTACAAAAAGGTTAAAGAATGATATTCCCCCCCCCCCTTCACACCTTCACTTAAGAGTGAGTGATTTTCCGGGGGACATCAGCACATCATTCTACGGGTATCTTAAGCCACCACCAATTTGACGGGATGTTGGATTAGTTTTCGTATGAGTGTGAATCTGAACGCACCGTACCGTGACCATTCATAGGAGGCAGCATGGTCGAGTGGTCAGAGTGTCAGTCTCAGAATCGGGTGACCCCGAGTTCGAGTCCCGCTCTGGCCAGCCGAGACTTTATTTGTTCCGGATTCGCCATGTTCGAATTCAGTTTCCCTACCATGCTGTATATAGCCAACTGGTTTGCCTCCTTGCCAGTTGGGTTTCTTAAACACTTTATGTTTCATTTGCATTATTTAGTTGTAATTATTTCAGTGGAGTGCATGGAAACTAGCTGGATAGCTAAGCGCTCTTCCACTATAAACAAAGCATTTACATTTACATTTTTTTGCATTTTTACATGTCAGTACCGTGATGTTTATAAAAAACATTCGAAATTTCAGCCGTAACCGTGTCGTTTTCACAGTCATACGAAATCTGCTCTATTATCAGATCACTTACGTCCATTGCGAGTTTAAGCAGTTCATTGCAGTCATCCGCAAAAACTGTACAATCTGGGTTGTTTAGTTTGAAAGCCTGCGCCGCAGGGACCTCTATCTCGACGGCCCATCGGGATTCTGCAACGCCTGCTTGATGTAATCCCGCTGACAAACCTAAAATATGAACGGTTAAAGTGTTGACACACACAAAAAAAGAAATGGAAAAGAAAGAAATGGAAAATAGGAAGTGGGAATAAGGAAAAAGGAAGGAAGGACGGAAGGAGGGAGGGAGGGAGGGAGTGAGGGAGGTAGGGTGGAAGGAAGGAAAAGGAAGGAAGGAAGGAAGGAAGGAAGGAAGGAAGAAAGATACAGTATTGAGAGAGGAGGGAAAGATGAAAGGACTGAAAATAAAATAATAATAATCAAGCTCACCTCCACAGCCCGCAAATACATCTAAACTCTTTAGTTTTCGTATTTGTATTGACTCCTCTTTCTTTACATTCGCCATCTTTTCAGACGTGGCAGCCATCTTGCTTTTCCCTTTCCCTTTCCCCTTTCCTTCTCCTTTGCCTTTACCCTGGATGAAAACAAATATTAAAATGCTGTAACCACATTTGTAAATTCAAGTGAAAAAGCCATACTTACTTTTTTAGACATTAGCTGTCTTCGTGCCTCTAGTGGGAGTTCCTGAAACTCCTTTCTGTCACTATCGTACGCCTGTGAACAATCCAAGAAATGTTACCGATGACCGTTTCAGTTGTCCAAAAAGTGATGTAAATAGTCCAGTTTCCATTTGCTAGAGTCCGCTGAGCTTCTTGACAAAAGGGGCATTTATGCAGGGTTAGCCTCCTTTTCAAGAAAGACCCATGGGATTAAAGTCAATTTTTGTATTGTTCTTAGTCAAAATGTTTTGCTTTTCTCGCTGGTATTTTCGAATTATTTACCTTGACTCGAGGCTAACCCTGCACCAGTGCGTCTGTTGTTTAGTTTTACAGCGGTATCAACAAACTCGAAAAAGGTCGATTCGGAGAAAGCTCACGAATACTGATTGTACCCATAGCCATTCATTTTTACACAATTAGTTGATTGTTAGGCATTAAATTCCTTTGTTTCGAGTGAATCTCACTAAATCAGTGAGGTGTACTTAACCTTAGTGGCCTACGTTACCTAAATTGGGTATGGTTTCACGTGTCGAGCCTATCTCAGTGATTAGGATGGGTGTGGTTTCACGTGTCGAGCCTATCTCAATTATAAGGGTAGGTGTAGTTCCACGTGGTGACCTGACTTAACTAAGGTGGTCGTAGTTCCACGTGGTGACCTGACTTAACTAAGGTGGGTGTAGTTCCACGTGGTGACCTGACTTAACTAAGGTGGGTGTAGTTCCACGTGGTGACCTGACTTAACTAAGGTGGATGTAGTTCCACGTGGTGACCTGACTTAACTAAGGTGGGTGTAGTTCCACGTGGTGACCTGACTTAACTAAGGTGGGTGTAGTTCCACGTGGTGATCTGACTTAACTAAGGTGGATGTAGTTCCACGTGGTGACCTACCTTACCTAAGGTGGTCGTAGTTCCACGCAGTGACCTCACTTAACTAAGGTGGGCGTAGTTCCACGTGGTGACCTATCTTACCTAACAGTACCTAAGGTGGGCGTAGTTCCACGTGGTGACCTACCTCAAAGAAGTAAAATCTATCTGGACCTTCAGCGGTGTACTGTTCAATATTAACGTCTTCACCATACACTACACTACATTTTCCACGAACGTGTGACACGGATACTGAACACTCTGCAAATAGAAACAGACAAGAATAGAAACAGGTTTAAAAACAATCTACCCACTCATGAATTTCTGAGGTTAGAGAAAGTGTAAAGATTGAGATTTTCGAGATTATTAGTTTTCTGCAAAAGTGCATTCCTACCTTCATTTGTCCAGTAAAGGAGATTGCTATCAGCTTGATGTCCAGCAGAAAGTCCTTTGTGTGTGTTCTCAGGTCTGCAACGCGAAGATACAAGATGACACATTATATTTTCTAATACAGCAATTACCCCTCAATAGAGGGTTATTAGCTGGGGTGGAAGTACTTCAAGGATTTTAAAGTGCACCTAACCCCCAGCTATTTCCCTTTTTGACGAAAAGTTCGAGCATTTCTAAGGACTTGTACGAAATAATTACGCAATTTGAATGAATTCCGAATTTTTTAAACAATTTTAAAGTTTGGAGTTCCATGGAACACTTTCAAAAAACTTAAGCCTGGATAGACGTCACACTCTTTTGTTCGTTTCAAGTCTTTTGTGCAGAACAAAAGAGTGTGACGTTTATCCAGGCGGAAATTTATTCACTCCGACTTCAGACTCTTCGGAATTGAAGCTTTTGCTGTTTTTTTTTTACCTATAAATACGAAAAATCAGTTTTCAGCAGCTTTGAGTGAAATTCAAAGTGTACGTATTCAAATCTACATCACTTCAGCGATCGAATTAGTCAACAAAGTTCCCATATATTCTCAGGTGCGCCACCACAGGAAGCTCAAAGGCCCTTTTTTCCGATGTTTAATATTTTGTATAAGCTTTGGAATTCATTCAGGTCGAGTCATTTTATCGTAGAAGTTCTTAGAAATGGTTAGACTTTTTATTAAAATTGGAAATAACACGGGGTTAGGTGCACGGCTTAAATCCCAAAATGATCGTCCAGGGGTAAGACAGTGCACTCTTTACCCCTCCTTTTATCAGTGGTTTATTCTAAAACTTTACTAAGATAAAACAGTGTTGTTACCTGTAGAGCTTGGCCACTTTTAAGAACACCTCTTCATCGCCTTTTAACTTTCCTGTTGTATTTCTAGTAATTATCTTAAGGATGCGACCTGCAAATAACAAATGATTTTGAAATTATAGTGGAATTTGATACAAAACAGCATGCACTACTGTGGAGGTTAGGCAGGAATTACACTGAAAAGCTTAGCATTCAATAAATTACGATCAGTAAACCAATCTCCTACGCAGCCGGTGTTTATGTCGTCACGCAACTCTAAGCATTACGTGACAACACAAACTGCAGCTGTGTAGGAGACCATCACTAAGCAGAAAGGAAACAAACCTTTCAGTTTAACAGAATTAGCAGGGACGGATTTAGGGGAAGTGTGCTGGGGGGTTAGCAGACACGGATTTAGAGGGGAGGGGTGCGCACCCCCTCCTGAGACGACTTTAAGTCCTTTTTTCTCAATATTTTTCCTAAATATCCTCTCGGCAGTTTCCAATTTGTATGATGGTGCTACCCCTCTTGAAGACGGTGCATCCCCTCCTGAAGATAATCCTGGATCCATCCCCTTATTAGGAACAAAATAAGTTTACCGATCTGGAATGGAGCGGGAACGTCTTGGTTGCTGCCCTTGACATAATCTGAAGACTTTCTGTAGTATTCAGGGTAGAGATCTTCATCAATCTATTGGTAAAGAAAAACGTACGTGGCAACAAGGTATGTGCCATGTTTTCTATCAATTTGCATTAAGACGGAAACCGAACGGATCAAGCAAATTTTACGTGTTACAAATTTTACAAGTAGAAATCTCCATTAACGTAACGCAACGCAACGAAACAGAATTACGTCTTACGCAACAGAGACATGATGAGACGACAAATGTGAAACGTCCACGTATTACGTTTACAAAACGTCAACTTTTAAACGCTGGAAATTTTTGCTCATTTCCAACGATAGAAATTATCTAGGAAATACCACATCATCAAAAACAAAGACAGTATCCCATGGGGTTTCTTCAAGTGTCTTAATGAACTTTGTATGGTCCAAGTGTTTAAGATTGCGGTATGTGATGTATTTGTGTTTCTTTCTCACACGAGGACAATGCTTGTACAAACGAACTGCTAAAACAGGGAGATGATCAGAAATACAAATATCTGGACACGTAATATTGACTATCCGCTCCGGTTTATTACTCCATATATGATCTAGGCAGGATTTACTGACAGGTCGCGTAACTGAAGATACTTTGTGAATAAACTTTGAATCCTTCAGATCCTTTACCAAACGATGTCTGTTAAAAGTATCTTTTTTCAGGAAAACCAGATTGAGAATATGTGAATATTGTCAGCTTCCTCCGTCATACTGTAATGATTTCGAGTTAAGAAATGACCAAAAACCGCTATATTTAACGCCAAACTGTACTCTCTGTAGTAGATTAAACCGCCATTGCTCGAAGTCCAACTCGCACTGAGCTCGAAGTGCATGCTTGCTATCTCACGTGACCTCTGATTGTATGCAATGCGAGGTAGAATTTCCAGTGAAACAGCCAATAAACAATCTAGTATAATATCTTTTTCTTTAAAAAACATTTTAAGATCGTCACTTACTTGGCCTTCTTTCTTTGTGACTTTCTTTAGTCCTTTGGGTTTGACGCTAAAACAAGTCAAAACGAAAGACATAAAAATGTTTGGAAACTATAAATGATGACTAAAGGAAAAGTTCACCAAAATGCTATCTTCTCTAAGAAGAAAATAGGCTACAATTGTCCCGTGAGGATTTTGAAGTACTTACTTAAAAGTGAAGGCTCCATCTTCTAAGTAAACGTATTCTCCAATGTCATATGTAAAGCCTTTGAGAGAAAGCGACCTTAAAGGATATAAAATGTAACAACCATGGATAATGACTTGACGATGATAATAATCATGATGATCGTGGTGACAATGACATTTATGATGATGGTGATGATAATAAAATTGCAACACAAAATAAAAGTATTTTTGAAGAACAATTGAAATACTGATCAATGCAAGACATAGCACATCCTCGGGGACTCAGGGCGAAAGGGGAGGGGGAGGGAGGGGAAGGATCGGAGGGGGAGGAGGAGGGGGAAAGAAAGGGAAAGGAGAAAAGGACGCCCTGGGCATTTGACTACCCCAAACCATTTCCAACGGCAAAACTTAATCTTATTAGAGATATCCCACGTAAACAAGATCATGCAACAAAAATATCTGGCGCATCTCAATTATCGCTTGGATGCTATGACAGTGAAAATATGTTTGTGTGTCAAGTTCTGCACACCGAGATCAGGCAAAGCATTGTAAATTCCAGACAAGATTTGGTAAGTCAAACTTATCCCGAATCCTGTGGGCAGCTCTGCAAACACATCTTGTTTCTGGATAATTTTCAATACAATTACAACCAGCTTCTGTTCCTGCGCAGGCTTACCATCCTCAACGTTTGTAAATCGGGTTAGTTCCCGCTTAGCGAGTTTGGGGTCCCTGTGTAATTCAACCGTTTGTTTGGTAGTTGAATAGCATGAGTTTAATTTTGCCTCTGAAAGTCTTCCTTTTCTAATCGACTCTTCAGAAGTTTGTTCAAAATAACGGTTAATAGTTACTGAACACTTCTGGCTGGTTTATTTTAGGCTTTGAGGCGTATTTACTTAGTTTTAGGCCGTTGAGTTTTGAGCTGCGTTAGTGGGAACTATTAACCGTTATTTTGAACAAACTTTTGAAGAATCGATTAGAAAAGGAAGACTTTCAGAGGCAAAATTAAACTCATACTATTCAACTACCAAACAAACGGTTAAATTACAACACAGGGACCCCAAATTCGCTAAACGGGAACCAACCCGATTCACAAACGTTGAGGATGGTAAGCCTGTGGTTCCTGTTTAAGGTTTTCGCGTGTCCGCTCGCTTTGTTTAAGAGATGTTGCAATGTGTGGCGTCAACTTGTTTACTTGTAATTTTAGACGAATCGAGCTCAACCGCACAAACGCTTCTGATTATTGGCCTCATTATAATTAAATTATAATGAGGCCAATCAGAGAGTATTAAGGGTGTACTGACATATAAAAATGGCGCGTTGCTAGGGAAATTTGAAAATGCTCTCAAATGCCACCAAATTGTCATATCGCTTTTATATTTCGTAGTTTGTCTTCCCTGAGGGAACTTTCGCATTTTATGACGCCATTGCATGACGTCATCATGTGACGTCATAGATACAATAAAAAGCTATAATTTTTTTCAGCACTGTATATTTGAGAATTTAAAATGCATTATTTTAATCTTGAGACCAAGGTGCATAGAATCGAGCATGGGTTTTGAGAATGGTTTCCAAATAAGCCTTTTAGGATTTTTTGAACGTCAAAAATGATCGATTTATGCCAATAACTTTCGTATTTCTCAATTTTTCGCAAATCCCATGCTCGGCTTTGAAGAAAAGGCTGTAAAGAATATAAATATTGAAAAAACACTTCGTTTTGATGAAATTTGCCAAAGATTATAGCTTTTTAAAGAAACCGGAAGTAAAGTGTCCAGCGCATGCGCAATAAGAACGAAAATGAGTCATTTTCGTCAGGTGTGCGTCGCTCTACCGGAAGTTAAATGATTCGCGCCAAAAACGCGCGCGCGTGCGTCTATTCAATTTTGCCGGCCAAAATAAGACCCTATTTTGCATAGCAACTGTTGTACAGCAACGATATATGTCAGTACACCCTTAAGTTTTACCGTTGGAAATGGTTTGGGGTAGTCAAATGCCCAGGGCGTCCTTTTCCCCTTTCCCTTTCCTTCCCCCTCCCCCTCCGGTCCTTCCCCTCCCCTTTCGTCCTGGGTCCCCGAGGATGGACATAGCATTCTACCAGGCAAGACACGCACGTCAAGTGCAACCTCGCCCCAGGCCCTTTCCCTTCGCGTGGGAACAAGGTTGCGTCACGTGATATAACACATTGCTATTTTTAGACCAGCAGTCGCCTGCCCGGCAAAAAATTTCACAGGGAGCCCAAGCACAACTTTTGAGTATAATAACGAGTTGATCTATAAAGGAGAAAATGTTCTTGTAACGTAATTTTTTACAATTTAGAATAAAAGTTTAAAATGTAGAAAACACATTTTCGCAAGTCTGAATTGCAAATTATGACGCTACGTAAGCATTTTTCCCGCCGAGAGATGTCGAAAAACGTATATTTGGGCTTCCTGTTGAAAAATTTCCGAGGCTCACTGTGAACTAATCCGAGCTTTTCTGTGGCGTCAAACACGGGACTCAGCGACCAAGACATTGCAGTGAAAGTATACAAGTTGTCACAAAAGATCAAAGTTTTGTTTTTTTCTCTTTTTTTTTGGCACCCCAGGCAATCATTTAGAGCAGCGCGTAACTGATCAGCGTACAAAGCAATGCGAAGCAATGCGAAGCAAATGTAAGGGTTCGGGTTCGGGTTCGAATCCTGCATGAAATAAAATAAAAAATTCGTCTTGTTATGTAGTAAATATTATCTTTTCATCTTTTTGTATGCTTTTTTCTGGTTTTGAAGCGTTTTAAGCTGTTTTTTAATTTTTTTCTCCCCCCTTACATAGAAAAACTAAAGGCCGGTTCTTCGGCCATCATCAGCGACCACCTCCTCTTGTTTGACCTCCAAATAATGCTAGATAAATGTCCCAATCACATCCAAAACCACCACAACACTCAAGGCCAGTTATCACATCAACTATAAATCGCACTTGAATCCACGTCAGATAAATCAAACGGCATTTTTTTATGAAACTCACACTTATTACCCAGGCTTCCGTAGGAAGGCCTGGGTCGACGTTTCGGCTTCGTCTTCCTTCAGTCACAATCTCGTTCCCAGAACCCTATTCCCTCTTACGCATGCGCGACGAAACAAATAGGGCTCTGGAAAAATCCATTACCGGAAGCCAGAATCAGGCTATTTCACCACATGCGCAGTATGAATGTTTTGATCTAAATCTTCAACCTGATTGGTCGCTATGCAAAGCAAAATGAAGTTAAAAATAGAATCTCTGTGGGAACGTTTGTTCAACGACCGTGTAGGTCACAGGATTGGAATAAAAACTCAAGTTTTTATTTTTATCGGTTTCCTACTGGAAGAATTTACCAATGGCCTTGGAGGATTCGAAGTAATTTTGATTTGAATTCAACGATCGAGAGTTTGAAAATAATATTCGTTTCGGGTTAGTGATTTCCAAATTAAACCCTAAAATAAAAGCAGTTCACGAGAAGAATCCTGCGTTTGCAAGCTTCAAGAAACAGTTCTTGCAGATTAATATTCCATTGGTCAATATTTTGATGGCTAGATGTTCTAGGTCTTTTCTAGTACAGAGTGTTTTCGTTAGCATGGTTAGGAATCGACAGCTTCATGTGAACTTCCGGTCTCTCGCTTTGTTTTCTGTAAGGACCAATCACGAAATAGGAAATTTTGGATTTTTCCAGAGCCCTATTTTTTTCGTCGCGCATGTGTAAGAGGGAATAGGGTTCTGGGAACGAGATTGCTTCAGTCACAAATCGACATTCCTCTAAAGCGCATGCGTGAAATCAAACGCGACAACAACTGCCTTTAGTTCTTTCACTAGCGAGTTTCAACTCTAACATATACCAGGAATCTCACTTAAACCTCGTGGTAATAGTATTACAAAGGTTTGTTCATTGAGCCGTGTTGCCATTTGTTGAAAACTAGAAGCTGTCTTGAACTACAAGAAAACTACTTTGTTAACGTGGAGTAAGTTGACTGTTGTCTTATAGTAATAGGCAGGCTATTCCAAAGTATGACTATTCGATTAAAGAAAGAGTCCCTATATAAATTAGTACGAAAGGAATGCATAGGGCGTAATGACAAATTAGCAGAGCTTCTGGTACGGCCTGCGTTAAAGGCAAAATATAAACTTGTAGGAAAATTATACGACCCATTGATACATTTAAATAAGAAAATTAGATCCCGACATTCAAACCAGTATGACAATGGCAAAAGATTTAAAGAAATAAGCCCAGACTTATAACTGGGCCTACGATTTATATCTGAGCTGCAGTTAAGAATATATCTAATGATCACTCGACCCGGGCACTCGACTCACATGTTGATTTTTGACGTAGCTTCTCATTCAAATTTTGATCGAACTTGTGAGATCTTATGTTTTTGTGAGCTTTTGCCGACACATCTTCACTTGGGTCTCAAGTTTGATATATATATATATATATATTTCATGGAAAATAAGTTTTACATTAGACTGTTTTAAAAAACATCAATTGTGTAAATATGAATGATCCAAAATTGCCAATTAATATCATTTAATAAATATTATGTTAGTAGTAAATCAATATTTTCACTACCCTAGTGTTTCTTAAACTTCGTACTTCTTTGCAGTACACAGTGCTTCTTTCTAACGAGTGCCTGGGTTCACGCAGCTATGCGTCTAGTTTGGTTCAAATTTTGCTTGTAACAAAGCGTAACCCGTAATGCCTGGATATCTGGTGATATGAAACTTGGCTTGAATTTCAAAGCTCTCACTCTGAGTGGACGAGACATTACTTCCAACTGTGAGAAGGGACGTCGAGAACGTGACCCAAGGTTAGCCGTTAAACCTCCTCCACACGGATTGAAACCTACAACAGCTACAAGCTAAGATAGAAGGATGAACATCAGCACGAGCAGGGAATATATAGTAGTTTCTCTTGTCTTTGGTGGTTACGAGTCTTACTGATCATGTCATTTTTCGCGGCAGCGGTCATGCTTTTCGAGAAAGTCTTCTAGGAGTTTATACAGCACAGTGTCTTGTCTAAACCATCAGCTCCTTTATGCATCCCGCCAGTCCAGATGTTCAGTACATGTAGACTTCGATCCGAGTGGCCAACATGCCCGGGGGGAGGGGTACTACCACCCCAACTTGGATAAGGGTGTGCCGCCAGGACCTCAAAACCCTGACCCTATCCCTGACCTAAAATTTCGATTTTTCATACCCTACCCCAGACTAAACCTAAGAATTGTACACCCTATCCCAGACTAAACCCCAACATGTGTACCCTATCCCATTCTTCATTATTCTATGATTGAAATCAATATTTACTAACTTTTGAATAATGGAATTTACATTGTTTCTGTGTCGACAGAAAGCGTAGCTTATTCCAGACTAAAACCGACCAAAACCTACCCCTATCCCAGACTAAAACAACCAAATTGTAACCCTATCCCAGAAAAAAACCATACCCTATCCCAGACAAAATGTCAAAAAGGATACACTACCCCAGACCTAAAAGCCGAAAAACCATACCCTATAGCGCGGCACATACCCGTATAGCAAATACAGGGGAGCCCCCCCCCCCCCGGGGGGGCCAACATGCGTAATTCAGCACTTTGTAACGTTTTCTTGTAGGATTTTTACTGGGCATGAGCTTTAATTTTCTCGTCTTGTCAAGACGACGCCATTTTGTTTGCTTGACGCACCACTCGAAGATGAACAGTCCAGTACCTCTCCCCGGTACTTCTCCCCGGGAGAAACTCGGAGGCAATCCTTCCCTACTTGGAAAACAATGGTCATTTTGATTTTCAATTTTCTATATAGTCGATTATGAAAAATTTAATACTATCTTTAAAAAATACCTGGAAATCCCAATATCCATCAAAACGAGGTACAAAACTAAACATATTTAAGAATCAAAAATCAAAAATTGATTTCAGCTTCAATTTTCAATTTTTCTTTCGATAGAAAAATCAAATGGACGAAAAAAACCCGGACCGAAATTCCCCCTTCACAGTAATAATTGCAAAGGTTACAACATTTTTAATCATTTTCTCTTTTATAGATGAACTCGTTATTATACTCAAAAGTTGTGCTTGAGCTCCCTGTGAAATTTTCAAAATATTAGCCACATGCATTCGTTTTTAGCGCGCGCTGCAGCGTTTGAATCGAATTCTAAAAATAGCTCAAGTGCTGGAAAACACATCAAATACTGCTGCCAAAGGTCTTTATAAGGGCGCGCGCGGAGTGTTAGTCTCTTGGTTACGCTCTCCTGTTTCTACAAATAGGTACACGTACTTGTAGCAGGTCTTTGAACTCGAGGAGTCACCACTGTCTAATTCATCTCCAAGTTTTGCTGTATCAAACTGATGAAACAAAATATAATTGCTGACTACATAAGCACAAAGGTGCTACTTGTGCAACGATGAAAACGACAACTACCAAAGGTACATGTAAAAGAGGTGAAGGTAAAGAGTTCTTGTTTAACGTCGGTAGCTTGTAATAGTCATATTTGACTCTGCCATCCCTTTCTCTCCCTCATTGCTTCGTTTTACGGGTATATAAAGCTAATCGACGTAAAAAAAATGCGAGGTGACTGGGGATCAAATTGGGGACCTCCGCTGGCTCAAAGGGCCGCGCGCTAACCAGCTTAGCCACCCTTGTTCCTGCTACCACCACCACCACCACCGCTACCATCATCATCATCATCTTCATCGAAAACAACAGTGACAACACTAGAATAACATAACAATACTATTGCAGCAGCAGCAGTAGTAGTGAAATCAGTAGTTAACGGGGTCAGAGCATGTTATCCACTCTGTTGTCCTACAGCGAAATCCCTCATATTATCAAAGCATCTAAACAATATGGACTCACCTCTTCTTGTGCAGCGATGCGTACACAGCTCGCACAGTAACTTATCTTAGTTCTGTCTACTTGAGTAGTGTATTCAGCTGGTGGATCTGTAAACCTGCCCATATCACTATGATACCTGTCAATGATCAAGTTAGACATAAATGGGACAATAACTAATAAAGGGTTGTAGGAATGCACTGTTAACGGGCATCTATTCAGATGGTCCGTGCCTCCTTTTTGTGATAATAAACATTTCACGTTCGTTTATTGTAAAAATTGTAAATATATAAAGGTATGAATGAAATCCTTATATGGTGTGTGCGGTATGGTGTGATGTTTTGAGATGTGGTGTGGTATGGTATATAATATGGTATGGTATGGTGTGGTGTGGTGTGGTATATGGTACATGGTATATGCCTTCGATGCAAAAGCCAAATGCGAGCTCAGGACCTGCGTTGCCGGGCCGTTTGGCTTCGATTTTTTATCAGTTGCAACGTAAATGAATAAATCAGAATATAATTATTGACATCCCATGCACCATTTCGGTCTCAGCTTCTATGTTTTCAGACAACGTTTCTTCAATTGACTATATATTAACCAAGCAAGTGTCGAGAACTTCGATTCCGTGAAAGCAGAAATTCCTTTTGCTCCCAATTGCTTTGGCTACACAATTGGAATATTTTTGACAGTGTTTTTATATATTTCGATCAAATTTAGAAACAGTACCATTTTTGATAAAAGAAGTTGTTGCCATCGTGATCTTCCTCACTGGAAAATGTTTCTTCCTTTTCGTCCTTGTGCCAGTCTTTGAATGTATCTTTATGGGTGACCTAAATATAACAGGACTTGCAATAAAAATACGATATAAAAGTCGACAGGTAATCAATTTATGACTTCAGTACTGATTTCTTTCTGGAACCAAAATCCATCGAACGTAATGGAGTAGGAAAAGAAAACGCTACGCAATTGCGGCCAGTATAATGGAATTCGACACACTAGACAAAATAACTTAGGGTTAGGTAATGTAGGTAAGGTAGGGTAAGGGTTAGGTAATAAGGTAATGAAACATAACCATAACATTACGCAACAAAGTACAATGCGGGCAAACATACAGTGACAAAACGTAATGCAGGCAACCATAACGTAACGCAACGTCTGGCGTAAACCTAACGTAACAGCGCGATGAAAGTAATGAATACATTACGCAACAAAGTACAATGCGGGTGTTAGCGCCTTCAAAACGTACGTTGTTGCTAACACATTAAGAGAGGGGGTCCCTAATTTTCGAAGTTTGAGTTGAAAACGCCAAAACGTCGAAACTCTGTTAGACACATCAGGATATAGGTCTAGGGCAACTATTATCAAAAATAATATTTTGAGTTTCAAGTTCTTATTTTTGGGGGGTAAGCGAAGGCACATTTCGATTTGGGGCCTCTTGAGCCGCTTTTAGAGCACTTTTCACCAGTTCACATCAAAGGTTGCATAAAAATCAACAACTTAACTCATGAAAATACGAAATGATATCCTGAGCAACTAGATAACAAACATTCTTTTCAGAAGCAACCGAATGATTTGGTTCAAAATTGAATATTTAACAGATTTTTGAACTTAGCGCTATTCCAAGCAAATTTTTGAAACCTAAAAATTGCTCAAATTTATTGGATGATATCGCCACTGGTACATGGCCTACCGTGGAAATATTTTGGTGAGCTGATAGAAACACTACTCCCCTTCATAAATATCAAATAAAATTTTGGGGCCATTCAAATAATAATATTTTAGAGCGTGAACACTGACCTGCCCTAAATGCCAAAAATCACGCAATTTGCATATTCTTTGGTCACGCGACGATCACTTGTTTGTGAAATAGTAACCTAATTCACCAGTTATAACAGAACCCTAATAAAAGATTATAGCTGAATATTACTGACGACTACATTTACTTACGATCTGTTTGATTTTCAGAAGTAATTCTTCTGTTCATCTCACGTCCATCTTTGATCATCGCCGAAACCAACACGTTTGCAAACTCAATTCAAATTCAAAAACATAGAAAATCTCCAAAATGAAATCAACTCCAAAACAAACCATTGCTATCTTTCTCTTAGCAAAATAAAGGAAATATTCCATGTTTTTTCCTCTCATTTTGGCAATTGTTGTGATATATGAACAAGCAAGCCAAAAGGTGAGTTAAGAAAGTAATACTTGCGTAACACACAGGCATTCCGGTCGAGATTTACAGAGCCCCTCCCCACTTCTCCAAACTAGTATGGTCATAACATGGCCACTTGTTGTTCCTTTTAGCTTCTTGTTGTCAAATGCACGGAGATGATCTTTTTAACTGAGCTACATGTCAACACTGCTAATGAGGAAACAGCCCGCCTCTTCCTTTTCTTTCATATTTTTACTTAATCCCCTTTTTCACCTTCGAGTAAACGGGTGCGATAGGGAAGCTAAAACTATGTAAACATTTTTGAAGGCAAGTCATGTTTTTGATGGTACTCTCGGATGAAGCGGAGTTTTTATCAATGGATATTCCACCATTTACGTTGAACAAGAGCATGACTTCACCATATCACTTATCAGGTTTATGTAGGGGTCCTTGCGGCGAATTGTAATTTCAGAGATATCAATGCCAAAGTGTTCGCATATACTTTGCAACAAGGGAATGCTCAGCTTCTTCAAACCATTGGATGCGCTTAATCGGCAAAGGTTACAGGTATCAAAGACAACTGGATGAACCAGTTGGCATTCGTTTATTATTAAAGAACGGGTCTGGAAGTACGCGTCTTGTTCCTCGGCAGCTACTTCATTTTCATCAGCTTCCTCTGGTTTGTTCTTGATTTTGGAAGCTCGTCTTGAGAAATAGGATCGCACTTGTTTGGGTGTCAGGAATTCGCTAATACCAAAACGACGCTTTCCACTACAATCCTTTGCATATCTCATAGCTTCTCATATTTCGTGCTACCGTCCCAGGATCGAGCTTGTGTCCTGTTTCTTGACCAATATCGAACATATCATTGAGATAAGCCTTTTGTTCATCGTTGAACCGGGTATTTGATTTTGCTACCTTTAATGCCCAACCCTGAGGAAGAGCATTTTCGCAGTGACCTTCTGAAGTGGTTGAACTTGAAAGGACTGGTTGAATACCTAAAAGTAATAAACGAAATAAATAAAATAAAATCTTTTTGAAGCAGTATTGGTCCACATAATGGTTCTGCTTGTTCTGCCACTACTCACTATATAGTCTGGGGCCTTATGTAATTCCGTGGGAAATTCGTGATCATTTTCATTTTTTTACAAAAACTAAAAGTTTAGTGCATGTGAAATTGAAAAATAAATGTCACCAATTTTTTTCACTTCAGTGACGTCATTTCCGTGATGACGTCATAATGTATATAATTAATGGTGGTAAAATCACCTCAAATCATATTTTTTGGCATTATATGTATGGTTTCCCTTCATAATTTCAGGTCACTGGTTAGTATGGTGGAAGAAAAACAACTTTTGAATTTCATTATTATCCAATCAATTTATGCTAATTAGGTATGACGTCATAAAATATGAAAGACTTCAGGTAATATGGTTTTAATACAATAGAGGCACAATAAAGTGCATTTTTCAGGTTTTCTTACTACGTTAATCATATTTCTAACAGTAATTGTTCTCTTAAGTAGCAATTATAAACAATATTTACACATGAAGGTCCTCATCATCACTGTCATCGTTCTCTGTGGTGTCAGTGTTCCTGTTTTCACAGTTTATGTAGCAAGAGGTGCACATATCTGTGCATTTAAGGCTGTGTTTGCGACATGAGCAGCTCATCGTTATACACTTCCCCTTGCATCCGCACTTGATTAACTGTAGCACAGCTTTCGGCGCAGGTGGAAGAGTAGTAGGGATAGCCTGTAATCTGTCCCCATCTTGTTTCCATCCATGTAACGTTGGATCAGGAAGATTGGGATATTGGGATTCGCAAGACTTCCAGGCAAGTGAAACATAATTGGCGCGCCTTACCATCTGATGTAGAGCTGCTTCAGTGGGTGGGAGCTGTTCATCTGTATGTTGTTTCTTGCTAAAAAGCAACCACCTTACTTCCTGAATACATCTTAGATCTGTGGATGGAAGGTATAACTGGCAGACATAGCTCTCTAGCATCTTTTGCGTATCTTCTGAAATGACTGCGCTGCTTCCAAGAGTAGAAAATGCTTCCAACACAGGTTGTCCAGCTTTCTTCAGAGTATTCCAACAGGACACTTTGGATTTTCCACAGATGGTTCCTGTCTGGTCGCATCCTGAAAAAGCGTGAAAGCCAGGTAGTGCTTTAACAAGATCTTCCCCAAGTGCTTCATATAGTGGACCAAGTGCAATACTTCTTCGCTTGCCTCCTGTGCCTACCATTATTGAAGTATCTGGACAAAGTTGCCTGTAAAGCCATAGCGCAAGAACAAGGACGTCAGTGTCAGGTCGACTCTGGATCATGATGGAAGATGCTCCCCTCCGTGTGCAATCAACAGCATGCAGGAGCATGCGGGTGTCTGCCTCCTCTTGTTCACTTCTTAGTTGTTGAACAGGTAAGCTGTTTGATGACAGGCAGTCCTCTTTAGATGTAACAACAAAGGTGTTCTGCATGTCTTTCTTGCATTCGATGAGATGAGATGCGAAGTATATCGCTAGAGCTTGCTTGTTCTCCTTGCAACTTAACAGTTGCTTCAGTGTGACTTTGGCAAGAACAGCATCGGCTGAAATTTGGTACACTATGGGTCGGTCTGTACTCTGACGGACCTCCCGAGTTCTCTCCTTAAGTGAGTTTGGTACATCATAGCGGTCAAAGACAACATGAACTTCGCTGGCTCCAGTTGATCTCCTGTCAATCATCTCCACAAAGTGGTTTGCCAAATCACGGCCAGTTTTCACCCAGGTTGGCTTCCCCATTGACTGGACTACTGCCATTGCATCAATGATGACAACATGCCTACCATGTTCTACTACGGCTGGAGGTTGCTGTTGTGGTAGTAGATCCTCTAAAATATTCATAAGCTTGCTTTTGGCAACACAGTGGCGTAGGTTTCCGTCAGAGGTAAAGAGCGCTCTGGGGTACTCTGCTAGCTCGAACTTGCTGATGCTTTCCTTCACATCGAGGTCTGGTCTTGATAGAACAACCACAAGAAAACGTGCAAACAATGCCCTGTCATCCCTTAAAGCTGCGACACCACTTGCTGTTGTTTTGCTTTTCTTTGTTAGCCGGGCTGACTTCCATGTCTTCAGATTTGCCTTTTTCATAGGACTCCAAACGCTTAAAGTATGATCAGCACCAATTCTTTCTTTGACAAATTTGTCAAAGAGTTCTTGACCAATTTCATCACGCTTCAGTATTCCTTCCTTGATAGCAGTTGGCATCACAGCTTTCGTGATAATATTCACAAGATCATCTCCATCCATCTGGAAAGGGTCATTAGCCTTAAGCACATCCTTGAGCTTCTCAACATTCTCATTATAGCGAATTATTACTGCATCAGTTAAATCATGATGACGCTTTGGCATTGATCTTTGTACACCCACCATTGATTCTGCATTTGCTGCTAGTCGGCTTAGCTCTGGCGCAATGAGGAACCATCTGGTCATGGCTGCTGGCTGCTGCGTCAGACCTTTCAAACCACCTCGGATCTTCATCATTTTGTTTACATGTTCTATGGCATGATCTGGTCCAATAGCACAAAAAGGAATCTCATTCTTGTTGACGCAAAAGTTCCCTTGCATGAATTCTTCGTAAATATCAGGGTCATCAACTTCAATCTTTTGCATTTGTGCCAGATATAGTGGAACCAAGCGCGCATAGTTAAGTCGATCATGTGCAAAGAAATACTTGGTCAAGGCCTTGAGTGATTCCAGATGGAGATTCCAATCGCCCTCTCTTGTTGCACGTACAAACATCAGGATACAAACCACAAACTTCATGTAGTCTCGAGCAAACTTGAAAAGCGGACTCTGAGATTCCATGTCTTTGTCAAATTCTTCTAGTTTCTCTTTTAGTCCCTCTGCCTCCAACGCTGTTAGAAGCTTTTTGTGCTGTGCTTGTAGCTCTTCATATTGACCTTTCTGGCAAGTGGTATTCAGTTCAAATGAAGCTAGTGCTACTCTGGTATACTCTCTATTACTGTCAGCTCTTTCTTTCTTCAAAAATGCCTCTACATACAGGTCACTCAAAGCAGAGTATGTTATGCTGTGAGCTGTGAGAGCGCGCTTCATATGATTCCCCTCAAGAATTTGGTGCTTTGTAGTTGGCCCATATATGTCGGCTTCAACCCAGGAATCGTCAAATCCACTGTCCTCAATTGATGTTCCAATGGCTCGCAAAGAGGTCATCACTGTGTGCATCTCCCCAAGACGAAAAATCATGTGATCTAAATCTGGTGCTTTATGCAGTTGCAGCTTAACTGCCATCTCGTAAAGTTGCAGATCAAAAGTTACGATGGTCTTGCGGTTTTCTCCCAACACTATTGCAGTGATCTTCTGTGCTTGCATTAAGACAGTGAGCATAGTGCTCCACTCATGTGCAGGAGCAGCAAGGAGAGGCATCATGGCAACAGTGGCTAGTGGCAGGGTTGATGTTTTTAATTTAGAGTTATAAGCAGCCCATGTTGGAATCTTTGGATTCTCAGAACGGGACCTAGTGATCGAGTGACTCACTGCCCATGCTAAGTCATCTTGTTCCGCACTTTCTCTGATGCTACTAGATAGTGTTGTATCAAGGTTATAGCAAGGACACTTTGGTTGGGCACCTTTAGGTACATAACACTGAAGAACTTCCGTTTGTGGGATAGAGGCTGATGGTAATGATTTATCTTTAGAAACTGTGTCGGTATCCAGTGCGACATTGGGGTACATCAGACGTTTTTCTCTGAAACACTACCATTGCAGTTGCGTGTAGAGTGTTTTTCCCTTCTGGGGTGTCCTCAGAGAAGTCAGAATTATCGACACTAAAGAAGATGAATTTCCCTTTGGAAAGTTCTGGAGGTATGTAGATGTCGTGCTCACTTGAATTGTGCAGAACAGCCATTGCAAGTTGTGTTTCAATACGCAATATCCGCGTATAATCAACTGAAACACCCAACTGGTGTAAGACATCAATCATCGATCTGCTTCTCATTTGCTGATGAGATAAGGGCCCGATGCCTACTTGCAACGGGTATTCATGCTGGTGATGAAACGTCTTTTCATCTTCATCTGCTTTAGGCTTATAGTTGACTTGTTGATCCGTCTTTGTGTGGTACATAATTTGTTTTGCTAGAAGGACTGCCTTTCTGTTTACCTCTTCTGTTCGTTGTTCAGTTTTTAGGTCAGAGACGACGCCTGAAAGAATCCATTGAAGTAGTGCAAATAGCTTGGTAGGAACAATATCTCCTGCATCTGGACCCAGAGTCCCATCAAACTGCCAAGTACTTGCCTCGTTAATTTCCTTGCGCAATATCTTTGCACAATCATAGATTACTTTAAGTTCACCACTATCTGATGGCTTGTTAACAGCTGATTCTATAGCAGCGACCTTGGCAGCACTTAGACAAAAGCGATCCGATTTGTTTCTCTGATATGCACATATGAATTCAATACCATCAATGTTATCAATTAACAACTGCCTCACAGTTTTCCTACAAGGAGATAACTCACAACAATGATCATCTAAAATATTCAAGTAAGCTTGGTGTGCCTCATCAAGACTGAGTATTCTTCCCTTTGAAAGCAATCCTTCTACAAGGTTGAAGAATTCGACATCTGCAGCAATCTTATTTTCTTGGGTAGCATTTTCTTTTGCTTTTCTCCTTGCTTTCTCGGCCATGCACTACATGTTTTGTCCAGCAGGTTTGGTGATACTGTACGTCAATGGATAAGGCATCTTCAGGACTGATTGCACTACTCAGAAAAACTTTATACAGGTCATTGTCACAGTTTTTAACAAATTCTGAAAGCTGCTTCCCTCTGCTCTCGGTTTGTATAGCATGGACTTTTTGCATTTCCTTATGTGTTTGACAAAAGAAACACAATTGCTTGTTGTATGTTGCTGTAAATGAGCGTGAGATCCTTTTAGACGTTTCTGTTGCAATTTCAATATCACCATGAGGAACAGAAGGGCCTGACTGTGATTCTAGAGATGGCCGCCCAGCACTACGATAAAGTACACCAGCATTCTTAGATTCAGCTGCTTTCTCAAATCTTGCTTTAGCATGTTTTAGCTTTTCAGAGCTAACAAGGCGTTTTCTGCAACTTGCATGAAAAGTAGCGTTATTTTGCTTCAAATCTTCTTCTGGTAGACCTTCTAGCAATTTACTGGCATCCATCAACTCCTTTTCACCGTATGCAGCTCTGGCAAACACGTAGTGTAATACATTTTTGTGGGCTTCATCGGTTATCCTTTTAACAAGCGATTCATTTGAATTAACTTCCTGACAAATTATGCACCTGCTGAAGTTGGGCTCTTCATCGACTCTTCTTTTTTTTTAATGGAATATCCATAGCTGAAATACATTTACGGCATCATTCAGTATCACTCTTGATTGTTTTAAATATAGTTTGATAAATGAAAAAGTTAAAAAACAAGAAAAAGAGAGCTGAATATTATTTTATGTGATTTATAAAAAAACGTTTACCTCTTTTATCAAGTCATTTTTATGCCACCTTTACGTGAGCAGACAATACTACTAGTACTGCCTATAAGAGTTACTACACAACTGAAACTGAAAGATTAAGAGCTATAAATATCAATTCCACAACTGAACTATGAAAACATGAGTGGGCATACATTTGATAAGTAATTATAATTGAATACAAAGGATCATGGGTAATTAACAGGGGAGAGTAAGAAAATGTTCTTTTAGGTAAATATGCAAATTCTATCCTGTCATCAGTCATATGTCACTACGGAGTAACATGAGAAGCACGCGCGCTTGCTTGTCTAGCCATTGTACGTTCGCTTTCATAGCCGTAACAAGTACTACAACGCGTTCCAAAGCCTTCAATTTCCTCATCGTTAACCTCTGGTTTTCGTGAGTATAGTCAATACCACTCGTAATTTGTACAATCTTAGTCTCTTTTCAGGTTTCTTTACCAAAACTTTTAAGGGAATTCGTCTTCTGACCTTAACATGGACAACCCGACAAGCCCAGTAGCCGTCGAGGACACCTCAGGCCAACCTGTACGTACGTACGGCCTCCTAAACGAAGTAGAGGCGACGACGAGCTCAGTATAACTACCTCAGACCAAGATATCAGAGAGCTAATTAACCTGCCAGAACCCTCTGAGAGCGGAAGCCCTATTGAACAAGAGGACGCATACATTAAAAGCCTGGAAGCCGAACTCAGTGTCGAAGAACCTGTCGGCCCTAAGGTGAATGACAGCCTTGCCAACATCGCTAATAAACGCTGGGGAATTACCCTTCCCGCGGAAAAACTTAAGCCTATGTTGGCAAAGCACGCCCAGCCTGAAAATTGTGAGGTGATCTGTATGGCGAAGGTCAACACCGAAATATGGGGCCAACTCAACAATTACCAACGGAAAGTTGATCGACGACTCTGGAACCTCCAACAAGTACTGCAAAAAGCCACTTTTGCACTGTTGAAGTCGTCTAACCCCTTAGTGGGTGACTCAAAAGAGGCCAGCAAAACGATGCTGGCTGATAATATTGACGCCATTGCTCTACTGGGCCACGCAGCGGGCGATGTGTCACGGCTACGCCGGGAACGCATAAAGCCGGCCCTCAAACCAGAGTTTGGCACACTCTGCAACGAAGACCACGATCCCACCCCATCTAAATGGTTATTTGGGGACGACTTGGCAAAACAAGTCAGGGACGCCAAGGACACCAACGTCATTGCCAAAAAGATTGGCGCTGCTTTTAGCTATGGCGGTTCGAACCAATCGGATAAAGCTGGTTATTCGCGCGATTACCATCGCCGCGACAAGGGCAAACGTCCCAAATACTCAGATAACCGGTACTACAATCAGAAAGATCATTTTTTAGGCAAAAGCCAGAAAAAACCTCATACCAAGGCAAAACCAGGGAAGAAGTAATTATAGCCTTGGAGGGCATAAAACAATCGGTAAGTGTCTTTCCATCGTTTGTCAGTGTTATCGAGAACTACCTTGTTGATAGATGTGCCCAGTTTAAGGCGGGCTGCATAACTTCAGCCATTAGCGAATGGCGCAATATAACATCTGACACTGAAATACTATCTACTGTAAGTGGTGTGTCTATTGAGTTTGATTCACTACCGCAATTTCATTTTATGCCTCATACCACCTTTTCCCCTGCCGAAATCGATGTTATCGACGGCGAAATATCAAAGTTGATTGGGAAAGGTATAATTGAAAAAAACGTCTTCAGTAAGGATGCGTTCATTTCCTCGATATTCACACGGCCTAAGAAAGATGGCACTCACCGCTTGATTTTAAACTTACGTGATGTAAATCAATATGTCACATATCATCATTTCAAAATGGATACTTTGCAATCCATATTAAAGCTCGTAGATAGGAATTGTTTTATGGCCTCGCTTGATCTAAAAGACGCTTACTATTCAGTGGCTGTCAACCCATCCTATCGCAAATACCTCTGTTTCCGGTGGCAAGGTGAATTTTACCGGTTTACATGTTTGCCTAATGGATTATCATCATGTCCTAGAGTCTTTACAAAACTTTTGAAACCGCCACTTGCCACGTTACACAAATCGGGTCACATTGTCGCTAGCTACATAGATGATTTGTTTATTCAAGGCAAGACGTACGAACAATGCATTCATAATGTCATTGATATGTTCGTATTATTCGACAGACTTGGTTTCACGGTTCACCCATCTAAGTCAGTCTTTATTCCGTCACAGCAGTTAGTCCTGTTGGGATTCGTTATTAACTCCGTCGATATGACAATTCGCCTTACAGGGGAAAAAGCTCTTGCGCTAAAAGCAGACTGTGAATCATTATTAGCGCAGAATATGCCTACGATTAGAGAACTGGCACGTGTTATAGGGAAGATTATATCGTCCCTTCCAGGGGTTATGTATGGACCTCTCTTTTTTCGATCTCTAGAGAACGACAAATCCACTGCTCTTAAAGCTAACTATGGAAATTTTGATAGTCATCTCTCATTATCAGCAAAAGCTAAAGGTGAACTATCATGGTGGGTAAATAACGCAATCGGCGCCAGTAACGTTATATCCCATGATTTGCCATCGTCTATCCTTACTACTGATGCCTCATGCACGGGCTGGGGAGCCGTATATGAGGGTTCCAGTACGGGGGGTTTTTGGTCCGCAGAGGACAAAGCTTTCCACATTAACTACCTTGAGCTACTCGCTGTGTTTTTGGGGTTACAATGCTACTGCAAATCATTCCGCAACACTCATGTCAGGCTTCGCATCGATAACACCACTGCTATCGCCACAATAAACCACATGGGGGCCAGCCATTCCCAACACTGTAATAATTTATCTAAAACAATTTGGGAATGGTGCAAAACACGCAATATTTGGATCAGTGCAGTGCATATCCCGGGGGTGGAAAATATCACAGCAGATGCTGAGTCGAGGAAGTCCAATATTAACACTGAATGGATGATTGACAGGGACACCCTTTTAAAATCTCTCAGCGAAATAGATTTTTGCCCGGAGGTAGATTTATTTGCTTCTCGAATAAATGCACAATTTCCGAAATATGTGTCTTACAGACCTGACCCCGGGGCTATCGCAATAGATGCCTTAACAATGAATCTTTCTAATCTCAAGTTTTACGCCTTTCCGCCGTTTAGTGTCATAGGCAGACTCCTGCAACAGATCCAGGAACAAGGAGCAAAGGGGGTGGTAGTACTCCCGGACTGGCCGACTCAGGCATGGTACCCCAAAACTATGCAGATGTGCCTGAGCCGACCAATCCGCCTAACACCGAAAAAACAACTACTGCAACTCCCAGGACAACCGGACGAAATTCACCCGCTTCACAAATCTCTGACACTCCTGGTATGCCTCTTATCAGGCAGCAATTAACCATTTCCGGCCTGTCTCAAGACACGGTTAGCGTTATCATGGCATCTTGGCGCAAAACGACCTCCAAGCAGTACAATACTTACCTATCACGATGGGAACTTTATTGCCAACAAAACGAAATTCATCCTGCACAAGCTACTATTCAAGATGGCCTGGGTTTCCTGACGACACTATATCAACAAGGATTAGGGTTTAGTGCTATTAACACTGCCCGGTCTGCCCTGTCATCTGTGATGACCTTAGGGGATAAAATCACATTCGGTGAACACCCATTAGTCATCAGGTTCCTTAAAGGTATTTTTGAGTTAAAACCTTCAATGCCACGCTACATCGCCATATGGGATGTGGGCATAGTTTTGGGTCACTTCATTGCTATGCCACCTGTGGCCGACTTGACACTTAAACAGCTCACACTCAAACTAGCAACGCTACTTGCTCTCGTCACGGCGCAGCGTTGTCAAACGCTTGCTAGTTTGGACACAAAGTTTATGCAACACATGACCGATAAAGTCAGATTTACCATACCAGAAAAACTCAAAACAACACGGCCTGGTAGCCATTTGACACCAATTGAAATCGTCGCATACCCCAGCGAGCCACAACTCTGTCCCGTTCTTCACATCAACCAATATATTACTGCAACTCGACCCTTACGACAAACCTCCAAACTCTTTATCAGTCATGTCAAACCTTATAAACAAGTTACTGCCTCAACCATCGGGAGATGGATCAAAACAAAACTCACAGAATCAGGCATTGCCGGTGAAAGTTTCTCAGCCCACAGCAGCAGAACTGCCGCCTCGTCTTACGGTTTCTCTTCTGGTCTTACTATTCAAGATATATTGAAAGCAGGAGGCTGGTCTCGAGCCGAGACCTTCGCCAAACACTATAACAAGCCTATTAGGCCTAACTTCGGTAATCACATATTACAACACTTTACAGATAACCACTAGTAGTTTATAGAATATGTGATATGTATCTTTATTTTCATGTATTAAACCACTTTACCGCTATATAGCAGATGTCAGTTGATGTATTCAATTGCTTGTACCGACACGGATCACCACCACAAGCATTTATCAGGCAACCTCAGTTTATGGAACACGTTTTATTCGCCTGGCCCACACTTGCACTCTTCAAAATCTCATGTAACTCCGCAGTGACTAAGACTGATGTCGAGGTAGAATTCAAAAATTAAACGAGACTTACCTAAGTCGATGTTTGATTGGAATTCTTCTTCGACATCAGTCAGGAACGAAGGAGTTACATGCCCTTCCCGGGTTAACCTCCCACCCTACTCCTTCGTTCCTTCAATTTTTCCTGTTAACACTCGCTTTAAAGACTGACTTGATACGCATGCGCATGCTTCTCATGTAACTCCTTCGTTCCTGACTGATGTCGAAGAAGAATTCCAATCAAACATCGACTTAGGTAAGTCTCGTTTAATTTTATAATTATTTCAGTAGTTTTGCCAATCCAAAATGTGAACTAGTATCTTTTTAACGTGCAGTTCAAAACTTAACACTGTACGTACCTTATTAGTGGTCAAACAGCTTGAATCATGTTACACCAAAAACAAAATGGCTGACTTCAAAGCAGACACAAGAAAGATGGAATATACCACAGAAAGCCCACAAGTTAGAACCTGAATTTATTTTTAAACAGCCCGGAATAGATGACCTACTTATCACAAACAACAACAAAATGACAACTTTGACTCGAAATTACTAAAATCATAAAAATCAAATTAAATTACAAATAAATGTATTATTTTTAAGGCAAAAACATGAATAAAAAAACACAAATTTGAGATTTTTGAGATTTTTTTTACTTTAATGATATTTAACAGGCAAACTTATTGTCAAGACTCGTTTCTGCGAGCAATATGCCCAATTCAATGAAAATAACTTGAAGTTGAAAGCATTTTTGTATCATTATACAGTTGAATCATGACGTCATAGCTAATTTGCATAAATAAGCCTTTAAATGACTTTGAAAAAATTGGTGACAACTTTTTTTGGAATCAGCACCTCTCAAACTATAAATTACTGCATAGAAACTAAAATGATCACGAATTTCCCACGGGACTGATTTTTCTGACACAAGGCCACAGACTAACAGTGCATTATAATGATCAAAATATAATAGTGATTGGAAACATTTTTCTTTCTTGCAATCACAGGTCAAGATATGCAAAGACAGCCTGTGAATGAATGCATATTTCTTCATTTATAGTAATGGATTGCATGTACATACCTTAAATAACCCCATTACTCTTCTCCTCTGTGTTCATGAAATACTTCATTCACAACTCTTTCAAATATAAGTTGGTTATTTGGAGAGTCCATCCTACAAATGACAAAGGCATACAAGTTATACACAATATGCTGTTTAATAATTGTTTTTTATGACATTAGTAGTTATATACGCATAATTAGTTATCTAATTGGGCTTAATAAAGCGTATGTTTCATCTGTGTAAAATCCAAGAAAATCGTCCTTGTGTTTCAAGGCTTTATAGATCTTTCTTTTGACCTCTGAAATTACAATACAAAATATGAGAGTAAGAACCACATTTGGGCCGCTAATGCAATAAAAGCTTTCGATCGATCCAAGACCAATCCACCATGTAGTGATCTGGTACATTTCTTTGGGCAGAAGCAATCTCAGATCAGTTTAAGATCCTAAAGCTGCAGTGTGAAGTTCAAGCCGATAAAAATCCAAGCTAAATTATTGTTTACACAAGATACTCAAGTTCCCGGTTTTTGATTAATATTTTGAGAAGGGAACATTTAGGAATTGTACATATCAATACAATTATGTAAACAGGGCTCGTACAGTCTTGAAAAGTCCTTGAATTTTGGGGTTTGTCTTGAAAAGTCCTTGAATTTTGAGCAAAAGTCCTTGAAAATGTTAATTTAGTCCTTGAATTGGTCTGAATCAATGTAAAATAGTGTTTTTGGACCAAAATTTCAAAAAAGCAATCCATTAATGTAATTACTCTGGATTTCTCCTGTTTAGTTGATTTGGGCTGCCTGTTTTTGTTTGAATCCAATATGGCGGACCATACCTCGTTTTCATGTATAGGTTGACAAGGGGAGAATAAGTACTAGTCAGAGCAATCAAGTGTGAAGTTCATTGAAGCATATTGTTTTGAGTCACTGTAAAACAAAGAATTACTTTTGACAATGGGCAAAAATAAGTGCCTATTCAATTGCAAATGGGAAAACAATTTCACTTTGGTGAGACAAGTAAAAGGGAACTCCAGAAAAGCTTTTTGTAGCTCTGCGAAAGGGTGACGTGAGGCAATGGAGTTGCGAATTGACTGTAGAACTTTTCTGATAACTGCACTTAAAAAATTCTTTTTAAGTGTCCTATTTCATTTTCTCTTGTCCGAATTATGACTGCCCTATACCCCAGAGTAATGGTGAAGTATCCCACTGAGTGCAGAACTAAGATGAAAGGTATTATGATGGCTTTGGTAAATGCAGGAAAGGTAAAGGAAAATGAATGTGATGTTATTCTTCAGGAATTTGATCACATTAATGCTGTTGGAAGGGTGCTGAAAGAGGCCTTCTTCATTCAACTTCTTTGTCAGGAAGGAGGTATGAGTAACATTTACAAGATGAGAAACCAATGAAAACATCAGAAGAGCAAGAAAGAAAGAGGAAGCACATACAGGATGAGGTAGATGAGCTCAAGCACCAACACAGGAGGATAAAGTTGGATATTGATTCGTTCAATGCCACTGCAGATTCTTACTGTGAAAAGGCCGAAAGAACTGGCGATATAAGTCATGTGACAAAGGGAAATGCCCTAAGAAGAGCTGCCAAAGAAAAATCCAAGAAAGGCCAAAACATTTATCCAAAGTAGAGACAAACAGGATTCTTATTATTGGTGCTGTTAATCACAGAATAACAATGAAGTCTTGGGAACAAAGGACTGAATCTAAACATCTGAAACTGATTCATTCTTACAAATGCTCTTGCATATGGAATGTGTTAATAGGAGGAATACCTACTCCCATAGTTGGTATCTTGCTGTACTTGATAGAAGCTTCACCAATATAGTTTTTGCTGTCACTGTGTCCTTTGTGAGGAGCAATGCAAGGTATTTTGAGCGCTTTTTTATGCTTAATCCTATCCCTCTCTATCTGCGATTTTGTTATTGTCAGTCATCTTTTTTTCCTGTGAGTCTTTTAATTTCGAGATCCTTTATACAAATTGCATAGTAAACATCATAGTGCTGTCACTGATGTGTCAGTACCCTGGAATCACTTTCATGCTGGCTCTTTCTACTATTTCTTCAAGGACGTTGGACTTTACATCTATGCGAGGGCGAGGTGCTAGATCAGACTTTCAGCAGCTTATTCTCCTTCAAGTTTGGGTTCTTACTTTTGACAATGGTGTGTGCATTAGCCCACATTTCCGAAAACAGTGTCTTAGCATAGTGAACTTATAGGAGCTTATACAGTTAATTAAAAAAACACTGTCATCAACGGGGTCCAAGTCTACATGACTAGACTGAAAGGTAGCATGGGTAGAAATCACCGAAGTGGCGAATTATTCATAATTAGTTGTTTGGACACACTTGTTGGTAAATAAGATAATGGTGAGCAATGGTTTGCGGGTGTTAAGAAAAGAAAATATGAGTCATTACGACTCGTATTCTGTGAAGGACATTTCAACTTTTGAAAGCGTGGATTCATTCAAAGATTATTCACTTAGTCACTGCTTGGTCGAGTTATCACCTGCTGTTGACAATAACTTCCAAATTGGCTACTTTGGCGACCACAACAAGAAGTTTACTATTTCTTTGCCACTCCATCTTGCTGAGGTGATGTCTTTTTTCTCTACAATGAGGTATATAAAAGGAGAATTAAAGCCATCTAAAGGAACAACCAACCATGATATTTACGTAAATATCTCAGTCCCATCAGTATATAAAAGTGCATAGTTGGCAGAACCATCAAATTTTTGGTTGTGTGCAACATGTTTTTCTACACTTTTTTTCAGCTTTACGTATGTTCTTTGGCACTCAAACTATCATGGTTGTTCCTTTAGATGGCTTTCATTGTTCCAACATTAATCAAGACCTACATAATTGAGACAGACAGAGGAACAGGGTTACATACTATTAAATTTGACTGCAAAATGTACTCATGACAATGAGTTGTCTATATAATATTCAGGAAAATAAACTTGTTAATATGCAGTAAATATGATGATTGTCTGATTATATAAGCTTAAGTAATTAGCTTACCGCTTCTTTTATTTAAACTTAGGTACTATTTATATATAGATGCACTAGGTTTACCTTACGAGATCATGATTGTACAGATCGTAGGCAGCTATCAGAATAAATAAGGTATTTACTATAAACTTAATTCACAAATATTGCAATTGCATGATGCATACCTCAGAATCTTGATCATCTTTCTTCGCTTTCTTAGCTCTTCCAGTAGAGGTAGACACGGGATTTTGCATTCTTTTCAATTCGATGTTTTTTTTGAAACAACAAACGACAAAGGCTTTTTAGTTTCCCTTTTCTCCTTCTCTAGGCTTTTGCCACAGATGTGACAATATTTAAAATTTTCTAATACATCTGAGTTACACTTTTCACACTTCATTTTCCAGGTGCCGCCATTACTAAAAGGAGCCCACAGTATATTTCAGTGGTTTTTATCAATAGTTACCAGCCCTCCACGTTTTTTTATCGATCATTTGTTGTTTTGAGAATTGTGTGTTGTGTTTTACATTTGTTTGTTGCGTTTTGAGAATTGTATGTAATGTTTTACATTTGTTTATTGTGTTTTGGGAATCATGTTTTGTGTTTTACATTTGTTTGTTGTGTTTTGCACTTATGGGCCACCTATACCCCTTTGCAAAATGAAATCACGCAAAAATATTTGGTATTTTCACGCATCACGGATAATTCAAAAATATCTTTCACGTTCACATATAAATCAAAAGTTGCTTTCACGTGGACGCAAAAATATTTTAGACCTTAAATCACATTTCACGTCAAAATAAATCAGCCATTTACGTTTCATACAAAAGGTATAGGGGACCCTGACTGAACGACGAAGACGTGAAGTCAATGAATTCGCTAAAAAGCACATTCAAAAAGATACTCCAAGACGAATAATTGACCTGCAAAGTGTTGAAATGCTAACTACTTTACCCGTCAACTCCGTAAACCAAGCTTGATATTTTGATATACGTCCAAGTAGAGGTCTGGTTTTGCTTGAACCATTGACCTGAGAGTGCTATTTTCTGCATCTTGAATAAATATTTATAATCAACATAAAATGTACACTTTCTTCTTTCCTTTCAATACGAGCAGGAAGGAACAAAAGATCTATAATATTTTGTTAGTTCGATGACGTGAATAAACTGCAATGTCTCCCGTACACTTGTACAATTTCCGTATTTTACACACAAATGTGTTGCCAACAAACAGGTTTCCTTGATGTTTGATATAACTCTCCACTGAAGGTCGTCTGAAAACGTTTTCATTTTGTTTGTTTTGATTCGATAAATACCCGGTTCACACTGTGCGTGGTTACTAAGCCATCAAGTGAATGTTGGTTGATGAAAGCAAATTCCAAAAGTTCGCACTCTTTTGAAATTGGGTGTAAAATACCCTTTATATTCAAAATTTAAAAAAAACTCGATATGCCAGCAAGCCGGTGTGTTGTACAAGGCTGTAGCAATACAGCTTGTCTGAAGACCGACATTTCACTGCACAATTTGCCGGCAAACAATTATTACAAGACTTGTATGTAAACGCTGCTGTACTTTGAGTTGTGTTTAGTGAGTGACGTCACAGGCCTTCTGAGAGATAAACCTCTGGTCATTTTCAGACGGGCTGGTTTATCCATTTACAATATGGTGGACTAGCAAATCTGCTATATAAAACGTTAAATATTTTGGTTGTTTTGCATCCAAATTGTAAGAGACTTTGGAATTTAATTATTCAAACAATGTACATTCGGAAAAATGTCAAGTTTAGTTATTCTGAGTAATTATTACAGTAATTATAAATGTTATTTGTTGATAAATTTACCATACAATCATTTTGATGTTTTTTTACACTTTTTACACTTGATAATTACCCTTAAACCTAAGGCTCAAGAAAAACCTACACTCTGCATTTTACGGCTTGAAGACATGCAATCACAGCAACCCTGAGAAAGCAACACTCGTAAAATTCTTGTTTTGCACTTACATCATTGAAAGAGTCTAAAGCCCAGAGTGAAGTCAAAAGAGCAAGTAAAAATATGAAAATAAGCTTTTTTTACATAGAAATTGACAGTACTCAACGAGTGTTAGAATGGACAGCAATTTGAACTGGATCTCCAAAACTACGAAAAAAAAGCAGAGTTAATAACTGAGATGTTCAATAGATAGTTGTTGAGTTTAAATACCAAAGAGGTTCAATAGATAGTCTTTGATTTATTTTCCAATATATTTTTTGACTCAAGCGGCAGCTTGTCTGCCTCTTTGACTTCAAAGGAAATTTGAAGGAAATTTGTCACGTCCAATAGCTCAGATAGCAGGAAGGTGTGCTTTCATGTTGCTACAATGAGTCTGCAACGTCATGCAATACAGGCATTTGTCAACATGTGAATTGCTGTCCTTAGCAGCTATAAAATTACTTTATAAATATCATACATAATAGTTGTATAGAAAACCGTTAGACAAATGCTGTCAAAGGCAGTTCATATCTAAATGCTTTTTAAGGCAATATTTGGCTCGCTTTTACATGGGCATCTAGTTTTCATTTTCTTCATTTTCAGAATATATCTTGATAAAATTACTTGATGACTTTCTTGGTTTATAGCAAGGGTTGAGCCAGGTGAAATAGAGAAAAAGGTCGCTCTCTTCATCCTTTACTTTAGATACATTGTCTGCTCCAGCACAACTCTTATTTGCTTGTTTCAACTTCTTCAATTCCATTTGATTTAGATATATACATGCCAGTTTTAAGACCAACTTCTTTTGCGACGTCACTCCAAGCTAAATTTTTCTTATTTTTATCTTTGAAGTCTTTGATGCTTTTATCGTACAGAACAGGGTATTTCCTCACAGCTTAGGCCAACATCTTATCCATGGAGACAGCCATGCCTTCTGCTCTGAAGGGCCTGGGCATTGAGCTCTGTCATTGGTCAAATCTTCTGACTCCGATTCTGATCCTTTGGTTCACACTGGATCGTTTGTGGCCCTTTGACAAAAAAGGCCGCCTATAAGAACTGGATAAGTTTCAGTAGTAGTCCGAATGATGCTGTTTTTGTCCCCTTTTTCGATCAACTTTAGAGTGGCCCACTGCGATGCCTATGCAAGTTGCTTCCTTTGCATCTCTGATCTGCTTTGTCAGGTCATCCCCAAATAGCAGAGTGGGCTCTTCTAGCTCTTTTGAGCACCAAGAGTTAAACTCGGATTTAAGAGCAGGTTTCATTTGCTCTTTTAGAAGCCTGGACAGATCCGAAAACACGTGGCTCAGTAAGGTGATGGTGTTTACCCCGTTGGACATAATGTGCTTCTGCCTGTCCTCTAAATTCAGCTCTAGAGCCTTGTCGTACAGCAGCTGTTGCTCTTAAGATATTTTTCTGCATAGTGTTGAGCTGCAGGTCGCTGGTTTGGCAGTGAGTGTTAAGCTGATACCAGATTTTGCCATTGACCCTAGGGATGACCATTTTGGCGCAATTTTCAGGCACTTTCAGGCACAGTGCTAGGAGGGCACTGTGTCTTAAATTTCTCATGGGACAGCTTTTTACCCCATTGTTTCAGCCTCAAGTCAGCCAGCTTTTGGGTGATCTTAGGCCCCAGGCTATTTTTGTTGTTTATAGTGGCTTGTAACTCACTGAGAAGGCTAACACTGGCATTGGTACTAGCGGCGTCATTGGACGTTTTATCCGCATTTGAGGCCTCAACCCCCCAACCTTGCCTCCTTCATTGTCGGATTCATCAGCCATTATTGTCCAGTGGCCTGTGGCTGGTCATTTGCCAGGTCGGCCACGATATAAATGTTCAAGGACCTTTTGTTCAAAAATGCTTCCATCAAAATCTTTCTAGCCTAGCAACAACAAAGATCTTGATCTGGTTTTGTACAAAACTGCATATTAAAAAAATCAGTGTTTGTGAAAATCTTAGCTCAGATTATGATTATTTAAAATATCAAAACAATCTTGAGTCTATACCTTGCTACGAAAATTAATGAAAAATAAACAAATATAAGCTTTTTGCTGATGCACATGCGCAAAACCCTCTAATGCCACCTTGAGGTATACAGTCCACTTTTGCAGGGTGCTTTATTTTAATTATCATTTAAAAAAAGTATCAAGTAAAAAAACTTGCTGGGCTTTGAAATTTGGCACATCAAATTGAAGTAATGCAAAATTTCAAACATGTTTCTGAAGGCAGAATATTGATTGATGTAGTGCATAAATAATGTCAAAGCTTTGAAAACATTTTCACATATATCTTTTGGACTTTTTCTAGCAGAGAAGAAATTTTGGAGGTTTTTAGCAAGGCATTCACAACGGATTCCATTTATTTGATACTTAAACACAGTCTTTGTTGCTTTCTGTTGGTGGGCAGGCGGGCTGTAACCTTAAAATATAACAATAAGCCACTTACTTGAGTACTAGTTTTTTTTATATATCATGAATAATATGCATGCAGTACCTCTTCTTTTTTAAACGAAATCAGCCTTGTTAAGGTTGCCTCTGAAAGCATTTTCCAGTCTTCTTTTTTGGCCTGGCTTGAGTTGAGAGCTGTGAAACTTGAATCCATCTGTAAATCAGTATGCTTTCGAAGCATTTTCAGATATTTTGTCAATGGCAATATATTGATTTTGTAATATCTCCTGTCTTCCAGCTCAACCAGCGAGTGATGTGAAATGAAATCACTCCATTCAGTTTCCATAAGCTTCTTTGAAATTATGTGCATCTTCTAGCATGCTTTTGTCTTTGGCTCTTGCCCTCAAATTATATGAACACACTTTTTAAGGGAATGGCCCAGTCTCAAAGTCAGTGAGGGTGATTTTCCTCTTTATGCTCTTAACAACACAGTTAAACTACTCTGGTATAATGAAGTCAGACAGAGATGTGTTGGCAAATTTGCTGGTCTCTCTTAGCTGCCATAAAAGGCCAGAAAGGTCCCTCATTTTTGAAGAGACCTGTGTGTTGACTGTGTTCTTGCCATGTTTTAACAATAATGTTAAGACACTTCAACTATGGAATTGCAAGAAGACTTGATTTTGATACAGAACTGGTGCTTCAATAACCCACTTCTGATAAACCCAGACATGTATGCAAGACAAAATTAATGCTTTTTGGGACAAAACAGATGTTATCTAAATTGAACGACTTCAAGTTGTCTCTTTGGCAAAGAACTGACTCCTGATGATTCCATATGTGATCTTGGTGTATATATGGACCAACAGTTATCCTACAATGAACATATAACTAAAACAGTATCTTCCTGCATGTCCCGTTCATGTCAAATTAACAGAGTGAAGCATGTTTTTGAGCAAAGAACACTTAAACTTATAATTAACGTACTAGTACTTCCATTATGTTTATTTGATTTTTTATATTAAGAACAAATACCTTTTTTTACTTTTGTGGAGCAAGACTCATCATTCCCATCCTCATCTTCCTCATCATCATTTGAGTTGCTTTCATACTTTCACTCTCATACTTTCTCTCTGCAATGATGCAAAATGCGGAACGTTTCTGATCACTCTTCCGAGATATGGTAATCGTTAGAAAGAAGTATTTTTAACTATTCATTTCTTTGCAGCATGTCATCACATCGTTCTATTTTTACTTTGTCTTCCCAGGATTTTCCATTTCCTGTTGTGTGACAAAACGTTTCTTTCCTTTCCTTTCTTTCTTTCCTCACTGTCCTTAATAGATGTATCGAGTCTAGTTTCATTAAAGGCAATGAGATCAAACGTATGAACAGACATAACCTATTTCAACAAAAGTTGTCGGCAAAAGCCTACTAATTCACCTGAAAGGAAATATGGGTAAGCATTACTAATCTGTTTGAGTGTGGCAAATTAGTATTATCATTATCAATATAATAAACGTTGAACTGTTGACACAAGTGTTTAGACATATTGTTAAAGCTTTATATTTTTCTATTTGACACCTTGGCATCATTTCTCTTGATAACACTTGATATTGCATTTTATTTATCACCGTTTTAGTACTGTTCTTAGTAAGATCGTTTGTTCGAACATGAAATATAATCAACTCTGTACATGCATGGATCTGGATAATGTTTTTAATCTCATCTTGAACATCTTGAACATCTTGAACAGTAGCCCCACTGATTGACTCACATTTAACTTTACCTGGACAGGAAGTCAATAACTTAGTTTGATATTCTTAATCATGGAGTCACCAATTACAACAGAATGAAGTTTATCATCATTGTGTTTTTCTTCTAGCAAGGCCATCCCTTGATTAATTATTTGATTATTCAAAGCTTCAGATTTACTTTTATCAAGTGCAGTAATCATCTGAGATACTGATGAGTGGATATGCTTTCCAATTTGGGGAGAATGGTAATCGACAACTTGTGGTTCAAAGGAAATGACTTGTAACTCAACTTTAGACCAGAATTTTTCTTGTTTGACGTGAGAACTTAAAATCTGTAAATCATAATCATTTAAGCTTGGGACCTTTATGTTGGAAGTTAGGCCATGAGCAATATCCAAACCTTCATCAAGCGCTGAATTTGTCTTAGATGAAGTTGAATAGATATATTTTGTCTTTTGAAAAGAACGGTATTCGATGATTTGTGATTCTAAGGAATTTACTTCAGTTACTTGTTACTCAACCAGGAAGGGATTATTATTTTCTAATACACATGTAGGCCCAGTTTCTGATGCAATTGTAGAATTATTAGATTGAGGACATTTGGACCTTCCAAAGCAATTGTTGAATTATTAGACCACTAATTGAGAACATTTGAACCTTGAATATATTTCAATAGACCTTTCTCTTCCCATTATTATATAGAATGACATCATTGGTCAAAAATCATTTGACTTGAACTGGTCTCAGTTCTCTGTCAGATGACTTGACAAATACCACCACAATTGCTGAGCTTGTAATGGTTCTGTCATGAAACTTGATTTTCTTAAATGACTGCGAGATTCTTAAAATGGAATCCACACTTTGACCTGAGTACCACTTTTGGTAGCCCTCAGACAGACAAATAACATCATCACTATCAATACTGATTCTCTTGATTGGAGGAAGTCATGCAATATCATCTGAGATGGATTTGCATGCTTCACCAGCTGTGCCAACTTCAGATGATAATCCATTTGTTTCAACTGCATATATTTAAAAAAATGCCCATTAACTTGATCTCTAAAAAGTAAAATATTATAGTAATATAATTTATTACAGCACTTCTCACATGTGCTCTCCAACATCATTTGAAAACTGAGTGTTTGTGGACATCAATCAAAAGTGTTTTCATTATAGCTTTCTTTTGGTTTTACCAGCTTTTGTTGTTGTTTCTGATTGCAATTTTTAATTGAATGATCAAAAGTGCCAAATAAACTAACAAAAATATATGGAAATTATATTTGATATCATGTTAAAATATAAATTCTTAACAAGGGATATTTTTCTAGAAGCATACATCTTCGTTTAAGACGGAAATATTGATTCATGGATGTATAAAGATAGTCCTGCTCATACTGAAAACCTCCTTTTTTCTCTTTCTTTTCCGTTTTTGGCTTGATCTTGCATTTCTTGCACTTCTTGCACAGGGTCATTAGAAATTTGATTTTGATGAGCATCATTCTCTTCTACAGCTGTCTTCTCTGTCCTATTTTTAGCTGAGAGTTCAGAAGAATTTAAATTTTTATCTTCCTTTGTCATGTGTTGTAACTTCCTTTTATAGTGAGGGTCCAATATGCAAATGAGTCAGCTTACTTATTCGTGTATGACATGAATGGTACTATTCAATCTATCTATTGTCTAAGTAGATTGGTTCCATACATAAAATAAGAATATTACAGCTTTTTCGCCAAGAGAAAGGAAATCTTTTTTTGTTCAAAAACCTATTGTTCTTGCCCATAAACATGTATAAATCCCTCTATAGTACTCGAGGACTTTGTCAAGAAGCTTTGAACATAACTGTTTTAGATTTGTTTACAAGCAACAATTTTTAGGTACACGATCTCACGAATTGAATACTAGATCTGTTGTTTCTTTTCATATTTAATAAACACCAACATAATATAAATGTTTGAAAAGTCAACTAAATGGTGCTCCCCCCTTTCAGTTGGGCCTTCCTTATTTTTGAATCTTTCTCTCTCACACTCTATATATACTGTATTCTGTCTAAATGTATAGGATAATATACTTTCCCAAAGCTTTACTTACTAAATGCTTGTTAGTTTTATTGTAATTATTAATCAAAAAATCAAAATTTCATTGCTTGCTACAGCCCTGCGATGTTATCATTTACTTTAGGGGGGGGTAAGGAACAACTGAACCCCCACCAACATGTTTTGTAAAATGGTGCCCCCCCCTTCAAAAATTCTTGATCCACCACTGGGAGCAGTTGGCTTGCTGTTGTTTGAAAAGGAGTGAACTTCACAGTTGTGGAAGGAGAACATGTTTTGTGCTTGTGAATTCATGGTATTCATCACCAGATTGGTATTCAATGGCAGAAGTGCGGATTCATCAATGGTATTATTGCGTTTGGAAACGGCTGCTGAAAGCAGTCGCTGCTTTCTTCAATGGGTTCGTCATAGACATTGAGCGACTGGGCGATTTTATGGCCACTAACTTTGGCAATAGCTGAACCTTCGACCATGGCTTTCTTCGTCTTTCCAACCAGAGTTTTCCTAGCACTGTGATTTGTGAATTTTTTGGAATTTTCTTCAAAAGCTGTTTCTGCAATTATATCCTTCATCATTGAATTAATCTTGTTCACTCCCATTAGCTGTACTTTTACCATATCTCGTTCGCCTTGTATTTTACAGATAGATAAAACGGCCCAGTTTTCTGCAAATGCTTTGGTCTGTGGCAGATATACTCTTCAGAAATGCTTCAGAAATATTAGGAATTTTTAAACATCCAATTGCCCAGTGCCTCACGGACAATACATCTGGGGTATTCATATTCAAAGAGCAGCAAATGGTTTCAAAATGGCGGATCAAGTAAGTGATGGTTCTGCCGCAATGTTTTAAGCGAATATCGTGAGTTTTCTAAGGTCATTTGGCCGCCACATTGCTACAGTCAGAAAGGTAAGCTTGATAAATGAACATATTTCACTATCTCCCCAATTTTTCCCAAGATAATAATTTTTATGCATTGTACAATAAACTATAATTGTTTGTACCACGTTTCAACATGGTACAGTCTTTGGCAAACCAGTACAATTCACTGAAAGATGAGACTGTAAAGGACCTACTTTTATGGAAACCATTGAAGTGATTTAGTTATTCTACTGGTAGACTTTATTTTTATTTAATAAGTTAAGTTACTTATGACCTTTGAACATCTTGTATTTATGTTTGTAGCGTAATTTAAGTCTATAAACGTCATGAAACGTTTCAATTTAAGCTTATGGTTGGGTATTTGTGTGCAGATCTATGCAGGCCCATCTAGAAATTCTCAAGACATGTCGTATCTGCGGCCAAAAAATAGCTGATTAAGCAAGGTGCTCAACTACCAGGCATTTTTGAAAACTATTAACAGATTCAGTAGATAATCCATTGACAGCAGCAGAAATAACAGGATCACTATCTTCTAGCCATTGACTGGGCTCAAGTCACATCAGTGTATCTAAAGTTTTGTAGCTTTTGCGTATGCTATCTGCATCTGTAACATTTTGAACTCTATCCTTGAAAATGTCCTGAACAATAACAGCTTGTTGTTCATCAATGAGATCAATCATGGTTTTTGACCACTATATAAGTTTGTGAAAGAGCATTCTAAAATTATCAAATTGGCGAGATAAAGGAATTTTTTTCTATGAGGTATGTTTTACTTTGGGCCTGTTTACATGGACTAGATGGTGTAACTCTATGGTACTTAAAACGGATGTAATTACATTACCCTAACCTTTTGAGAAAAATTTTCCACTCTATTAAGCCTCATTTTGGTGTATAAAATTATGAACGGAAGCACACCAGAATATTACAAATATAACCTCTGTTCATTCACATAATTAATCGGGCCTCACTATTAATGGAGCCTCGCTCTGTTGTGAGGGCCATGCCACTCCAGTGTTGGAGTGGCTAAAGCTTCATAAATAAATAAATAAAAATAAGTAAATAAATAATTTAAGAAATTCAACACAAAATATCTTTGTACCTAGGCCAAGGACCGAAGCTGGCTGTAGTACTGTAGTTTACATTACAGAGGGGTTGTTCTCTGGAATAGTGTAACTCAGGATATTAAAAGTAAAGCTAGTTTAAATTATTTTAAGAATTCCTTATAGTTAATTATTTACATTCTTATAATATCTAATTTTGATATATTTCTTTATATTTACACTCGATTGCAAAAAGGTTGTAGTCTGCAAATACACAAATATACAAATATCTAATGAGATGCAAAACCCAAAATACTGCTTTGGTGACTCCCTATAGTAATTTTTGGACCAAACCGTTCACTTTTATTTGCCTTGTTTATAGCTTTAATCCGCAGCTATTGATTTGATATTGATACCAGCTATAGAGGTAAGATGAAAGTTTTCAATTATGGCAGTTTTAATATCATCAGCGTTACCATGGCAACGATAAACAATTATCGTTGAAATTGGTTTTTGCTAGCCTGCCTTGTTATGCTAACGAGGTCTCCAAGCTTCGCGCGTGGTGTCAGTATGCTAATGAAGTGCTGTCGCGGCCGTTTGCATTCTGGAGTTGTGGTTCATTTGTAGGTCATCTTTAACGATGAATTTAAAAATGTTTTACTGTTTCAATCTTAATGGGATTTTCAAATGTTGTTTCGAAGATGATGATAAATACACTCCTAGCATATCAAGCAAAAATATTAAGTCGTTTGAGAGATATTTTGGAAATAATTTCGAAATAGACGTTACGGCAATGTTTATCAAAAGTTGCCTGTAAAGAAAAGTGATATCTTCGCTTTGGAAGAGAGTTAAGAATAACCATTTAGCCACTTTGAAGTGTACAAGCAAAGGCTTCTTTACAGTGTTTTGTTGGTGTTTCACGTCTTCTGAGTACCATTTGGGCGGTCGTGACTTTTAGCATATAAAAATGAATGCTTCAGAATATTTCTGCAAATTACTCGAAATCAAACAGATTGGATTTCTTTAAGATAGTCTAATTTGCTTTGCCTTAGCTTGAAGTTAATGATGTCGTTTATCGCTTGTCCCGAGCAGGTCAGGTTTTTGAGATATTTAGCAAAAACCAATTTCAACGATAATTGTTTATCGTTGCCATGGTAACGCTGATGATATTAAAACTGCCATAATTGAAAACTTTCATCTTACCTCTATAGCTGGTATCAATATCAAATCAATAGCTGCGGATTAAAGCTATAAACAAGGCAAATAAAAGTGAACGGTTTGGTCCAAAAATTACTATAGGGAGTCACCTTAAATGGGCATTGCTTGCATGCAATGATTGTCAAAATATATTTTTAGTCTTTCTAAACTCTAGCAGATATTCAAGAACTATATTTTGGGTGTTGTGATCGCGTATTTACAAATTGCATCTCATTAGTATACTGAATAAATGAGATATTTGTGTAAAATGTAGACTACAACCTTTCTGCAATCGAGTATATATTATATTTATATTTATATTTATACATACACGACTCTCTGGAAGAGCATGTAGTATGAGATTTTTGTGTTTTAAATAAAGTATTCATTCATTCATTCATTTTATGGCCTGCATGATTGTTAGTTAAATGCAGACTCTTATCACAATAAATCTAATTTTAAAAATACTTAATTTTGGATAAAAGCAAATTCGTATTAGGATGGTTCATAATTCATAATGATATTATTCCAAAGTTTTAAATAAGTAGGTTTTAAACTGACTTTTATATGTTTTTTGTTAACTATGCATTTTTGCAAAGAAATGTATATTGAACTTGCATAATGCATGCAGAGCCTCATTTTCTTGCTAAACACATATATTTCTTTGTAAAATGTCAACAAGAATAGTCATCCTAAAAATCATAGATCTTCATCAGTATATATTAAGCTATTTCTTTAAAACTTTGCTTTTTTCAGATATCAAAGTATTTTGTTATGTAATTTTAGTGTGATAAGAGTCTATTAAACCAATGTATTATTGTTCATAGAAACAGTGACACAGCATGTGCTAGCTTCTTCATCAGTTGATTGTCTCTGTAAATCATGATTAAGATACAGTACATACATATGTAGCAAAATGATATTTTATTATTCCACACCTGCTGTATATGAGCTATTATGCAGCTTTGATTGGCTATTCTACTACTAAGCTATCAGTTCAATATATTTCGTGAATAGAGAAAAACAATGTTGAAAGTCAAGAACAAGTTGACTCTTTGCAGTGAAATTAAAAAAAGTAGTATGATATTTTTATGACTTTGTCTTGACTTTCAAAAATTGGTTTTGGCCTTTTTTACAAAAAAAAGTGATGTTTTCATCAAGCTCACCAATTTGTTATTTATACGTGACAGCTAGTTTTCAGAATGGCCAATGTTTAGGCTTTGATCAGCTCATATATGATCTCATGGAAGGTGAAATATTCAATGGAAAGGATTCACTAATCATTATTACACATCAAATTACATTGTGTGGATTTAAATTACCTTTTCTTGCAAGTGTCCCCTTTGGAATATTTAGTAATTGATGGTGACTATCTTGCCTATTGGTTTAGGCATATTTATTTCACATGGAATAATTACTCTTTTTTTGACAGAACAGTTAAGTCAGCCTAACCCTGTGACAAAATGGGAGAAGTGGCCAACCTTGTTTAGTTTCTGTGAATCTCTAGCAGAACTTTCAACAAGGAAAGGATACATGTTTTTCTTGGGAAAGAAACGCTTTGGATTGCAAGGACACAGAGAAATAGTTGCTCCATCTAAGTCATACTGCTATGCTGGACCATCATTGTCAACATTGGATTCAAAGAATATTCACCCTTCATACAATTCTGGTCCACATCTCCATGTTTTGCTGTTTTTGTCATTGCCATTGCCTCACCAGGCCTGAGGAAATACATTTCAATCATTCACTATGATGGAATCCCACTTAACATTGGTACTTTTCCAATGCAGGAAAATGGTGAGACTTTTTTTGATGGTGTTTCCCCCCCGATAAAACTTGATCAAATGAGAAAGTTATACAGAGAAGGCAATGCTTCTTTGCACAAAGTTCATTTCTGAAGAGTGTTCCTGGATCAATGAAGTGAAAGAATTTGATATGTGCGATGGGTCAGGAACAGTCCATGTCAATATGTACACAAAGTTTGCTACAGCTAAGGGTGATGCAGAAAGTGTAAAGTCAGAACTTACTGATGTAATGAAATTTGCAGAAGTATGGAGCAATTGTATCCTGGCTGGAAATGCAGATAACTGCACGTTTTCATCTTAATATGATGAGCATGTACTGCATGTAAAGATTTGGATCTAGAAAAAGAACCCTGTATTAGTTCTAGATGTATTCATGTGTCTGCAGACCAAGCAACAGCTCAACGACGAGCCCATTCAGACTTGAATCAGTTGGCCACAAATGATATTCTGAAGACAGACTATAGATTTTATGGTTTTGGAAGCCTTCATTTTTGCAAAAATTGTATATCATCACTACGCCATTATAGACTGACAGATATGTGTGGTACATTCTTTGTTGGTCTCCTCACTGCAGTTTGGGCATCAAACACTCCTGAAGCAAAGCAAATGAAATCTCTTTCTCCTGCAAGTGTTTTTTCATACCGTGATTCTCACAGTGATGAAAATTGCTTTCAAACTGTATCACAGCTTTTGGAAGATACTGTAAAAGGTATTGGATCAATAGTGACCACATTAATTCCTGAACAATACAAGCCAACTGCAGTAGAAGCAAAAACTCATAGTCTACTTGGTTGACCCTGTTGCTAGAAATGGTAATGGGGATATACTGTGCACTGGTAAGTATTCAAAGTTTTAAATTTGTTTAGAAAGCAGTGATAACACAACAAAAGTGCAGATAATAATGAAATAATAGAAAACAAAGTTATTTCAAGCCCAAAGGCCTTGCTGTGATTGGAAGTAACATTATTGCAGTGACAGGAGGACATTGTTTGTATTTGTAAGGGTTAAAGAATGAACACGAGTTTTCCATGGGATATAGAGTCCCGAGCATTAGATAAAAGGCCACGAGGGCTGCGCCCTAATGCGAGGGACTCTATATCCCATGGGACACGAGTGTTCATTCTTTAACTGTCTTAGAATATGATCACACTCACGAGCAATTTACCCGCTTTTATTGTTAAATTGTCTAAAGGCTTATTTATTTTGCACTGCTTTCTTGTGTCCGATACATTTTTGCGTTTTCCAATTGAAGAGGCTCATTTATGTCATGCACATCAGACCGGCTGGCTGGAGGCCGCTTTGGCTACAGAACTCCACAGGCTTTTTTAGGGATAGAAATTGTCACAATATATGAGATGGATACTAAATCTACTAGAGCAAAGAGCTAGATAACGACAGCAAAAAATTGCCTATTTTATGTACTATCAAGCCTGAAAACACAAGTTGGAGGTTTCGTGTATCTAAAATTTCTCACAGTAAGTTTGAGTTTGTTATAATTCATATCTCTTATACTAAAGGAGAAAAGTATGCTTCGTACTTGCCAGTTAATTTCATAGGGAAGATTTTCAGAATTTGCGCCGACAAATTTGATGCATGTACGTATATTGATATTAAAATGTTATTTACAAGTAGTTAAGTTGGTCATGGAACACAGAAAAATTTTGAAAATGGTTATCAGCGCTTGGTATTTTGATGCTCTGTGTTCCGTAAGTAACTAAAGATGTCAAATAGTGGGGTTTTGAAATGCAGGAAAATTGTTGTATAAAGAAAACAGTACCGTCAGTGAGTTTCTATAACTAATCAGTATTCTTTATATAAAGCATACTAATGAATTCTTTAAACAAAAGAATTCAAAAGACTTCATTAGTATGTTTTATATAGAGAATACTAATTAGTTATAAAAGCTCACTGACCGTACTTGTTTTCTTTACCCCACAATTTCCCTGTGCTTCAAAGCCCTCACCACTTGACACTTTTAGTTACTCTATGGAATATAAAGCACCAAAATACTAAGTGCTGATTGGGCGAGTGAGTGTGATCATTTTCTAAGATTCAGATAGAAGATACCTTTACTGCTGGTCAGCTCATTCAAGTAATCAATAACTTAAAGTCACCTCATGTCTTTCCAATGTACCTGTGTTTTAGTTGCAGATGGACATTCTGTTAAGCACGTCAATTTGGAAACTAAAGCAGTCCACATTGCAACCCAAGGATATAGTAACTGTTTTGATGTTGCCATCTCTACAGATGGTTCTCTAGCTGTAACTGATGTATTTGTTCATGTGTTAAAGGAAGATGGTGATGTCAAATATCAACTCCAATCTACGATAGGCACTGGAAGAGCTGGGTGTTCAGATGTCCCTGCAGCAAAGTCAGAACTCTCTGAGCCAACAGGCATATGTTACAATTTCAATACAGCTATATATTTTGTTGTTTTGGTGGGAAAAAACAAGGATACATTAAGCTTCACAGTAGTGTAGAGTTTGCTTGTGATTTCATGTCAAGTATAAGATTTATAATGCAGCAGGATTCCTCCCAAAGAAGGAACACAATTGTCTAGCCCAACTTGGAAAGCAAACAAAAGTCTCATTTGTAGAAGGGAAAAACAAGCTGATTAATTCCTTGAGTTACTTAATGAAGTTGGTTACCCAGCATAAAGAATACTTAAACACTGCAACAGCAGGACCTGAAGGAACTATATACCATCACACAGTGCAAGGTTTTGAAGAGACTGTAAATGCTCTTGATGAACATATTTGGTCACTTGAACTTATTGGAAGAGATATAATTGATAACTTTAATTTATATGCATTTATAAATGAATATAGAAAAGAACATGGCTTCCTGAAGCACAAACAGAATGGCTAATATAGACATCCCACAAAGAAACAGTATGTAAACACTAAAGGGCATCATGAAATGTAAATATGGTGATCATAGCAATAAACCATATAGCTTGAAAACCAAATGAGTATGAATCAAATTATGAAAACAAGGATTATACTGATTGGCAATTGAACTGGTACACAGTGCCACAACAACAACAACAACAACAACAACAACAACAACAACAACAACAACAACAACAACAACAACAACAACAACAACAACAACAACAACAACAACAACAACAACAACAACAACAACAACAACAACAACAACAACAACAACAACAACAACAACAACAACAACAACAACAACAACAACAACAACAACAACAACAACAACAACAACAACAACAACAACAACAACAACAACAACAACAACAACAACAACAACAACAACAACAACAACAACAACAACAACAACAACAACAACAACAACAACAACAACAACAACAACAACAACAACAACAACAACAACAACAACAACAACAACAACAACAACAACAACAACAACATGCATTGCAGTACCATGGATATATCGTGTTACATCCTTACTGTAGTACACACCCCAAAACAAATTGCCCCATTCTCTAGCCATCCTTTTAAATTCAGCTGGCTTAATGTAGTCTTCATGATCTTGTGGGCATTGTAAGCTATCATAAAGAGTCTTGAAGCCTTGTGGTGAAAATAAGATTTATAAATTTTAGAAATAAATTTATTACAAATAATGACTTTGTATTAGTAGAAAGTCTTTACTTTATAGTGGGGCAAAAGCAAAAAATAAATGACCTATAAGACTAAGAAACATAGGAAAATTCAAAGGTTTTGGAACTGAAATTTAAATTTATTCATTTATCTTACATTACATTACATTTTACATTACATTACATTTTACATTTTTGCAGTTATATTCCTTATTCAAAGTTTATCATCATTATTATTTGTTGATTTTTGTTGTTACATTACTTACTTCTCACAGATTGTTTACAGCACGACAACTGCTGTCAGTTCAAGCTCAAGTTCAGCCAGGACTTTTTGTAGATCTGAGATTTGAGGCCAGTAACCACATGGCTTCATAGAGGTCTGTTTTCGTATTTGTTTCATTGTTGTTCAGGTCCTTCGACTTGGCATCCACCCCTGCTAATTAAGCTCTCTGTCATAGGTATGTCATAGGTAAGTTTTCTTACCATTGCCTGGTCATCAGTACTTTCTATTATGTTGTCCATGTAGGTGTTGCCAAGTATGATAGCTGCAGCTTGTGGATAGTCTACCTTTCCCACTTCCGCCACCTTCCTTAGGGCTACTGTAGCAATAGTTGCCAATGGCTTGTTGCCGAATGACACTCTTTGAATATCATATGTCAGGTTCTCTTGTTGCATCCATATTTCTCCACAATGTATGTTGATAAAAAGCAAATAGTCAGGTGTCACTCGATTTTATTTGTTCACGTGATCGATACAAACAATTGGAAAACAATAATATGCGATCTAAAAGCATTTCAAAATTGATTTTTCAGTTTACACAACAATTTAATCAAAGTAATTTGTTCAAGAAAAAAGTTATTTCAGTGTTTTGATGCTAATGGGCTAAATTGACAAATTACGTGTGGACATTCTTACTGGGAGTCATGATCATCAAGGAAATGATATCATCACTTTTTTTCTGCTCTGTGTTGTTGGTGCACAATGGCGACTTTTGCAGGGTTGTCAAGTTGAATGCAGCTTGACAACTGTTGAACGTATGTTGATCTATAGACTTTCTTTGTATCTCCCATTCATGCTACGTTATCTTCTCTAAACCGTATAAGCACGCCAATTCAGTTATTGAGCAGATTGGGACCCTTAGTCCAATAATCACTGAGTACATGGCCCATATAGTCCATACTACTATTACTCTTTATCATTTTATCACAGTGAAAGTAAATTCAGTCTGTTATATGCACATTATTAGAAAATGTCAATTAAGGCTTTTAATAACACAATAGCTCCCTTTGCTTTTTAATTCCTAAAAATTTTCTTTCTTATGAGAGTGTCACTTTCATTAGGGAAATAGAAAATCAATCCTAAACCCATTCAGTCTTACCTCGGGGCCAGGCTTGTTTGCTTCTGCAAGAACCCATTGCTGTCTTCTGCCAGGCAAACATTTGTTACAACAGACACTCTGCTCTTTTGACCAACCTTGACTTTCCACTTCTTTGTCTCCTTCAGGAATGTACTTTGTGAAGTGCTTAGATGTTGAAGCCAGGATTTTAATGTAGAATAGCATCCCCCAGGCAGGACTTACCCAACAATATTTACAGCAGTCTTGCAATTTGTTATAGCAAGAAAAGATACATTGGTCATAAAACCGATTGGAGAAACAAATTAAAAAAAGCGTCAGCAGCATCTGTTCAGCTATCCAAGAAATATTGCTTGGCTGTAATGCCGCCTTAGACTCTCCCAACGTTCGTACAGACCATGTTTGCATAAAGTATCGCTTAATATGTGAAAGGGAGTAATATTTACAAAATCAATCAATCCATCTTTTGAAGTACATCAGTGGATGCCAAAGAAAATTGTAGCTTGTGTGAGAAACTTCTAGAAAACGTGACAAACCCTCCAAAAAGAAAAACACCCACACAAAAGGTTGTGGTCACTAATGATGAAGAAACTGACTCAGGGTCAGAGTGTGAAGTTAAAGTTTAAGGTCAAGATGTACTCCATATGTATGAGTGATTTGTGGAGTTCCCTGGTTAGAATTAAAGTAACTGACCAGATAGTCTGTATGAATTTTCACTACTAAATGATGCAGTGGTTCTAAGGCAATCGATGTTAAATGATGAAGCACTTTACAGCATGTGAAAGAAGTATTCAGCTTAAGCCAAAAAAACTTTTTGAATTATTTTGCCAAGATTTGAGTGTCAGTAATATATACCATCTATACTTCAGAAGCTCATTGGTATTGCCTTATAATATGTAGCAATACAATATAATTTTTTTTAGCTTTTACCAAATATTTAAAGGAAACATCTTAACAAAATTATAGTTCTCTTGATAAAAAAGAATACTTTCTTGCGTTATGGTTCTGCTATGAAAATTGAGAGACTCTGCCGATCCAAGCCGTTTTCTTTGATACACTGCCGTCCACAACCATGAACGAAGCAAACCAGTTTTGAAACTGGTTTTAAACAGAAATAAGTAGCAGGCATGAGTAAATTTCGAGAACCACTAGACGTTTTTGAGCCCATGGTAGCTAATTCAAAATGGCGACAATACACGAAAAATAGTTATCATTTTCTCCAAAAAAGTTATCGTTTTCTCTAACAAAATTTCAACAAACTGCTGTTAATTCGTTTTTATCAAAGAAAGACATGTTTGTTTGCCTGCCCACTGGGTATGGTAAAACGTTTATTTATCAACTGTCTATACTTGCTGCCAAAGAGATGGCCATAAAAACGCATTCTAAAAATCCAATTCTTATAGTTGTGTCACCGCTTAATGCTCTTATATCTGATCAGCTACGTTCTTGTGAGTCCTTTGGCCTCTCAGCTTGCAAAGTAACAGACTGATTGCAATTCCCAACAGAGCACATGTACTTTAACTCACCATTCATTATGCTGAAGACTTCATGCTTTGCAATCTCGAAGGCTTCTGGAATCTTTAAAAGTGATTGGAATGCAATATCGTTCAGCCCCAAAGATATATACTTTACAACAGCAGCTAGTGAAGGGTCTTTAATTTCAACATTTCTTGATCCAGATGGGTATAATATTGTTACCTACGGAGGAAAACAATGATTAGTTTTACCTCTTGGTTTTACGTATTAAAAGTAGGTTGAAATCACTATGAAATGAAAATCCATGAAAATCTGGTGAATTTTTTAATGGGAAATTCACAAGATTTTCACAGAGATTTCAGGTTTTTTTCATGGTAATTTTCATGGTGGAATGTCCCATGAAAATCCCATGGGAAAAACCCATGAATTTTGATAGTTTAAGGGGGCATGAAAAAGCCATGAAACTAAAATGAATTTTCATGGCTATTTGGGAAGACTATGAAAAAACCATGAATAAATTGCCATCTTTTCACGGGGTGAATTTCATGGTTTTTTAATGGAAATGCTGAATTAATGGCCACATGAAAAGTCTATGATTTTCCCATTAAACTACCAAAATTCACTACACCATGAAAGTTTTGCCCTCTTTCATGGTACTTTCAATACCCACGAAAACTGAAACCTACAGTTTCTAAATATTTTCATTGGTTAAGTGAAACAAAAACTACGGGTCATGAAAATTCCATGAAAGGTCCATTAAAACATAACTACCATGACTAGATATTATATTTAAGTTACATTTTGGACAAGCATTACATGTAACATGTAATAAAGAATTCTAATTGTTATAACTGTCAAAAGGATTTAACCTTTCTTACCAATTTGTGACATGAGATTCTTGATCAATATATTTATTGAAATTGTGTGGTAGATTAATAATTACACAACATTAACTGCACATATCCTGTAATAGTTTAATCATTTTAAGACATTCATTCAATTCTTATGATAAATATACTGATTACCTATCATGACAATTAGTTGATTATTTATGTTATTCCATTTCATATTCATAAATTTGCAATTTCTTCTAATTCAAAATTAGTTCAAGTGATGAATCAAACTAATTTTAAGAATTATTTTCCTAGTTTTCAGATCATTTACTTGGTACAAGGAATGTTGAAACTTGTAAAAAGTTTGAAAAAACTTGAGCAGTTGAGGGTGTATAAAACTTAACTTTAGCTTTAGCTACTTATTTCTTTAATAAAATATAACAAATTAATTTTATTGATTGGAAGTTTTCCCTAGATAAATCTTGATACCAAAGACACTGAGTTTTTTTTATCAAAAAGATCGCATAGTGTAAATATTATGATCAGTTTGTGATTAGAAATCAAGCATAAACTTCTCTAGAATAATCAGTTTTTGCTGAATAACGCTCTTACCTTTATGTAAAGAACTTCCTTTGAATGTATAGTCAACGATTGCATGAAAACTATCATATGACTCACTTTATTATATAATATTACCTATTAAGCAAATGTAATGACCTTCAGTATAGAGTACCGAAGTGTGACGTCACGTTACCATGGAAGCAGTATTCAGTGGTTCTAAACAAACGCGAATCGAACCAATATGGCGGCTATCACGATAAGTGCTCTTGTTTCTTTCTTCTCTGAAGAACCTAAATCTATTCAGCGCGGTGAAAACCACTACAAATCGAATGATATTGAGTCATTTCATTATTCTGACGGGATTATTAGAGGATCGGTCCAAGCTAGTATGAAGAAGAAGTCCTACAAAGTTACGGTAAGCGAAGCCTTGCGAGTCATTTGCACGTGTGTCCTGTAAACATTATAAAGATCTGCTTTTTGTGTTATTAAACTCAATATTACTTACATTTAAACTAAGTTTAAATCTTTTGAATTCAGATATATCTTCGTGGAAGTGAAATTACTTCTACTGAATGTGAATGCCCTCGTGGAAAATACAAATGTAGTCATGCAGCAGCTTTGACGATTCACGCCATTCACAACTTAAGTCGGACGGATGTAGAGTGCGAGTGGAAGAAACAAAAAGCACCAGAAAACATAAAACCCGTAGAGGAGTTGTATCCTTGTCCTAAAGAGTACAACTGTCTTAAGAGAGATGTAAATGACGATGATCGTGCGTGGTTTTATGAAGAACTAAAGAAATACGCCAACTTCACCGGCACATTGTGGATTCTTTCTCCTTGAACCAGAAACCAATAATCGTTCGCCTATACTAACCGTCGAAGACATCGTGCTTTCTGAAGAATTTTTTAATCATGATGATAAGAAAGGCTTTTCAACACAAAAGCTGACTATTACTGAGGAACAACGTAGATCCGTGCAACAAGCCACAGTTGGTCAACGCGATAACCCCACTTGGCATTTGCTTCGTAAAGGCAGACTTACAGCAAGCAATTTTGGTCCAGTGCTCAACTGCAAAAGAGTTACCCCGTCCCTTATCAAGAGAGTCCTTGGCCAGTACGACCTTTCAAGGGTTCAAGCTGTAAATTGGGGGATTGTTAATGAGGATGAGGCAAAGAAAGAGTTCCAGAAGAAAACAGACCTCTTAGTTCTAGAATCTGGACTCTGGTTACAACTAGAAGGGATGTTGGGTGCATCTCCTGATGGTCTGATAGGATCCAATGGTCTTTTAGAAATTAAGTGCCCATTTACCCAAAGGGACTGCAAGATAGAGGAGGCTGTTGCCACTGGAAATTTTGACATTATAAAGAATGACAAAGGACAATATGAACTTGACAAAAAACACAATTATTGGCACCAAGTGCAAGGTCAATTGCACATCATTGAAAGAAATCTGTTTTTTTTGTTGTTGTTGTCTGGACAACTTAAGACATTCTTGTACTCCACATAAAGAAAGACCCTCAGTGGGCCAACAATTTATTATTATTACAGGACTTTTATATTCATCACATTATTCCTTCAATAGTTAATGATCTTTTATACGTGTGTACCATTAGCATTGCAATGTGTAATTTTTGTAATTCTACAACATTTAAAACATTCAAGAACAATTTGATACACCATATATATATTGCATTTATTGTATTGTATCAGTAATAAAAAGCCTGTTAATAACAAAAGAAACAAGTGTTTTTATTGGAACACCTAATTATTTATAATGCATGGTATCTATGTACAAAATAATGAAATAAGTCAACATGAACATTAACTGTATCTTGGACTCATACAGGCAAGTAAAGTGATGCTTGAATTATAAATATATAACTATTTACAGCTCTGTTTTAATGTAATATTTGCTGCTAATAAATTTATTAAAAACAATTCTATTCCATGTCCACAGTGTCTCTTATCTCTTTAATCAAGGAGTGTTGTAGATTCACCTATTTGATGCGCAACGATGCATGACAAAGACTATATAATAGAGAGAACAATCAGTCTCTTGACAGTCGCCGGTTTGCTCGCAGTCCATAGAAGCCATGGCAAATGTTCGGGCTAATCAAGATCTACAAGTTCCAGCACCACTGCAAGAAGCAGTTTTACCTAACGAAGTCCTTCCTGCCTTACCAGCCGATAACCAAGAGCAACCCGCTGCCGCTGGTGGTCAAGAACCCGAAATACAAGAACCGGCCCGCGTTGGTCAAGAGTTGCCCGGAGCTGCCGCCCACGAGGAGGTATAATCTATTGCACTTACCAGTCTATTTCATGTTCGTTTTATGCGTTACGGTATTTTATCAAATTTGCTTCGGAAATAACGGTCATTTAGTCAAATAATTAAAGGTTGTCTTTTCAAGCTCTTGGCAAAGCTTTGCAGTGGTGACTGCAATTTAGTACAACATATTTCAAGTTTGCAGTGGTGGCTGCAATTAAGTATAGTCTTCCTCAAGTTTGCAGTGGTGGCTGCAATTAAGTATAGTATTTTTCAAGTTCGCAGTGGTGGCTGCAATTAAGTATAGTATTTTTTAAGTTTGCAGTGGTGGCTGCAATTATGTACAACATTTTTCAAGTTTGCAGTGCTGGCTGCAATTAAGTATAGTCTTTCTCAAGTTTGCAGTGGTGGCTGCAATTAAGTAGAACATTTTTCAAGTTTGCAGTGTTTGGTGTGGTTAAATCAAGTATCCTTGAATTTGTAGTATTGGTTGCAGTTCAAATAAGTATCTTCTAAATTTTAGTACCTTTTAAATTTGTACGGCTGTATAGTTTCGGTTGCATAAGTAGAATATTGTCTAAAGTTTTCAGGGGTAGCTGCTGGTAAAATATTTTTATAATTAGCACCACAGTAAAACTGCGTTGTCGCTACACTGCTTATAACAATTTATCAGATTATAGTTCTATTACAGATTTATATCTCCATTCTCATTTCCGCTTTTCTGGTAGTTTGTTTAAATGCTAAAGTACTTAGATTAGTATTGCTCATTTTAGTGAAACTAGTAGTCCGGTATTTCGCAAGAACTAGTAATGTTTTTGTGTTGGCTTTTTTCTAGTCTAGTTGCATACTGATTTTTATTGTTCAGTACTCATATTCTTGTTTATTTTAACCTCATCATTTAAGACGCTTTTTAAGGTCCTTTGTTAGCCATTTATCTTTAGCTTAATTAGTTTCTTTCTATCTCCGCCTTCTTAATTATTTAAGTTTAATTCAAGTAGTTTCTTTTCTTATGTTCCCTGGGGTCGTAGACTGATATAATACCTTTGTTTGGTATGCAGAATATTGAAAATAGCAATTGTTAATAGCCGTTTGTGAAAGGATCAGCTCACTAATGAGTATTTGAAAGCATGAATTTATATTATTATCAGAATATTTGACTCCATACTCGTTGTGATTACAGCTAACGATTCAAGCTCTGAAACAAGAACTAGATGAATTGAAAGTGAAAACATCAGCCGTAAGCGTGGAAGCCTCTTTGGAGAACGTCCGTCATCTGGCATCTTCTCCTACGCGTTTCAGGGACCCGCACAGTATTATGTTAGCTATCCAAAAGTTGGCTGACGACGCCCGCGTCTCCAACCACGCTCGTGCTAAAGAGTTCGAAGCCATTTTACGGCAAGTTCGTCCGTTTGCATTTAACCCACAACTAGGGGACGTGGTAACAAGACTAATGGGTTCGAAAGAGGAGGCGAAAGTTGCAGCTACCATAGCTAAGATGATGAAAAGCAACCGCGTCCCTGCGCCTGCGCCTCAAGCTTATCAGCCTTACCCCAGGCAAGGGTTTCGGGGACGCGGAAGAGGAGGCGTTAGAGGGCGAGCTAGATGCTTTGGCTGTGGCCAACAGGGCCACTTTCAAAGAAATTGCCCTAATAGGCGCTAGCACTTGTTAATTTGTTATATTCAGGATTTAACCGTATCACTATTTGTCCTATTTGCTTGTGCGTTGTAAGCCTATGAGATTTCCTGATTGATATTGATAATCCAATATCCAGTGTATCTGATTAAATAATTTTGTTCTTTGTACCTTTGTTGTTGTATCATTTTTTGCTTGTGCGTTGTAAGCTTATATGAAACCTCCTGATTGATATCAATAATTCAATATCCAGCGTATCTGATTAAATAAATTTGCTCTTTTGTACCTTTGTTGTTGTGTTGTTTCATTTTACGTACTTAAAGATAAAAGATACGCCATACTTTATACATTTATCAGCAAATTTCGGAATCCAACACTATTTATAATGCGCATAATTTAAACCTTTCACGTAATTTTCACTCGTCTTTTTACTTCTCCACCAGTTAGTCATGCCCTAGGTGCGGGCGTCTAATGCCTTTTATGCCCTTAGGGGTTATCTCGGGCTGACTTTCTCGGTGGGCTGCGCCTTCACCATCTTTTATGCATATGCTATTTTTAATTTAGTTTTGTAAAACCTTTTTGCGCTAGTCTTCACTCTGTTTTGTCACATATATCCATAATTTGATGCTCAAGTTATTATCTGCTTTTTCATAATATATTAGTGATAATGTTCACACGTTTAGATCAAAGCTTTCGTACATCTGTAGTAGGGCCCCTCTTGAATTGTTCCTGTAATAATCCGATTCTTGCACTTTTAGAGCTCTGTTACTTTATTTTTGTTTTAGGGCCCCTCTAGAAAACGGTCTAAGCTTGATTTTGCGGAGTGTGTCAAAAGTCTTGAATGTAAAGGTGAAGTTCAGTGGTGCGACTGGAAAGGCCAGCCCATCGATTTAGTCAGCCCGGCCCCCTCTCCACTTTTGGTTTCACGCACAGAAGCTATTGCAGACCCTAGTATGGCGTTTTTTCGCGACCCGAAGTATTTTGTGCCTGGTGGTCTTAAGCGGTGCACAGAAATGTGGAAAACCATTCCAGACGCCCCCCGCGATATCTTGTCGTTCGTTATTGATGGGGTCAATGCTTGGGATTTTTTGGTCCCATTCAAGGGAAATTTTGGTTCTTCGCAATATGATTCTCCTTTTCCTCCACGTATGTCGTTTCCTAACAGCCGATCTTGCGACCAGTTTGAATCTTTTATCACTGATACCATCATGGAGAGAGTTAAAAACGGCTCCTTGCGTTTTCGGGGTACTGTTAACGAAGTCAACCCACCTTATTTGGTGATGCCTATTACCGTTGAGCCTTCAAAACCCCGGATGTGCCACGATGAGCGTTTTCTCAACTTATGGGTAAAGGACCTTCCCTTCACGCTCGACTACCTTTCAGATTTGCCACGGTATGTTGAACATGGTCACTTCCAAAGCGTGTGTGACGACAAGAGTGGATATGACCACATCACCCTCACTGAAGAAAGTCAGACGTTATTTGGATTGCTCTGGAAAGACTGCTACTTTGTTTACCAAACTCTTCCGTTTGGTTGGAAGGCAAGTGCCTATATATACCATTCAGTTGGCTTAATAGCTACTAACCACATACGATCATTTGGCGTTCCGTGTAGCCAATACATCGATGATAGACACTTTGGTCAGCTCATCACTTCCTCGACATGTCAATGGTCAAACTTTCAGAAGTCTGAGGCCGCAACTTATATTGCAGTGTCTATCCTCACATCCCTGGGCTATACTCTGGCACTGACGAAATCCTCGCTAGCCCCACTTCAAGCGGTTAGATACTTAGGATATATTTCTGACTCGGAGGCATGTGCGTTTTTACTACCCGACGATAAGAAGTTGAAATTTCGCACGCTGAGAGATGAAATTTTGAGCCAAGACTCAATTGACTTGAAACGCCTTCAGAAGTTCGCGGGTAAGACAACGTCCTTCTCAATAGCTGTCCCGGCGGCCCGGTTGTATACAAGAGCTTGCTATCGAGCAATTGGAGCCGCAACGAAGTTTCCTTTCCGCCCGATAAAAATCGTGGGGGACCTGCGCAGAGAGATCGAATATTGGCGATTCTTAGATTCTTGGACCGGATATCTGCCTTGGTTTGATGAACGACATCGTGTGATTTCTTCCTACACCGATGCTTCTAACTCAGGATGGGGAGCCGAACTTAGCTTGGAGCCTAGAAAGTCTCTCTCAATAAGGGACTACTGGTGCTTGGAGGATAAGGAAAAACCAATAGCGGTGAGAGAGGCCCTCGCTTTACTGTACACTCTAAAGGCAGCAGGAGACGAGTTAAGACACTCCAGAGTCGATTGTTATGTTGACAATATCGCCCTCGCTCAGACATGGAAACGCCAAGGTGGTAAAAGCAAGAATCTCTCTGACGTCATCGTAGAAATTTACGAAGTTGCCTTGAAATACAACTTGGTCCTAAACCTCTCCTACGTACCCTCCAGTGAAAATGTTGCTGACGCCCCGTCAAGAGTTTTGTCTTCGAACGACGCAATGCTATCACCAAAACCGTGGGAACAACTGGAATCACGCTGGGGTCCCCACTCTTTCGATTTAATGGCCCTAGACTCAAATGTGCAAAGAGACAAGACCGGGGTCCCGTTGCCTCACTTCACTCCATGGCCAACTCAGTATTCTTCAGGCGTCAATGTTTTCTCTCAAGATATCAGCTTGGATGAGAACATCTATGTGTTCCCCCCACTCGCTTTGGTTGGTCCCTTGCTGCGCTTCTTGTCTAGTACTAACGCCCCGCAGGTCACTTTCGTAACTCTTGATGTACGTCCTCGCCGATACTGGTGGGCAAAACTGGTGAAGCGCTGCCACGATTCTGTCCGTCTTGGAGAAAAGGGAGCCTCCAACGTGCTCCTTTTCCCGTCGGCGAATGGGGGATTCTCCTACAGATCCCTGTCCTGGGATTTGTGGGCATTCAGACTTTGGAACTGATATTCCCTTTATTGCAATTAACGCCAATAATCGACGTCCTCCCATTTGACTACAAGAACATATTTCTATTATATACACTTTAATAATATTAATATTTAGTGACTATATAACAAATAAATGCTGTTTATACATTAACACAATTTGTTTTGTTTTCGTGTTGTTGTAATATTATCAATAAACTTGACAGTTACCATTCTTAATCATTCTCTCGATCTAGTCTCATGCGCAGCTGGCTTTAATAAGAGACATTTTAATTTTTTTCTAGGGTATCCCACGGATTTGGCGCCCTGCCTTAAGATGCCCACGATGCACGTATCCTAATGATAACTGCTTTCGGTTTTGCCAGCAGTGTGGGTGGGTCCGCCAGGCAAGCCTTAACGAGAATACATCAAAGAAGAGGATGTTAGACATTGAATCTATTGATTCTCGCCTCAAGGAGCTTGAGCGCGCGCGGAACAGCAGATCGTACGAGAGGCAAAAGAGTCAGCTAGAATGCGAGCTTGAAAATTTTTTATCCTCCTTACCATGGCCTAAATCATTGAGTTCTGCTAACCCGCACGATATACTTCGATTCCTGGTCTGGAAAGATCGCAAGGGGAAGACCCAAGTTCACATCGAGCGTTGCCCTTTCCTTGGCATGTCAGGGAGACATCCATGTCATTGCCCATACCGCCTTGCGTCAGGCACAGTTGACAACCTCATCGGAAAGCTGCGTTCTATCTTCCGCGAGTTGGGCCACTCCAATGATTGGGACGACTCCTCATGCCAGGGCAATCCCGCAATACACCACTCTATCCAGTCGTATTTAAAATCTGTCCGTCTAGAACAGGCCCATGCACGAACACCAACTAGACAAGCCACCCCTTTGTTCCTGGACAAATTTCTACGTATTGTCCGTTACCTCTGTACCACATTATCTGACGCATCGCTCCCGTCCTTGGATCGTTTTATTCATTCTCGAGACTTGGCCTTCTTTACATTGATTTTTTCTACCGGAGGAAGAGCATCTGACCTAGGAAGACTCAAAACTATTGATATACTTCAAAATGCAAACGATGGGAACCTAATTATTCATCAACGAGTTGGGAAGACTTTGCGAGGGAAAAACTCTAAAGTCACACACATCATGCTCATACCCAACCCAGCCATTTGTCCAGTTGCCAATCTGCGTTATTACGTAACAACCGCCAAAGCAATAAGCATTAACCTCGCATCAGGTTTCCTATTCCGTCCGACCTCCAAAGGGCTAATTGGAGACGAACCTTTTCTTCACCACGCGGTTCTGGCGCGTTTGCGCAATTATTTGACCAAACTTGGGATCAACGAGGGGGAGACAGCTCACAGCTTTAGAAGTGGAACGGCCATTCTGTTGAGATTGTTAGGCGCCTCAAAGGAGCAAGTGGCCCATCACATTGGCTGGCAAACAACTCAGATGGTAGACCATTATACTCAAGTAGAAAAAGTTTTGGGCCGATCTATTGATACCTCGTCTGCCACTCCAACCGTTGGTTTCAGTAATCAGGATTTGGTACAAAAGCTTGGCTCCGAGTTTAGGGAGAAGAATTCTCTTGCGGGTTACTCGCCAGCTTTCCCATAGAAATTGTCAGTAGAGTAGAGGAATTGTAAAATGAGTTATGGGAATAAAGTGCTATGAATCAGCTCTTTGGAAGCTTGTTTTACATATGCAGCAAAGAAGTCTTTCCGAGGACTCGTGTCCTAGTCCCATATCTCTATTGTCTGCAGGTCTTTGTGAGGCATTGTTGCGCTCCGAATATATTACTATTTGATGCGCAACGATGCATGACAAAGACTATATAATAGAGAGAACAATCAGTCTCTTGACAGTCACCGGTTTGCAAGCATGTCCGAGTAGACTAGGGCATTTGTCCAAACGTGTGGACCATACAGACTGGTGTACTCGGTATGGTCCGTTTCTTTTAGGTCTTAATAAAATAATGTTAGCGACCATGCCTATCGGGACCATAAAGTCTTAATTTCAACAGATGTTGGGCAAGTGGAGCCTTATGCTCTAGCACTTCTTTTTTTTCCCCAGCCCCCCTCCCTTCGTTTCACTATCATGCGCTCCATGCTTCCAACCCTGCGGACTCGTGTCCTAGTCCCATATCTCTATTGTCTGCAGGTCTTTGTGAGGCATTGTTGCGCTCCGAATATATTACAATCCAGCACACAATTGAAGAATTTTGTCTGAATAACATCTGAGATAAGGGGGAATGAAGGTCAGGATCTTGAAGTCCTTTAAGCGAGCATTGGCCCTTTCAACATGAATTCTGCATCGTGCAATTGTTTTTGTCAACTTGACTTCTGTTTCGTTGAATTTCCCATTGTACAAAAATGGGGGGATGTTAACAGACACACCATCAGGAACAACATCATTGATCAAAAACCCTTTGTCGGCGAGTATCAAATCTCCAGCTTTAAAATGTTTAAGTACCCCTGAATTTTCCACAATAGCTTTGTCTGATGTAGAACCAGGGAAAAGCTTGCTCACATGTGTAATTACTGCATTGGGTGCAACTCCAATAAGGGTCTTGAATGAATTCATCGACCTGTACGTCGAATATGTCATCCTTTGCTCACTCATTAATCCAGGAGCAGCAATTTCCAAATCAGTACAATCAATAACCATCTTGCAATTTCCAAATACTGAAAAAGACTCTGGCATAGATGTTCTGTTTTTCTCTCGAGATGGTACAGTTTCCAGGCAATGTTCATACAGTAATTTATGTAATACATGAGAAAATGTTAAAACAATATTGCTAATAGTAGCAGTGCTGCAGTTAAATAGCTGTGCCAGATGCAAGTTTGTGTAGTTCTGCCTTGCTTTCATCAGTGTGATGAAAATCTGATCCTCTAACAAAATCATGTCTACCTTCCAGCCGTAAAAATAGTTGATATCGTTTGCAAATCGCCTGACATAATTCACAACAATCATCAGCATTTGTTTATTGGGTAGTCCTGTCTCCATGCATATCACTTCATCGTTTAGTGCCATGACAGAGTATCTTTCTCTCTGGTAATTTTCTTTAATCTTCAGTCTACACAGTTCATTTTTTAATTGCTCTAATTCTGACTTCAAGATGGCATTCTCGGCACTTATTGTAAGTGATTGTTGTACACGGTTTTCCTTTGAATCTGCCATAGAAGCATTTTGATGGGGCACATAGTTTTCTATGAACTCGGAAACCACAACCAAGCCATCGCTGTCTTGTGTTATTGGCTTTTTCTTCTTGCTTGTAGATTTCGGAACTCTTGTTTCTGAAGTAGGGAACAATTTGTCCGCGTTTCGTTAAATATTTCGGGCCCATTGACTTTCAAACATTCGCGAAAGTGACAACTACAACTACGTGAACTTGGCGCGGGATCTCGGTCTTCTCTCCTGTGATACAACATATATGATACGATCAGAACAGTTGATAAAACCTACTTTAAGTCTTTTAAACAAAAGCTTCTTATCTAGAAGATTAACATTACAATAACTGCTCTAAAAAGCCAATGGTTATCGCTATTGTTGACCGAAGTCACATCAGCATTTCATGCATAAACAACCACAGATTATGCTTACCTTAGCAGTTTTATCCACCGTTTGAACTCACTATTATCTTTTGGAAACCTAAAAAATTTACAAGTTTCTCTTTCGGACTGATGATTACAATCAGGGGCGAAACACTGGACCATTTTACTTCAGTTTCATTGCGTTACGCGAGGTCAGACGCCATATTGAAACCATTGTTTAGAACCAGCGAAAAGTGCTTCCATGGTAACGTGACGTCATCACTTCGGTACTCTATTATGAAGAGCTCAATCATGGACCTGATTGCAAGGCCAAACAAACACTAGCAATTCCTTTTACAAAACCTAGGACGCTGTGTATGAACGACTGTCTCAGTCCAACTCCATAAAATTCTTCATCAGTCTTCGTGTTTTTCTTTTCAATGCATTTCACATTGTCGAACATATATTTCTTTAACACTTCTGCAGTTGATACATGCACCTTTCAGGTGCCTTTTATTTTTTGTACCGACACTAAGGAGTGATAAATAATAAATGCACCAAAAGGTACTGGTGTATGTTCTTGAAATCGAGAAAGGCTACTGAACATTTCTCGGATTTTTAATTCTTCACAGGGTGAACGTATTGCACAGGCTTGTGACCTAGCAGGAGCAGGGTGAAAAGAAGGGGCTCCTATAATACGTTCGAAATTTGGTTGCTTCGGCTTTGAGGAACTATTCATCTCCTTTCTCTCAACCCTCTCCTGTAATGTTCTTAAAAGGTGGTACAATGCTTCACTATGGAAGGTTGGAGAACAAACCACCCAGCAATCATTATCTTCTTTGTTGTTTTCCTTGTCACTTTGTATTGAGTCGTTGGATAGCGTCAGCAGCCAGGAAAATTATCAGGAAAATTATAAACTTTACATTCCAGTTTAACCTGGAACAGTTTGCAATATATCACAATTTATTATAATATTTATTGTCAGAATTGTAACATTTCTTGTCTTATTGATATTGATATTGTTTTATTGACAATTTGATCCTCAATAGTAAGAAATTGACATTGAATTGCTATTTTCAAATATCCAGATTTGTTTGATATACATTTAGGAATAAAATGTTTGCTGTTTCAGTGGAGTTTATATAACAAACAGAACATTACATGGGTGCTTGGTGATACAGAGTTTATCTTCTCATGTTCAATTGATATCAATTGATATCAATCAAATACTCGAAGACAAAATCTGTATATCCATGCACTCATGTAATATCCTCTATGTATTATACATTTACGTACATAAATACATACTTCATTTAATGCGGGAAAATACACGCTACATACAAGCTAGTTTCCAGGTACTCCACAACAAAATATAATGAAATAAAACTATAATTGAAACAAAAAAACAATAAATAATAATTATGCCACTTCTTGAGTCTTGAGGATCCTGGTTACAATAGGTTATCAGAGAAAATAACCAAGATCCTCAAGAAGTCTAACGGTAAAGCCGCCCACAAACGTGTACACACTATCAAAGAAACCTAAAGACAGAACAACAAAGGAGCTCCAAACTAGTGTGGTGGTGTCTACAAAATCAAATGTGCTGACTGTGATAACGTCTACATTGGACAAACATCTTGCACCCTCAACACAAGACTCAGAGAGCATGAGAAAGCGATCTTCACCGTGGACCGTACCTCCTCCTTATACAGACACTGCTTGGGAGAAAAAAAACATTCCATAGATTTAGAAAACCCTAAAATCATCGACCGAGAAAACAAATGGAACAAAAGATCATTGCTTGGAAGCCTGGCACTCTGTGCATGATAAAAACACAATGAATGAACATATCTAATTCCCCATGGTATATGAGAATCTACTAAACTGACGTATTTGCATATAGCCAGCACTGATAAAGACCGTAGTATCTCAGTTGAAACGTCTGGATTAAAGTTAAATCCAAGAAATCAGAAACAACAACAACAAACATATTGAATATCATGCCTGATTACAAAATTACAATTGTATCTGTGAATATAACAGTATCATACTATATTAGCAAATTTGCAGTGTCATAATAAAAGTCATTAATACTAAAATGGCATGCACAAAATGTGTCTGTTGTCTTCATGTCAAATTAGTCACTCTCAGCATCAACGTTTTGGTTCAAAACCATGCCACGAAATCTGGTGCAAATAAGTTGACTCAAAAAATTATCAATGCTTCCCTCAGAGAGATTGCCACAACCAAAGAGTACTTCACCATCACATCTATTAGGTCAGTGGTGATCTGTGGATCGTAGAGGGAGTACTGAGCACCTTGGATGTCCAGAAGCATCATTTTCTTGTTACTGATGGTGTGGATGTAGTGCACCAAGGCTTGAGCTTTTTCAAACAAAACTTTGAACTGTTAGTGAGCTCCAACATTTGGAATAATGCATTCACCGTCATTATTGACACACTTTATAAATGACCCTGGTACAAATTCTTCCACAGTAAGTGCTTTATCTTTATAGCTTGCATAGTAAACTTTGTTTTAAACAAATAATTACTTTGGGGGTTAATACATTAGTATAATATGCCAAAACTTATTTCTACATAACCAAATACTAATTTATGCGAGAAATCAGTCTCTTAACTTTCGTTATATACTAATTCTCCATTTATGCCATGAAACAGTCGCTTAAATTTCGTTGTTCTGATTCCAAGTTGTCAGCAGCACAGTTCCAAATGCTAGCACCCTCTTGCTGATTTACCTTTTTCGTAGCTTCAGTCATGTAATGAAATATGCTGAACTTGATATTTTTCTGATCAACCGTGTCTTTTATAACAATCAGAAAGCTCTAGTAATCCTTGTACAGCCATGGTAGCTGCCAATACTAGGAAATTAAGGATTGCAGTCCTTAAGGATTGCAGGAATATAACTAAATTATAACAGTTATAGCTTTATCTAAAACATGATTGACGGTTGAAAAATTTATGCACTTCATCAAGGACGATTTTTTCAATTATTGCTTCATAATGGCAGAGTGCTGTTGTTGTGTACGCAGGCTGTCATTCACTATAAATTAAAACGAACTTATAATGGTGAATGTCAACAAGAGCTAATCTAGTAGTTAACATAAAATATTGATTATTAAGATAATTGATTAATTTGGAGGTCAGAGAATAAACTTAAAGTATAAATTATTATAGCGAAAAAAATGAATAAAGTTCATACATACAATTAGATTTAAAATTTCTCATAGATATGATGACACACTTACAAATATACAAAAATACAAAAATGATGTACATTCAAGCAATACAATATGAAAGATATACATTTACATTAATAGTTTAATATTAAAAATTTAACATGAGCACAATTCATATTAAATCCGCAATACTTCATTCTAATGGAATAGCATCAATTCCATTGGATTGCAAAGTTGACTCTCAATCAAGGAAAATGTACAACTAATTACAATAGAGGTGTGATGTTGTTTTCTAACAGTGATGGGACTTGAAATCAGAGACTTTTTCCCATTCCAGTCAACTGAATAACTACTACATCTTTGCCTATTTTAATTACTTGGATGGCTTTTATCTGAAAATGTCTAAAAGGTGAGTAGCCGAAAGTGGTTATGACAATGACAATTCATGACAATTCTTCCTTGGGCTTTGGCAAAAAAAAGCTCCTGAGTGACTCATAATAATCTGCTGTGTCGGAGACATAAGAATTTTGTCTGCAATGCCACCAGTTTTGTCCACTGCAGTCTGTTACTCCCCCAGCAAGTGGCTGTTTGTCCATCAAGGAGTTTCCATCAGAATTAGTTGTTTTGCATGTCTGTATTGGCAGGTTTCAGAGCAAACTTTTCTATCTCTCCATCTCTTGCACTTGACAACACCCTCTCCTTGACCCAAACACTTGCCGATTTCAAAACAATATCAACTCTGTCTTTTTCACAATTAAACACTATAATTATTTCTGAATTCTGTCTAACACACTTTCTGGAACCCTGTGGGTATCTATGATTACTAGGGAACACTTATGGTTTCTTGAATACAAAGAAAAAAGATATAGGCTGACAGGTGTAAACACCTGCTGCACATGAGCCAGATTTGACGAGCTGCGATAGTGCATTCTGTAATTCAAGAACGCCTTCTTATGAATTGATATTGCATTGGTTAGAAACAAGTTCTTTGATCTCGAAGGAATTTGTAATTAAACTGAGTGTTTCAGTGGCGTCCTCCAGAAACGTGCTGGCTTATCTCTTGAATTTAACTTTTAAGGCAAGTCAACAATTATGGTCTCCACAGATTCTTTGGATTTGTATCATGAGAGGCTTTATATTTTTTAGAAAAATTGGAAATATTTTGTTAAGGAGCGTTTCATCTGCTCTTAAGCTCATTTGCATTGTAAAAAAAAAACAAAAAACAAAAAACAAAATCAAACACGAGTTTGACATGTGAAGGTGTTCATCAAGTGTTAGACTCTAAAGTTTATTGAATTAGGGCTTTCAACAAATGTCAATATTACATTCATACAGTCATTAGATATATTGTAACAATGTTCTTCAACTGACAGTTTTCAAAGGATGTCTGAATCAGTTTCACTAGATTATATGCCTCGATATGTAACGCACATGAAAAGACTAAAAAGGCCATACCTTGGAATTCAGTTTTAAAACCAGTAAAACCAACATATTACTTGTTTGATCTTGCACTTATGAGTGGTATACTGACTAAAAATGTGTAAATGTGCCTCTAAGTAAATGCTACTATCTTAAAGACCCCCAAAACTAGCAAATAATAAATGTATGTTACTAATAATTCTTGCTGAAATTTGCTGTACTAGAACGGCCGCTTAAACTTGCAACAAATGCTGTAGTTGTTGCAATGTAGGTCTCTTTGATTTGTTTCTGTGAATAGATCTCTTAAAAAACATTTAGCACAGCAGCTTCTACAGTTGGAATGAGATTTAAAACATTGAGAGAGAGGTGTTCCAATGAAAATATGTCGCTTTAAATGCTCTGTTGACTTTCTCCTGTGACTATTTCTGGTGCAATGTGTGGGTATTTCTTCTGATAAGCATGTTGGTTAAGAAGAGACAATGATTTTGATGGTTTGGGATTTCTTATTCGTCTTGCTTTCCCAAAGTCAATGATTACTGGGTTGTAGTTATTGCCTCTCTTTTCCAAGACTACGTTGTTAGACTTCAAATCATTCCATTTTATATCCACACACCCCCTATTGATGTTTTTTTTCTGAGGGGGTCACCAAAAATTGACTTTTTCTGAGGGGGTAGGGTAAAATGGCCATTATTTTCCGTGGGGTTCTGGAAATGTTATCAATATTTCTTCCAAGGGGTCTTTTGAATCTTATCGATGTTTTTCTGAGGGGTTCTTGTAGCACAATAGCATTTTCTGAGGGTTTTGGTGAAGATATTTGATCAGATTTGGTCAGATCTAGAGGGGTTGAACAAACAGTAACGTTATGCGTTTATGTGCCCTCAGATGTTTTTATAATTATCAAATTACAAAGGTGTCACGTGCACCACTGCCAAATATTTCAACAGGGTTTCCTATTCCATTTGCGTGGAACGTGAGTGGCTGATTTATTTTGATGCGAAACGTGATTTAAGGTCTAAAATCATTTTGCATGCACGTGAAAGCAATTTTTGATTTTTTGAGAACGTGAAAGAGATATTTTAATTATCCGTGATGTGTGAAAAGACCAAATATTGTTGTGTGATTTCATTTTACAAAGGGGTATAGGGAACCCTGTTTCAAAACTCTGATCTTCCAGCAATGCGTTGGAATGTTGAGTTTTTCACTTACCAAAAACTCTCTGAAAAGATCTCTAGAAACATTGTCTGTTCTCGTCCGGTATTTATTTCGCATTATTAGCTTTGGTTTTGTTTTATGGACATTTCTTTGCTGATTTTAAATTCCAACGAGACTCATGATTGGCTCGCTTAATATTTGTTGTGTCGATGTTTTGACAGCTTGATTGATTCCAGTTATAGCTATTTCAAAGAAGGTTGACCGGGCTAACGGCGAATGGATACACTTGCAATGTTTTGAAAGTTTCTTTTTATAGCAAGCAAATCGATGCATCTAACTTGTAGGTCGTTTTGATTAAAAAAATCTGTCTGTGTTTATAATCACAGTAAATCTAACAGAAGTGTTGACATGGCGAAGACAAACACACCAGGGGTGCGTTCCATTCATCCAAAAAAATCGGTCAGAGAATCCGAAAAATTCCACTTTTGAATGGAACTGATTTTTCTGTTTTGAAAAACCAGTCAAAGGTATATGCGTGTTCCATTCGATTATTCTTGCCTCGATTTCAATCCTTAAAACAAAATGGCGGATTGGGGAAGATTCTTGGCCTTCTTGGAGTTACAGGATGATTTTAGCCTTACAAGTGTGTCTAGTTATCATGAAGTTGATGATATAATTAATGATGGTAATAGGACTGAGTGGAGTCCAATTCGGTCTGTAATCATACGAGGGTTAAACAAAATTGGACGACCGCGTAGCGGGAGTCCAATTTGTTTATTCCGAGTATGATTATAGACAGAATTGGACGACACGAAGTCCTATTACCAATTAATCATAACTATTACAACTTCCGAGAGAAATGCTTTCATGCTAATCAATGCTAAGCGCAACTAAAATGACCAAATTTAGTTGAAAAAGTAAGAAAAAATAGTGAAAAATCTCTTGAGAGCGCGCTTAGTGGCGTAGCGATTACGTGACTGCGCTCGCGCTCAAAATGCAAAATCTGATTGGCTCTGGCAACTGTCCGATTACAACTGTCCTATTACAGGTGTCCAATTACAGCCAACTGTCCAATTACACTATCCAATTACAACCTACAGCTTGATTAGTGAAAAATAGAACAGTCTTTCAACCAATCAGATTTGAGGAAATTGTAATAGTTTTGATTATACTGAGTATTGTTTCTTCCTTCATGAGGAGAAATTTGACACGCATTCAAAGCTATTACGAAGCAACAATACCATCATATTTGCCTTCAGAATTTAAAAGCCATTTCCGAATGACCAAAAGAACACTGCAACTTCTTTCCAATGAGATCATGCAAACACGTCGAATACCCTTAGGTAATTCTTCTGGGCGATCTCCTGTGCCTCCTGAGAAACAAATTTTGACATTTTTGTGGATCATGGCCAATCAAGAACCTGTTCGTGCTCTGGCAGACCGTTTTGATATCACTGTAAGCAGTGTTCACAGGTGTCTTCATCGTGTAACAAAGGCAATGCTTGACATTTGTAAACAATACATAAAATGGCCAAGTGGTGAGTAATATTATTTTGAGGAATTTTATGGGTATACAGTTTATACATTCGATAATTTTAACCTCTGTTGATTATATGTCAACAGCAAATCAGGCTCGCACGATAGCAGCAGTATTTGAAGATGGATGGGGATTCCTGAGGATTGTAGGACTGATAGATGGAACACATGTTCGCATCCGTGGCCCAACACACGATCGAGATGCTTATATCAACAGAAACGTTCAAGTAAGTTCATGATATTTTTGTAGAAAATAAATGAACTATTAGCTAAGTTTATAACCAGTGAATCATCTAAATCAACATCACCAGCAATACCCTATTTATTATAGTGTCCAGAGAGTATTCTATCCCTTGCACACTAATTTGGGGACACATCCTCTCTCACACACTACCACTGCATTCTTATTCTATGCATACAACTCTCAACTCACTAGTTCGTTTTTGCTGAGAGGAAAACCGGAGTACCCAGAGAGGTGCAGGAATCAAACCCACTGTGGTGAAAGGCCAGCACTGCTAGGCCACCCTTGTTTTGGAATTCCCTAATAATAATGTAATAATCCAATGTAATATTACCATTCAGGTTTTGTATAGTTGGCAATCCAATTTACTTTTACAGGTAGTATGTGATGATAATATGGTATTCACAGAAGTGCTTGCTGGATGGCCTGGATCAGTGCATGACTCTAGAATACTCCATAATTCTGTACTCTGGCAAACAGCAGCAAACAAATTCCTTGGGGACACTCACTTATTAGGTGATGGTGGTTATCCATTACTAAGGTACAAATAACAGGGCCATATTGTAGAGACCACATATATTACTACTTCCCAGTTTTGGGGATGTCATTTTAGCCCCTAGCTTGGTAGATTATTAGTGCACAGGGTCTAGCTAACCACTGAAATAGTAGCTAATAAATAAATCTAACAAATGTTTATTTTTCTTATTATAGATGGCTAATGACTCCTTACAGAGATAATGGTCATTGTTATGGTTATGGTCATTGTAATGGTTACTGCCTTTATCCAAGTAGTGGTGATCTATCAGTAGTCAGTATTGAAATGACCCAAAAGGTATGCCTAAATTAAAAGAGCTGTTGAAGCCATGTTCATTTCAAATTTCAACCTAACCAAAAAGGTATGTTTTATCAGAGACTGCACAACACCTTTCTTCTGTTGTTTCATGTTTGTCTATAAATAACAATTGATACTAAAAAGCATGGAATCATGTTGCATAACTGGCTTTTGAGTTGGAACCCCTAGCTTAAAAGGTTCTCACAGGAATATTTTTAACCCAGGCTAAAAAGAGCATTGACAAAGGAAGTACCCCCACCCCCCTTTTAGGCATAAAGTAGAACTCAACATTTAACTCAAGAGATTTTAAACATCCTTGGGGACCTGAGAAAAAAAAGCACGGCTGGGGAAGAATGGGAGAAGAGAGGCAAAATGACCCTTTTCCCTTCTCCTCACCCCAGGTCAGACCCTGATAAATGTTCCAACATCAACGTTGTCTTCAAACATTTTATCACTTATTCTTCATAATTTCTAGAAACTGGCTGAAGAATTCTTTCTTCTCTTGGTGCATTTCTCTCATTAACTGTGTCTTCTCCTCCTCTGCTTTTTCTCACTTTTCTGTATATGTATGCAAGAAGGCTAGCATTTCTGCAGCAGAAGAATAGCTCTTCCTCTTTCTTTGTGGCCTTTTCTTTACCTTTTTATGATCATCATCACTACCACTATCATGATCTGATTCTTCATTATTTACATGTGGAGGTTGATGAACTATCCTTGTCATCACCGGTATCATAAGTATATGTTGGATTGATTTTAGGATTATCCCCCATGCACTGTTCCATTGCATCTGTAAATTTCCAGGTCTTCTTCCCTTGTCCAGTGCTCCTGTTGTGGTCTTCCACTTCTTTATATTTCCCCTCTAACATAATCCACTTTCTCATGCATTGGTCTCCAGAAACCTTTACATCAGCAGTTTCGTTGAATGTAGAGGCTATTATCTCAAAAACATCCTTTTTTGTCTTCTTTCCTTTTTCAAAAAGGCTTTTATGTGTTTTGTAAGAATCTATAAGTAGCATAACATAGTGGTCATCCCACTTTCGTAAGACTGATTTCTCGGTTTCTTTGGTTGTAGAATCTATAGAAACGTAATCAATCACTGATTTGGAATTATTATAATTAGGTTGATAATCCACATGATAATTCCCTTGAACATACTTTCTTTTTGACTCACGAACAAAAACAAAACGAGACAAAACACCGAAAAAACACCCTTCAGATTAAACACGTTTTTCTCACCTTTGTCTGTTGCTGGACATTCTTTTGATGTTTCATCTGATAGTAACAAGCTACAAGGATGACTTAGGAAAATACTTGCTTCTACTGAGATGAAACCACACATACTACATTGGAAAATTTGTCATTGTGGCTGTCTGAAAGTACTGTGGCCGTAATCCGCCATTTTGGTTCTTTGCACGTGAATTCACGGCCAAGGAGACTGGTTACGATGAATACGAAAACAAATTGCAAATGGAACAGAAAATTTCGGTTATTTCGAAATTTTCGAAAAAGAGGACTACCTCAAAAGGTTGTCCAGAATTTTCGAAAATTCTTCTCGAAAGATTTCACGAGTATCGTTAGAATTTAATAAATGCGCCATCCAAACAGCGTTTGTTGTATAGACTTTTTGCTTTACCACTATTTTCGAACTTCATGCGCCATAAAACAATAGGTGACTACAAAGTTTGCACGGAATGTGACTTTCTTTTGTTGAAGCTGCAAAACTCAAACCCGTATGGATCTATTCTTGATTGGAAGATAAAGAAACAAACTTACATGATACACGTACTTGATAATCTAAACAAAGTAATTCACATTCCCATTTCTAAAATAGCGGTAAAGCAAAACTGAGGTCTAATGTGATCTAAACTCTATAACTATAGTACCATTACTCATTCATAGTCGAATGAACACCGCTTAATATTATTTTTCAAAAACTGAAGTGACTAAACGTCCGGCAGCCGGGCACTGTCTTCAAATAACTAAATGTCCAGCAGTCCTATTTTTTATCATATTGGACTCGTGGGGGAGGGGACTTTCAAAGGTTGTAATATAACTCCTTGTGCCGCTTCGGGACTCGCTCGGCGATGTGATCCTGCATCCTGCTTGTCATCAGATAGAACTCACCAATGGCCAAATACAAACAGACTGCTGTGCTCCCTTGATTGGACTTATTTGAAGACCATTGCAGATTGAAAGTAAAAGTTATTAACAACCATTGGTTGCTTGTTGTTATGGTTGGCTCTGGGCCCGGCCCTGGGTTGTTTCTTCATTGGGCAATGAGCCCTGTAGTGGCCAATTCTGCCACACTTGTAACAAGGAACTAAAAGAATAAAGTAAAAGTTTGAGAGCATGCAGTGGAAGTGAAAGCTGCTTTATCAAGAGTCGATTCCACCAGAGAAAGCATGTAAAAGCACGTGCAAACGGGCAATATTTGCTTCTAACATCCGTTCTATTTTGTTGAATGGCAATGTCAAAACGTGTGAAAGATTGGCCCTAACCTCCGGTCCCTAGGGCACCAACAAAATCAAATGCATTTTGAAGCAAATGCCTCTTCCAATGCACGAAGAGCACTTTGAAGAGCCTCTTGTTCCGACCTATGTGGCACGTCGCGTGTTTGTGTCAGTCTAGCGTTATCTACACAAACACTGAAGAAAAATGTTAGTGTTATATATATAGTATATCTAAGACTAAAGACATGAATACAATATATCCTTTTGCATGGCAAAAGGAAAGAAAGATCAACTAACCTCGATTTCCAATAAAGTCATCTGGATAATATGGATAAGTATTACAAGGAAGAAAAGGTTTTGTTGTATGTTTTTTAAATGACTAGAAAATATACAAGTTACATTAATATAAAGTGAGAAGGATTTTGACAGAGCAATAACCACTGACTCTCTGGATTGTGGCCACTGGCACAGATCAGTGAACTCTCACCAGGGAGTCTGAGGTGTATCCGATATCCTGTCCTATAAATAGTTGCTAGTCACACGAGGTATCATTGTGTTCCTAGCAAACTTAGTGTCCTTTAATACAGTCTTAATCATCAACTACCGAATATGCCTAAATGAGGAAAAAAGCGTTGGAAGGATCCTGGATATCCTTGTAGGGATTGCGAAGACGTGAGTACTCAACTTTAACTAGAATCAAAGTTTAAATAGAACTCTCTGGTGTGATTTAATGGTGTAATTACTCTTTCAAATCACCTTTAAGTTCCTGACATTAATTAAAACTTCGTTTTTCAGTATTACAATTCATTCTCCGAAGAGGAGGAAAAAAAAGAGGATCCAGAATTCTTGTAGACACAGGAGAGAGCTTCCCCCGCCTCCGAGGACTCCTCCTGGATTCTGGGACGTGGATTTCCCAACCACGGCAGAATACATGGCAGCTGGCATGCTGCTGGATGGCGATGGTAAGTTGATGCCCTGAGAGTGTATATAGATGAGCATTAATAGGAAGTTTTGCAATCATGTCATTTCCGTTACAGAAGGAGTGCCGCTAACAAACTCTAATTAAATTCATTGACAAAAATATTTAAATTAATTTACAAAATTGTTATCTTGGGTCCAAAGTATATGTGCTTGTACAAAAGATATTGGCAGCGATATCTCGACTTAATTTTTTTTCAGTACATTCTCGTGATCCAAGCCGTAACAACCTTGAGTTGTTCTGGTAAATTGAAAATCTGACAGCATTGAATTCTGACCAAAAGTGGCTTCTTCTCTTGCTTCAAAGCAGGCCGACGGCATTGAAATCTGATGTTTATTTTAGCAATTCCGCTTGCATACAAATTTGGACCGCATGGCACAACTTTCTGGAATTTTGCATTAGTTGGTTACGTTTCCTGTATTTTACCCGTAACTGATTTTGGGCTAAATCTTGCCATGATCTAATTCCAGCACTGGGGTTGAATAGGCGATTACGCACGAGAAGAAGAAGACGGAGATGGACTCCCCTTGATTTCAAAACATCACAGGAGGAGACTGTCCCAGAGGAGTCCGTTCAGAATGAAGAAAACGAAGACAAGAACACAGCAGCAACATCAACAACAACAAAAGAAAAGAAAAGAAAAGAAAGAAAACTAATCAAGTGTACTTAATTTAATCTGTACTGAACAATTCAAACATAATCACTCTTCCCCTTTTTGAATCATTTATTAAAATTTGTTGTGTATCGAATGTTGATAAATATGAATTAATATAATGTATGATAAATCATAGAGTGTCTAATACCTATGAAATACACGTATTAGGCTTATCAAACTGATTCATAATTGATTAGAATACACAATAAAAAAACATTACCAAAACATAGATCTTAATATCATATATAAAATTATAGCTGTAATTTGCATCAAGAAAACTTCGATTTCACATTCAAAATTTGAGAAATTCTGCTCCAAAATACACCCATTCCCAAAAAGGTTGTTCGGATAAAAAGACATTGAGTTGTTCATAAACTCAGCCATTTGCATATATCAATTTTTCAATTTTCTCACAGGAATTTCAGTTCAAAATACCAAAGTACATTGCATATTATATATATTGTGTATAATGGATTGTAGTTTTGCAGCTTTTAAGTTAAAATTCTTCCCAGAAAATTGAAAATCTGGTATATGCAAATGTGTTTATTATTGACTAAACGCATCATCAGGACAACTTTTTGAGAATGTGATAAAATTTTGGAGTTTCCGGAATTTTTCCAATTGGTAATCTTGTTTTCACCAGCTCCAACAAATATCAGCTTAATATACCGAATGTCAATCAAAGAAATAAATCTGAAGTAAGATCTTTCAGCTAGTGTTTTTAATACTTGCTTAAAAATGTTGTCGAAAAAACATATTTCAGTTTCTTTGGTTTTTACTTTTAATGCACACCCTTACAAGGCACGTCTTTGTTATATTATGAAGTTAATTTTATGTTTGACGGCAGATTGCTGTCAAGTAACAAAGGTGTTTTCACACTACCAAAATTTTGGAGGCCTTCAAAGCAAGACGACGGCTTCTTTGAGGTTTGGTAGAGTCAAATATCGCCATTTGCACTTATAAAGTGCTGATGATGACAGATATTGCTGCAATACAAACAAACTTTTGGTTAGTGCAAAAGCGCGCTACGGTCTCAAATCAATTTTCTTTTTTCTTCTGCTTTATGGCCTTTGACAGGGTATCCTGGGCAAGCTTGAGCTCCGTGTAAGTGCCGTCAAGAAGAGTCGTTTCGTTTTCATAATTTCGCTGCAGCTTTTTTTTCTTTGTTATGTTTCTTTGGAGTGGCGTTTTCTCAAAGACTTTCTCAAAGACAAAATTTTTATCATGCATTTCCACTTGGCTGTGGGCGGCTTTCATCCTTGCGAGATTTTTTTGAATTGTGTTTTTCTTTTGGGGTCTTTTTTTTGAGGAGTTACATGTCCTCTTTATGGATGACGTCATTTACTTCGACCTCCAAGATGGAGGTTTTTCGAAGAGACCATGCCATGTCAATCATCCTGTATGCGGTGGTTTTTGAATATGATGCAGCCTTCCGATCCTTTGCCAACTGTTCTGCCTTTTCGTTCCAAAACGTTCTCCTCGATTTTTCCATGTCTGACATGCTTTCCTCTATCTCTTTCTTGCTGTAAATTTTCCAGTTCTTCATCATAGCATGCCTCAAGCTGTCACTCATCAGCCTGTCATGCACACTTTCTGTCTTTTTTTCCTTTGTCATTATGTCGTCATGCAAAATGGAGGATGGTTCTGTTGAAGTGCTTGCCTGGCTGTTGCCTTGTAAATCAAAATCGCGTTCAATGGAGGTGGATGGGTGTGGGCAATCAGTTGAAGTGCTTGCCTGGCTGTTGCCTTATAAATCAAAATCGGGTTCAATGGAGGTGGATGGGTGTGGGCAATCAGCTGAAGTGCTTGCCTGGCTGTTGTCATGTGATTCAGTGATAGAAAGCTCTGGACAATCACTTGAAGTGTTCGCTTGAACTTCTTCCATTTTTGGTTGCCATTCTAAGGCCAACATAAGGATAGTTCCACTTTCTACTGACATTATTGTCTCGTTGTCATCGATTTCTGTGCCATCGGCCTCAATGAACACCTTGTTGATAAGCTAATTAAATACTTCAAGCATAAATCTCGTGACATGTTATCTCAAATTTAGTGCACTAACGACCCACCTTCATGATTAACTCAGATAGAGAATTTGCTAAAGCAGCCTTCTTTTTTGTCCTTGTGCTGTCCCATATCTTGAATAAGGGTATGATGACTTAACGTATAACAAAAATTTTCAGTGAAGTAGGAGCACAAGTGTTAATGATAGTTCTCTACCGTAAGACTATTTCTGATCTGAATATTGACAGCTGTCACATATCTGTTATATGAGAACATAATGGGTCATTATAGCTTGGCTTACAAAATATAACCTGTTGTCTCACGTTGAATATCATTACTGATTAATTTGTATCTCAGCGTTTACAACGACCATTGTTACATTGGCACGCTCACCTTCATTTTGATAGCTATCAAGACAAATAAAAAGGTAATGGGCAGTTATGATTTGGTTAAAAAAGCGCACCTGCACCCTTCGATTTTACCATCATTTCAATGAATGATGTCATCAATTTGGTTTGCAGATCCCAACTAAGATTGCACTATCAATTGACTGTGGAAAAATTGAGGTACTAATGAAACTGTTGATAAAACAGGCCTAACTGGCAATATGCAGTGTGTTTTAAGTATGCCTTTTCTTATATACCTTCCTTAACTGTTTAAATTTCTCTTTGTCCTTCTCAGTGATGTTCTTTCTTTTGTTTCTTGCCATAGACGACTTTCAAAAATGGCGGGCTCATTGTTCACGATAACGAGGCCAGAAAGGCCTCCAAAATCAACATCGCATCAAATGATTCTAAATATATAAAAATTATCCTGTAAAATGCACATAAAATAGGTATTTTAAAAGGAAAAGAAACACATCGTCTTTGATAGCAATAAAAGTGTCGCCACGCATATTTTCTGGTAACAAGGCCTTTGTGGCCTCGTTCTCATGTACTAGGCCGCCAATTTTGAAAGTCGTCTATGTCCTTGAATTCCGGCCAGTCATGAGAACCACGCTATATAACTACCATTATTTCTAAAAAGTTACCCGTTATAAATGGCCAGTGTATGAACAATGTTTGTAACCATAGTGATGACATGTGCAAATAATCGCCTACATTTATATTTCACGACACTTTGATGGGCACTTAGTTTGCGATTTACATTTAAAATTAAAATTTCATTGCAGTTGATAATGGCTCACAAAAAAAATTTGGTCCGACCATGCAAGGAAGTGAATTTTGACATAGTATTTAATAGTACTTTCAATATTCATGATTTTCTCAGTATTACTCTAATTCCAGATAACAACAGCTTACAATCGAGCTGACTACCCAAGGAAGACAGACTGTACTCTAATTCCAGATAACAACAGCTTACAAGTAGTGAGCTGACTACCCAAGGAGTTTGAGTACCAAGATCTACTTCCAGATAACAACAGCTCAAAAGCAAACTGACTACCCAAGGAGCTAGAGTATCAAAAAGGTTGTAATTTGATAAAAACGCTGTTATAAAGTTAAAAAACAAAATAGTATGTTGATTTCGCTTTCGTCTCAGTTTCCTGTCGAAAGCCGTTCACTATAAGCCCAGCATTCTCTTAAACATTTGAAACAAGGTCACTGTAATTCAGTTGGTCAATAGATTTGCCTCTAAAGTTCAGAATTGGTTTATATGGTGATAGATCCAACAGTGCTGTTTTGATTTCTTGTCTTTCAGACATGGTAAGGGCAGTGTTTTTATCTATCCATGTGATCTCAGCTGTAACCTTTTGGTTCATCATGGCAATTTGGCAAAATTTTTGCAATACCTCAAGACCATCTTGGTCAAACACTCCAAAACGTTCAATATGTATTGCTTTAGGACTTATGTGGCTGTGATTTTTCTCTTTCTAAAGAATTCCCATGGCATGATTTATGATGGCTTGGCATGGGCGCACAGACAAGTGATAAGGATTAGTAACATTAATCTTTCCAGATACAATTGAACACTTTGAATATGACCTTGATGACACTGTTGGAAGTCTTTTAGCAACTGAAGCCATTTTCCCCCTGGTCATCTGACAGATTTCCAAGCCAGCTCTAGCAGCTTTACAGTAGCTTTTTGGTCTTGAGGGCAAGGTGCGTGATGATAAAGATGTTTCTGCTTGATGGTCCTGACCTAGCGGAGGGAGTAGATGTTGATGTCACTGAACTTCTATCTGTACCCGGTGATGACGTAGTCGATGATGACGGGTGACTTGGTGTAGAAGGAGCTGATGTTACTGAACTTCTATCTGTACCTGGTGATGATGTAGTCGATGATGGCCAGTGACTGGTTGACATTTGTCTTTAAGTGCTAGTAGCAATTAACTCCTTTCTAAGTTCACAGAAGCCACTTGTGCTGATACAATGCTATAAATACCTTCTTCCACACATTTTATTGCTTCACGGAAAGAGTATCTTAGGCCAAGTAGATAAGTTGAGTACCAATGAGTTAGAATTTGGCCCACTGTCAAATTAAAAAAAAGCTTTTTTTCGGCTTTGTTTGTTTATCCATTTCAGATCATGCAATGGGATTCTTTTTTCTCCTTCCCAATGTAAGTGTTTAACATGTTCAACATAAAACAAAATTGTCAGGGGAATGTCACCTGGAGTCAAATGGAGAAATTTTATATGAAGCCAAAGAGGTCTAGGAATACAATAAAATATCTGATAACCTATGTGATTCACCTTTACCATGTGATTGACCTTTACCACCATCATGGCTTGTAGCCCTTGAGTAAAGTTGTCTGTGCAATTTATGAGAGGACTCAAATCCTTGTCCAGAGTAGTGACGAAGTGAGCGAAATTGTCTAAGCAGTTGAGCACTGTCCTCATCATCTTTCTTTTTCAGAAGCAACAGCAATGCCTTGTAGTCTAGTGTAACTTTTGATAAAACCAGAATAGAAAGTACATCTTAATGGCCAATTGATTCATGTTAAGTTTCAACATTATGTGGGTTGACAAGTTTCAAACCAGTAATAATTATGACTTACATTGGTATATTGACAGGAACATGATACTTCAACATTTAAACTCCATATATCGTTGAAATGCAATTGGCATTGTTTGAATCCACAAGATAATTCAAAAACTGTTTAAAAATGTAAGTCAAACATGTACTGTTTAAAACATCCACAGCCTCAATGCTCCCATTGGTTTCTCAATTGCTTTCCTTTTGTTAGTTTTTTTTTATTTCTCTCCTTAGTTCAACATTTTTCTGAAGGCAGACTGCAAATATCAAACCTACAAATTTGATATTATATCTTTCTCCATCAACTATGATGCCATTTTTCTTTATAATTTCTTTCTGCCTGTTCAGCTCTGAAATCAAATTTTGCACGTTGGTTCTAGAAAAGGAATTAAAGAAGAACAAGGAAATGCATGATTTTGCGTACAAAATTATGATAAAATTACGTAATAACAATTTGTGCATTCACTTGTTCTTATCATTATTTAATAATGGAAAGGCAGCAAAAAAAGTTAGGGACTTGCAGAAAATGACTGGACAGGTCATTCAGAAATAAAGCAGAGTTGTTATAGTTTTAAAACATGAGATCAATGAAGTTAGCAAATATTTGTAGTTTTGATCACCTATCTTCCTTACAATTACCAATAGCAACTGGAAACACAGAGAGAGCACTTTCTGACTTCTTTTCTTTAAAACCAATAGGCACAATTCCTATAGCAACTTGGTTTCTTCCTGAAAAATAGCATAGCAAGTTTATTTTCCAATGTGTAATGATCAGCGTATTGCTGGTTACCCTGCTAACAGAGTCTTCTTTAATAGACACTCTTATAGAATTTTGAGTACAAATAATTGTAACAGACAATGCGCCTTACTTTCATGGTAGACTTGCTCCAAGTTTCTCTCGCTTTTTACTCTCCAGTGATGATGGAATTACCGAACGGCCATTATTCTGAAGAGTTGCTGAAGCCGACGATGAGAAAGGCGAGAGAGACTTGTATAACTCTTCACCTTATCAATATTCATAAGCTCAGGCGGACCAGATCTGGTTCGCTGACGTCATAGTAAGTTTGAATGAAACGGTTTCACAGCTTGCAAGCATATAGCCAAAGGAGTACACGTCACTTGAAACGGACTGCCTTTCTCCTCGTTGTATTTCCGCTATTATAATAGACTTTTAACAAAGTCTATTATAATAGGCTGATATCCTTCGTTGTTTTTTACAAGCACTACGTTATTATCCTTCAAATCATTGTAAATGAAGCCTCGAGCATGCATGTATGATAGATGGACACCACTGCTGAAAACCCCTTAACCAAAATTGTAGAAGTTGCATTGCATAAGGTTAACCTATGGCAGTCAACGTTGTGGAATTGGAGTACTTAGCACTATGGATCTTGATCAATGCATACCCCGAATAGGTGCGGCAGCCCAGCATGATCCCCAAGGCTTGACAGAATGCTCGCTTCGCCAATAGCTTTACGTTTAGCTCTTTTCTTTTCTTTCACTGAACCGCTGAATTGTTTCAGCTCTTTAACAACCACCTTAAACTGTCCTCTGTATAGGGCTAAATAACACGAACCAAATGTCCCTGACCCGATTTGTTTTGTCTCATCATCGCTTGCGATCAGTAAATTTCGGTTTATTTCCATGAATGGCCAACACTAGGTTCTTGATACTTTGATTAACACAGTCAAACTGATTTGCATTCTGTTTTTTTTTAAGGCAAACATTTTCCTTCAACAGTATTGTCATTTCATTAAACAACACACAAAGAAATATTAAATATTGTCATTGTTTTTGTGGCTGTTATCAGTTGCTCTCTCATCCCTCTTGATGAAGGTTCAGGTTGTTCAGTTTGGACATTGGACATTGTTCAGTTTGCACCTCCGATTGTTACTCGTGACCAGGCCTTTAGGCCGGGAACGAGTTATAAACTGCAAATGTTTTTTTTTCCTCTGTTCGTCCTGAGAGACTTCTGATTGGTTAAGAACGTAAAAACAATGCCCTTCATTCATCACCTTTGAGCGAACGCAAGCCAGGAACTTTAGGAATGCAAGATGGCCGACTACAAAGAAAATAGCTTTCAGAGACAGGCTTTTCCTGCAGTAGAACAATGTAATTTGGAGCTTTTAACTCGAGAAATACCTATATACTTATATGAGCTTCAGAATGGGCTGTTATTTTGAGCTTCATCTCCAATACTTTGACCAAATATCGAACTTTAAATGGAGTACTTAAAAAACTCATTAATAATTCATAAGGCAAACACAATGAAAATTGCCACCGTGACGAGTGTCTTTATATCTGATAAAGATTCGGCCTAATTTACATCAACTTTAACCTCGATTTTCTGCAAGATAAATGAAGATATTTTTGAATTTCTTTTAGAGAACAACTCTAATATGTGTTGGAGTCTTTTAAGCCGTATAAAGAACTCGAGAGAGTGTTTTATCGGTATAAAGATCCTCGCCTACGGCTCGGATCTTTATATCCGATAAAACACTCTCTCTCGTTCTTTATACTATACTTGAAAGCCGAGGCCCTCGCGATAACGACTATTTCCTATGAGCTGAAAAACTACGAATTTCTCATCCTACATGTTGCTAAACGAACATACATAGAAGCAAGTCAATTATATTCCTCATTCAAGCATTCAAGAGATCTTGAGAGGTTTTTGTACTGAATTTTAATTTAATATCAGAATGGCATGAAACTATATTCCATTGACCTTGTATTCCGCGTTTGGTCACGTAACGCATTTTATTCATATATAAAACATCCGAAACACGAACGAAAAAATACACGATTTGTTATTGTGTCAAATATGCCGTTGTAGAAGTCTTTACAGCAAACAATTGAGATATATAGGGAAATAAGAAGTTGAATAAACTGGTATATTTTTGCATGTTGGAGATATCTAATACCCATGCATGATAATAGAAAAACAAAGCAAACACTAATAGCTGTTGACAGGTATTTTTTAGTTTAAAAGTTAGCCGATTAAAAAAAGGTCATTATGTTACGGTTAGCTATTTCCTGAAATGTTGAAGAATGCGTGAAACGGCTCGGGGAAGAGTACGAATGGAGCCGGTCATTGGAGCCTCTCTTAAAAAGGGCTCCAGGGGCACGAGTGAACGCACGTGTGCGTCTAGTTCTGTTAAGCTTTCATTCTGGACTGAACATGGCATATCGATATCACCAACAACAGTTTCTAGACGTTTTTTTCGTGTTTCTGCAGCCTCTTCTGTTTGCGCCATTTGTAATTCTGTTTGCGCTTCTCTTGTTTTGTGTGTGCTCTTGATTTAAATTTCCCTTTTCTCTTTAAACTGTTTTCCCAGTTCATAGTATTTAACTAAGTCTTTCTCGATGTTCGATACAATTGTGACCCTTTCATCTGAGGTGTCTGTTTTGTCATTACCACTTCAGTTGCCATCTATTTAGCAAAATCAGAAATACCTACTTTTTTTTCTCATTTATGTTATTTAAATGATTTAACTTTGGTCTATAGTTATTTTGTTGTTGTTGTTTCAGTTTGGTTTTGAAATGAAGGGGATGATCCTTTCATAACTGAAGTGAAGTTGCATTGGGCCCCTGACTATGTTACTTCCAGTATTTCAATCTTGTTCCACGTGCACGCTTGTCCTACAACTACACATACCCTTTAGATTTATATTCTCAAGGTTCTTAATTCTCACTACATCAATATGTCTGGTACATGTGAATTGATATGCTACTGTTGCAGTAGGGCTTTTAAAACTAGATGTGCCTTAATTAAACATTGGGAACTTCGGCACACAAGCGAAACAGTAGATTACAGAAAGCTCAAATTCATGGACAAGAACAATGTATCTTTCACATTGAAACGGTATAAGGAAGGTTATCTCTTATGGCTTGCAGGAGTTGCGGAGCAAGTCAACGCTTCGCTACACCTGAATTTGCCTAGTAAGTAAAGAACAAAGAGGTACATGAACACATCAAGTGGTGCTCTTAACTATTCTGTAACTTTCTCACACGCACATCCATACATAGCTTGTAATGAATGTTACCTTTTTTGTTTGCAGTTGGCTGGTGTAAGGTCGACTTTATTCAAGTTCCTGAAGCGTACTTTAGTCATTTTGTTAGTCACCTTGGTACCCAAGTTAATAGTATCCGGTTTGCTTCACACAAATGACCCCCGGTCTACTGCCACTTAACAAAGAGGATTTCTTACAAACTATACCAATTAGACAATTTTGTAAAATGTATTCACGAACAGACCCACAATATTTTTTTCTGGGACACAAGAAATAAACTGTGAAGCAACCACCTTAGACGAAGAAATTGCAGCTGCCGTTGATCGGGATATCTGGAACACCAAACCTACACCTCGTCTTCAACGAGCAACTCTCCATGTAAACATGGAAGTGGGGGAGGGTAAAGCCCGCCGCACACACTGAGAAACGGCGTGAGGAAACTGCCACGCGAGGAACTTAGCTCAGCCAATTTCTCGCTGTGTGTGCATAGATTTTGCTCTGCTACCTGCCTCGTGAGGCGATGCACCGACTGTCTTGTTTGATATTTTTGGCTTTGCGTGGCCAAAGTTGCAGCGTCTGCGGAGATTGTGAACAATTTTCTCAAGCGCTCTCAATCCATTAGCCAATCAAATCGCAAAAATATATCACATGATGTCTGGGCAAAACAAGAAGAAACGATTAAACAGAGTAAACAGGAAGTGCTGGAGCAAAAATTGGATTCTGAGACGGGGAAAAACGAGACGTTTATGCCAATCTTTTGAGGGAGTTGCAAGGCGAAGACCCAGAAACTTTTTGTCAGTTCCACCGTCTGGATGTTGACCTTTTTAAGGAGGTGTTAGAAAAGATCGGTCCAGCCATCCAAAGGCAGGACACAATAATGAGGCCTGTCATAAGTCCGGGAGAAAGACTAGCAGCTACACTCCGGTTCCTGGCTACTGGTAGGTTTGAAACAAATAAAGTTACAATTACATCAAATTTATTTGGGTCCTAGTTTAAGATTGTAAAAAAAATATTAACGGTATTTATTTTCTTTTTTCTTCTTTCTTTTTTGCATGTAGGTGAAAGTTTTAGGAGTTTGTCTTTCCAATTTAGGATTGGTGAACGCACTTTGTCAGAGATCGTGTCTGACACATGCAAAGCTTTGTATGAAGTCTTGAAAGACGAATACCTCAAGGTAGAGTAACTTAAATCACATTATTTTCGAAAATATATATCAAAAAATTCAGTTTACTAAGGAGAATGTTTTTTTTAGAATCAAAACTGTTTACAAACTTCCTTGGGTCACCACTGCAGTCTTGATCGATCACTCCCATAGTACCATTTCAGAAGATAAATTCATCAGAAAATGGGCATTTTGTTCACTCTTCTACTCACATGATAATGAAATCTGCAATAACTTCCAGGTTTTCAAATAACAGCTTAAAATTATCAGGAGAAAAACTGAATTTGTCCATTTTATCAAGGTGAATTTTCGCAGATTCTACTGATCAACAATATGGCGAATCTCCTACTACAACTAAAAAGCAGTGTCGCACTTATTTTGATTGAAAATAAATTTTGTCTACATGATTGTATAATCTTCTTCACTTGCTCGACTTTCGAAATCAAAGAACTGGATAAGCTTTAACAAAGACTTCCTTTAGAGTACACTTAAATATTAATTTACTATAAATTACTATTAATAATAATAAGTATAAAATATACTTAAAAGATTTTCACACTAATTAGATTTTTTTTTTACAATTTGGAAGATTTTTTTACAACTACTACAATTTTTTCTACAACTACTTAGATTTTTTTTACAATAATTGGATTTTTTATTATTACAACAACTTAGAAGATTTTTTATAACAACAACTGAGAGGGTTTAAAAGATAGAAAATGAAATTATTGGTTGAGAAAGTATTCTCGTATGGTATGTTTGTAGTTAAAATTGTTAAGTTTGTTACGAAAATCAAGAGGTATTTGATTCCATATAAAAGGACCTTGTGCACAGAGTGAGAAAGAATATCTATGTAAGTAAACATGAAGGCTATCTTTCTGTCTGGTGCAATATGAATGGCAATAAGAGTTAAGATTGAATAACAATGAGAGAGGAGTAGGAAGGAGGTTATTAAGATGACAATGAATAAAGCAGCAAACTTGATACTTATAGATCTCATATATGCTCAGAGTCTGCTGAAGTTTAAAGAGAGGATAAGGGTAAGACAAGAAGGTCAGCACAAGCTTTCATTGGTATGATACTGACACCATCATTTCCTTTACTCCTGGAATGTTTTAATGACATAATTGTATTAAAAATTTGAAGAGGTGTGGTGAAGATATAAATAAGCTATCCACATATGATCCATGAAGATAAGATTTGTGATCAATACCAGTGTTGGGAATATTTGATGCAAGGGAGGGGCCACTTGCAAAGTTCAATCGGCTGAATAAACCTTGATGTAATTGAGCGGGAAATTGGCGACTCGCAGACTGGTACGAAAAAAATCCCCGCCAAAACACCAAAAGTATCACAAAGTTATTTCTCAATATCTAGAATTGTGCAAATTTTGAATTTTTTGAGTGCAAATTTAGTGCAATTGAATTTGATTGGTTAGTTGGAAAAATTTAAAATAAATAAAATAAATAAAAATTTAAAATTAAATAGAAATTTACCAATAATAATTTTTGGAAGAATAAGGTATCACATACTTTCACTAATATCGTGGCAATTTATATGCTCAGTAGGAATAAATTGACAAATCCACCAGTTTCAAAAATTGAATTGGAATCTATATCAATCTACCCATCAACAATGAATTATTTAAATTTGCTGTCATCATACCCTACAGATAAATGATATTATAAAATAACTAAGTATTATATATTGTGCTCTGATTATAGCTAATGTAGGATATAGCAACTGTGTTTCATCCCATTTCATCAGTTTCTAACTGATGTAAAACAAATATGAGACAGTGTTAGTTAATCCAAAGCAAAAACTGATACTTGTAAGAAGGGCCAGTTTTTGGCACTCTTCACTATATATAATTTGCTCATGTACTTTTTTTCGAAACTGGCCTATTTGCAAAATATAATGAGCTAGTATATATAAAACATCAATTTTCTTAGTGTAAAACTTTGTAGTGTAAAATAGTTAAAACTTTGGAAGTCCAACTTGGGGGATGGTGGAGAAAGCGTTGTTGATGTCCACTGCAGCTGGGTTATAGAGTGAAGGATGCATTCCTGCAGATTGTTGCCCACCCAACAAACTAAGCTGAGCCTCAAAGATAATGTTACTTATTCGATGTTGGGCAATATTGCGGGACATCTCATCAAACTCTGTGAGGGAAGCACTGACATACTGTCCAAATTGATCTATTTTATCTGGAGCTGGTGATTCTTTGGATATGGTCTGGAAGCAGGCAGATTCAGCAATTTGTTTACTTAAGTTCCTCCTCTTCAACTTTTTTCTTTGATGTTTTTTGTTTCTTCTTTGGAGGTTCTTTATTAGTGGATTTATATATTGTTGCTGTGGTTGTCTGCACCTCTGCTTCATCTTCAGAATCTGAGATTCCTGCAGCTCATCCCCATCACCAGTTACATCTAGCTGGCTTGCAGAACTTGGTGTGGGTGAAGGCTGAAAGACAGTACAAATCAATTCACTCGATCATTGTACATTAATGACATATTGTATTTTCATTATATTTCAGACTCCATCAACACAAGATGATTGGTTGGCTGTAGCTGACAACTTTGAACTCAAGTGGAACTATCCTTGTTGTATTGGTGCTTTGGATGGTAAGCACATTGCTATTAGACAGCCCCCTGGAACTCGTTCTGAATGCTACAATTACAAGCATTTCTTTAGTGTGTTGTTGTTAGCCGTTGTAGATGCCAATTACAAGTTCCTGTATGTTGATGTTGGTGCACCTGGTCGAGCAGGAGATGCTGGGGTATTTTCAGAATGCCCCCTAAGGAATGCATTGATCAGAGGTGAGCACTCTTACAATCATTCAGATCGACAAGTCTGTGGAATGCCTGATAAGTTACCATTCCATATCATTGGAGATGATGCATTCCCTCTAAGCACTCAATTGATGAAGCCACATCCACAGCGATATTTGGACCAGGCAAAGCGTATCTTTAACTACCGGCTTTCTAGAGCAAGACGTACTCTTGAGAATGCTTTTGGAATTCTTGCAAACCGCTTCCGGGTCTTCCTAACAACAATTCAACTTGGTCCAGAAAAAGTTGCATGGCTTATATATCTTGGCAGCCTGCACTTTGCACAATATCCTTGTTGAAAAAAAAACAAGGCCAGCTACTTGAGTGCTCTAGATGTGGAGGATTCTGATGGGTGTGCCATTCTACCTGGGGCTTGGAGGAATGACCCACAACTATCCCACATGAGACCAAACTTGGGAAGGAACCCCAAACAAGATGCAAAAATGCAGTGTGTTCAGCTGACAAATTATTTTCTGTCAGATGCTGGTTCTGTTCCATGGCAGGAGAAAATGATCACAATGAACATTGAAGCTTAGACTGAAATATTCCATGGGTAAACCTGAACTAAAATGCAAGCTGCTGAACAATCAGTTGACCTAGCAAAGCGTATAGTTATCAAACTGTTTTTTTTTATTTTCCTTTATTTTATAAATGTCTCTGAGTACTAAATGGTTTATAATTTTGCCTGCTTTGCTGATTACTAATGGAACATTTTTGTCTAAGGTTTTATGTTCAATTATTCAAAAGGGCCAAGTACATAAAAAATAAGTGTACTCACAATTGTGCATGCATGACTACAATGTTTAGACTAAAAAGTCAAGACTATACTTACAGTTTCGATGGTGGATAATGTTGGCCTCGAGGCAACATATGGCGACAAAAACTGTAGCTTTTCTTGTATCCAAACTGTTCTTGAGGATAATTTTTTTCGGGCACTACCACTTTTTGGTGCCTTCAGACTTTTTGTATAACTGACTGTATAATGCGAAGACTTAATTTTTTTTTTGAGTCCATTCGTCTGGGAAAAATACATTTCTTGAAAGTTATATATATATAAATACACATACAAATACAAATATATTTATATATATTAAAATATACATCATCTTATTGCACAGTTCATAAAAGCCAGGTTTTGTCCTTTTTCATAGTTAAACAAAATAGCGCTCGTGATCAACATGTCATAATTAGCTTTATACACAAATTTCTTGCATTTCTCAAGTAGTTTCAATGACAAAATCCCAAAAGGCTGCGATGGAGATTTGATAAATATTGTTTTTATTAAAGTTTAAATGAAAAAAATCAGAAAACATCTTTGTACGAAAATAGCAAGTTCACTAAAACTTGAAACGAAATGATTATTTATACTATCATCTGAGTGTTTTAATAAAACGTATTCAACATCTGTCCTATTTGGAAATGAGAATTTATTGTCTTTGGTATAACCCTAATAATTTATATCGAGATATTTAGTTTAAGTTCTTAATATTATCTTGACAGTTTTAAAAGTTACAAGTTATTATGTTACGCTTATTTACCTGTTTGACCGACTTTTTTAGACAAGTCTTTAATGGCCTGATCTCTAGCATCTCGGTCCTTGAATGCTACTGACCTCACATCGTACAGGCAAGGATAGTCTGGCCACAATTCAAGCAATTGTTCTTCTTGTTTCAAGTCAACAACAGGATCAAATTGAGTCAACACAGCCGCCATCTGTGTTGTTGTTTTGCCCAGACATCACGTGATATATTTTTGCGATTTCATTGGGTAATGGATTGAGAGCGCTTGAGAAATTGCTCACGATCTGCGCAGATGCTGCAACTTTGGCCACGTGAAGCCAAAAATATCAAACAAGACAGAAAATCAGCACATCGCCTCGCGAGGCAGGTAGCAGAGCAAAATCTATGTGCACACGCCGTTTCTCAGCGTGTGCGGTGGGCTTAAGGGAAGATCAACCCGTGAATTGGAGGTGATTTGGTGGCCCGATTTGTTCACCACCCTTAATGGCCACTTAACGCTTCGTTTTTATCTGAGGAAAACCTGTTTGTAACATCTCTTTGTGGATGCATTAATTTTACGTTTTGTAATGTTGTATATCATAAGTATATAAAGTTTGTAAAATAAAATAATTTTTGTTCTGACACAGTAATAATGGTAATAATAAAAAATTCTTTATTTAATGGGTGTAGCATGAATTAGAAACATTTATGTAGCAAAAATGGAAATACTGTTTTATATAATGGTTAAGTTTGACATTTTGGCCAATATCGTGTTGCTCATATTTCCGACGTTGATAGAGTGCAAATTAAAAGTATTAAATAGTACTAACTAAATAGATGAAAAGATTTTGTAGTATTTAGTACCATTTACTTGCTATGTTTTTCATTAGTTTAGTGCCACTTACACTCGTAAATATGGAAGTGAGGTTGTGTGACTGCTTGGAACAGATAAACAAACGTCGGAACGAAATAAGCCCCTGGAAATCCCAGGGTATTCTTGAATAATAGTTTACTGAATGATTGATGATTAAGCACGATGGTCGGTTGCTATGCAGTTCTCTCCCTAAAGTGTGGGCTCAAATTTTATCAGCGGCTACTCCCATTTACTATCTAAAATGGCGGCAAACATGAAAAACTCGGAGGAAGTCAGCTTAACATCTTATTTTTCAAATGATGATACTGAGAGGGGCAAAAAATTTTGGAACAGAAGTGTAGTTGAAATGAAGTTGACTATTGAGCACGACTGGGTAAGACGAGTCTGAGCTTGTGACCAAAAGCCAAATTATGGAATGCAGAACATGGACCCCGTACTTGAAGAGTTAGTCGGCAACAAGCTTGAGCTCGTGGGTCCTATGCTAGATTCTTATTTAGAGGAAATAGGAAAAGCAATTTATTCAAAATTACAGAGATCGAGGTCAACTGGACTTGCTACTCCAGTTATATTATTTATTCCATATCTTATGTTCAAGCATGTTTGGGTTCTTGTATCTGGCTACGGTGGCGATGTATGCACCGAAAACAAGGCCCAAAAGATCATAATCGAAATGAAAGAAATGGCTACTGCATCTAAGGTCTGGTCTACAGCTAGATTCAGCGGACAAAACTTTCTGAATAAGAGGCATTTTGAGAAAATACCCTCCGCAATGTCAGATCGCTTAATGCAATCCTACAAAGGCAAGTCTGCTGTTGTAATTACCACAAACACACCTCTCACCTTGACCTACTGCATTAAACAACAACGAGTAACAGTTACATTCTACATCCAACGGTATGATAAAGATGACTTTGTCCTTGATTCAGGGCTTCAAAAGCTCATGAATGCAAACTGATTCAGACTATTCTTCATATTATTCAAGATATATATCCAAGTGACATCAAAATAAACACCAGAGAAGTATATTATAGCTTTTATTATGTGAACGTTTCAAAACATGTTATTTCTATTAGACTATCAAATAAAATAGTACCTTTAACAGTATGAGTCGTTAAATTTTGATGTCAATTGCCCTATCGCATAATGACGTCACAGTTTGTTTATATTGGGGATAGATGCTCAGAAACAGTGAAAATTGGGACCTATTAATATTCCTTTTTGAAGTAGAACTTCTATGTATCACGTTTTGATATATATCATGTATCAGTGATTGCTCATCTGCATTTTATTTGATATGCAATCACTCTGATCCCCTCTGACGACCATAATCCTTAACGTCAAAATAATAGAATGTTTTGGTGTGACGTCATTATGCAATAGGGCAATTGGTTCCTATTATATTAGACAAAACAAAATTCCAATATCTAAAGAATACTAGAATGATTCAACTCAATCTGTGAAAATCTGCATCTAAGGTCAAAGCCAAATCTTACTTGTTGTTATTTCATTGTATTATCTTTTTAAGTATCTCATGTAATATTCAGTTAATTTATCTGTCATAAACTTTCTTTTTTTGCTCCCTACTTTTCATTGTTCATTTAAACTTGCAAATCAGCATCTAATCTAAGGGCTAACAAGACAATCTCTAGTTTATTTAGCCCTTAGGCACACCTGTCTATATATTAGAAAATCATGTATTGTATCTCTTAATAGATCATTGCTAAGCTTCTAATGGAGTTCAAGAATAAAAAGTGTCTAGTTATAAATAAATAAATAAATAAATTTGGGGTAGCTCATCACCTTTCCTCGCAGCCAAGTGCTGAATTACGAAGGGCGCAGCTCAACGTGATCGAGTTGAAGGTTTACAAGGGCGCTTTCATTACGAACAATTGAACAATCACACATTTACATACAAATTTACATACACATACACGTAGCAGCCACCATACGACTCATGTCTGATCACGGAGCACAGCTTAGATCGAAACTAGTTCGTTTTTACTGAGGGAGGAAAAACCGGAGAACCCGGAGAAAAAACCCTCGAAGCAAGGGAGAGAACGAACAAGAAACTCAAGCCACATGTGATGCCCCGTCCGGGGATTGAACGAGGGACCACAGCGGTGACAGACCGGCGCTCTCACCGCTCGGCCACCCTTGCTTCCCTAGTTATGTCTATATAGTCTTTCTAGAGTTAGCACACTTAATCCATGAAACAAATTATTTATCAAACAATAATAGTTAAATATAAACAAAACAAAAGAAAGGAATTAGTTTCTAGGAATTATACATCCAATACCTATTTCATGGATTAAAGTGTGCACTCACAACCTGGAAACAGATATATATATATATTTCATAGATTTAGGGCCTGTTTACATGAGAAGAGGGTGCCCCCAGGGGGTAGAGTCACCCTAGGGTGGTAGCATTTACATGATAAATGTGCAACCATAGGGGCTAAGGTTGACAGGAGTCACTCAGCAAGTGTGATTTCTATCAGCGGTATGAGTAAACACAACTCTTTATCTCCTAGGGCCAGCTCCAGGTTTTGCATTTACATAAGCAAAACTTGCTTCTACTAGGTAGGGGCACCCTACCTCATGTAAACAGGCCCTGAGAGCAATCACTGTTTACTCCAAAAACATTAAACATTTTTAAATCTCCCTTTTATCTTTTTAAATATATATATTTTTTAATAATGCAATAAGTTTGGTATTTTTTCAATTTATGTTTCTAAGGACAAAGTCAAATAGAGTCTATTGTTTTGTTTTTGTCTTTAGAGACATATATTATTGCTTGGCTTACATGTGTTAAAAATATCAAGTTCTATGTCATATTTTTCAATTTATATATTAGTTGCCAAAACAAGTGGTAATATTTGGATAAATATTATATTTGTTCAAATTTTAGAATTATTAGAATATTAACAAAGCCTTGAGCTTTTTGATATGAATGAATATCAAGGTTAGGGTGAAAACACAAACTGTGAAATAATGTCAGCTAATTACTATCTAGAATAGACATCAGTGCAAAAGGAAACAATAGAAATAGTGACTAATGTCTTTTAGTTAGAAACTTCATTCAATTTCATTTCACAGTTCAAGTGCTTTTGGCTTCAGAGTTGTTCACACAAACCTTTGAAATAGGCTTTAAAGCTTTTACACTTTATAGCTCTTTTCATTGTGTTCTATTGTTAATTCATGATTTAATATGATAATTAGAGGTTAACGCACTCAGCGAGTGAATTATCGGGATTTATCTTCACGAGTTTGCTAACAATGAACGAGAAATTTTAAATACTGCACGAGGTGTTAGCCGAGCAAAGAGTGCGTTAACCTTTTTATTATTCAATTTGAATACACTGCAGAAGCAGGCTAAAACTGTCAGTCGACATCTAAGATCACTAGAAATAAGCTAGAGATAACTCAAGTCACTCAAAACGGTAAGACTTATTCAAAATTTCTTTAATAGCATTTGGTAAATTTAACAATACATAATAAACCTTTCAGAAGAAAACTAGGAGAAAAGTATCGTGATACAAGAACTTTATGGTTACAACTTGCTCGGTAAAATTGAAATCATCCATATAAACAAAGAACTCAGACTTTTTTGGATCGTTAAAAGTGATTCAGCACTGAGTCCTAGAACTCTGTAAGTGAAAGGTCTAGAAAATTATCGCTGGAGTCATGGATATAGGTTTAAACTGGCGACTTACGGTTGAAATGCTGCTAAACTTTGGTGCCGCTGTCAAGAAGCCGGGAAGAAGTGGTTTTCGACGAGCCAAAGGCTGAAGTACTTGTTTGGCGTTTTCTTCGATTCTTGATAAAATTTCTTTACCCCATCTGAGAGAACTTGTGGCGACAGACTTTCTAAACTTTCTATGAGATTTTGGATAACCAGTCTAAAAAACAGTATATATTAAGATGAATTTGGAAAGCCGGCGAACTCTGTTCAGTTTAAGCCGTTGAAATGTTGATCTCCGTAATCTCCAAAAACTTCAATGAAATTGAGTTTACCTTCAAAACAGGCACGCTAAGCAGTTTTAAGTATGCTCGTTGATCTTCTCTTTTTCGAAAAATCCTCAAATTTATCACCAGGAACATTTTTTCTTTCCAACTATGATTTATTGCCATGATTTGTCTATGATTAATTCACGGAAGTTAATGCATAATGACGTGTTGTCACGTCATAACATCGCGTCACGTGGTACAAACTGACCAATCAGAAAATCAGAATTTGTACAGTGTATGAATAATAATTATATTTAAAGGATCCCTCTACTTCATAAACAAATTATGTATTCCAAAGAAATCTATACTAATATTTAGTAAATAAACTTTATTTCATTTTCTCCATTAAATTCAAAGAGAAAAGAAAAGAAAAGTTGTTATTTTAGAACAAGGGGTAAAAAGGGGTGTGCTGGGGGTAAAAAATGGGGGTATATAAAAAATGTTTCTATAATACAAACTACATCATGAAACTGTATGACAATCAAACTTGGCTCTCACTCACCTGACAAAGCACCCTCCAAACGCTTCACTAAGATATCTTTTTTGCCAGTTTGGGAAAGACCACGTCGTTTTAATTCTCGTTTTAATGTGTCAACAGACATTCCCTTTGGATTACCTAATGTTACCTTCATGGGATTATTTGTGGATTTGTGGGTATAGTTGTGCTCTTGTAATCTAACTTGATCAGCAAACCTTTTATTACATGTTGAACAGATAAGGGGCTTTAAAATAGCTATGACATCAGTACTCAATACTGTGCATATTCTGTAACAATTCAACTGCTTTCACAAACAGCACAAGAAAGATCATCTATATGCTCTTTTACCCTGCCACACTGACAGATTCTTGGATCATTTTGACAATGGGGAGGGGAGCGAGACTTAAAATGAGATGTATAGGAAGGTGGGGTTGGTTGATACTCTGGAAGATAAAATGATCTTACATAATTAGACCTCATTATTTGTAATTATTTACTTATTGATCTGTTGGTCAAAACAAGTTCTTGTTTTAGACCTGCATGCCTTGACTCTTTGGCCTGGAGGGAAACAATACCATATCCTATCTTGTAAGTATCAAACAACAATTTAGCATGGTAAGGTATGGCATATCCCATAGTCCATACAGTTATGTTAACACTGGAAGGAAAGAAAAGTACAAACAAATTGAAATATAACTGACAATATTCTTGTAATAGCAAAATTTCACTTTCATTGGTTGTTATTTTATTAAAAAGAGCACCTGCATTTCGAAGATACTCAGCTATTTTTGATAGAGCAGACCTTTTTAGTTGCTGAGCAGGAGACTCGTCTTCCAAACCAAGACAATCTATAAGACGGTAGCTATATCGTGCAAGGGAGATAGCCTGATCACCAATTAGTCGTATCATCAGTTTATTTCCTCTTAATGCTCCTGTATTTTCGATGCAATGTAAGCCATTGCACAGCCTGCCATGTTATCTGTGGAGATAGAAGAGAACTCACACTTATTAAGAGTATCTTTCAATTTATTTTGAGCACTTTCTTTGAGTCCTTGGTTTGTCGATGGCAAAAGATATTGGAGATTGGAGGAAACCGATGGCTCATTGTTTTCGTCGGGAGCATTCGTTGATTCGTCATTATTATGTGACTCAGGATGTACACAGGGTTGTTTACTCTCAGGATTGATAGGTAAAGATAACACATTGATAAACTTATCAAACACTTTTCTTTGGACTGCCTCCATATAAAGAGCATCTAAAAAATGTTGCCAAGCATTAATTTCACAATGTAATGGGTCAGGCCTCATCCGATCAGCAAAGATGCCAATGCGGGGAGGACCATCTTGGCGAATCCCTTTCTCTGCCATGAAAGAAAGCTTCTTTTTTCTTTTCCCATCAACTGTAAGGTCTGCAGAAACACCTGAAAGATACTTATCAACAAGATTTAAATGAGCTTTTCTTATATCCATAGTATAAGGTTGCCATAAATGGTTATCTCCAGTACCAATACTTGCACCCATAGTGGCCATATTGGCTTTGGACACATTGGCATAGGGAGATGGGTAAGTGGCAGCTTGATTTAATTCGTTGCATGCCCAACTTTGCCAGCTCATGTCTGCAGCTGGCTGAAATTCAAGTGTGCATTCCTTTCCACAGACAGTAAAAACATTTGACTCAAGCAATAACATCTCATCTGAATGTTGTTGCCAAAGCATGGCAAGAACATCGTGCTTTTTGCCAAGACTGACACAGTGCAAAAGATATTGATGTTCTCTGCTACGAACACGTTCTCCCAGGTTCCATAATGTAATACTTCCAATTGACATTGATAACTTTGATGTTTCTGGGGCACCATCATCAGAGAACTGAAAGATAAAGTGATGGATATTGTCATTGAACCATGTCAGTCTTTTGTACAGATAAGACAATCTTAGATGCAAATCTAAAATCATGAAAACTAGCCCAGTTATAGTTCTGGTTACACCAGGAACACCAGGAATCTTATTTACATGCCCTATTTCTAGTGACTTGACAAACTTATCTACATTCTCATTCTTAATAGCATTGAAAGGTATGCGTAAGTTAACCCCAGCACACTTCATGTTCCGTGGGACCCATATTTCCTTATCAGGATCAAAAACAGAATTTTGAGTTTTACACATGAGAGAAAATGTACGCCTAGATAGAAAATTATTATACTTTAAAGCTATTGTCTGGTTTAAAGATTGCTCAGATTTACTGTAATCTTTTATGGTTTCACTGAGTAATTTCTGGAGATATCTGCCCCTTTTATATCGACCAATGAAAGACCTCATGTCTGACTCTGTTGCATTTGCTGACAAGAAGTCCATTGCACCAAAGACAACACCCTGCTTTCCTCCATGTATGAACTCCAACACATCTGATGTCTCCTTTTGTCTTCTGTACTGCAGACTTGAGCTGCTGTCTGTTATTGTTGCTAGAGTTGTGCAGGTGTTCTCTCTTCGAGCTCTTGAGTACTGTTTTGGGTCAATTAATGTCTTAAGCTTTGAGTACTGGTCATTGAGGACTTTGAGGTTTTCCTCTTGCTGCTTAAAGGACACTTCCAAATCTGTTTTCTTTGATTCAAGACGTTTTAGCTCATTGTCTATAAAATATAAAATATTTAAACAAAAATATTTGTATGCATTCAATACATCTTATATCCAAAACACTTCTAGTTCCACAATATGAAAAATGGTAAGTTAAAGAAAAAAATTATAACATTTAAATTCTAAACATGACATAAGTTCATACTCGGAGCCTGATTCATACATTATATTAAGTTTATAGATTTATACATGTGATTTGAGAGGATTACTTGAGTTAATACAAGATTATGCATTCCACTTTTAAAATACCTGCTTCCCTACTCTTTTCTTCGGCATTTGCAAAATCTTTTCTGCTTCTTCGCACTTAGCGTTGACTTCCTTTTCTGCGGATTCTAGAGACTCCGCTCTATCCCTTACATGTCCTTGTTCTCTGCTTAATCGAAAATAACGAGATAGTCTCCAAAACGGCATCCCAGAACCTTTGTTATTGCATTTCCCGGGATTGTTTTTCTGTTTAGTGCATTTTCAACCCCTTGTGCAAACAGAGAATTCACTATTTAGGAAAAAAGGGCAAAAATATTAGCAAAATATAAACCTCTTTATCGTCAAGAAGGACGAAGAGACAAGATGGCGGCCGAGCGGAAAGTAACATACACATGTTCAAAGGTTTACAACATTGTTCATTACCTTTCATCTGAGTTTGTTGCCATTCATAAGCAAAGATAATATGTCAAACTACAATATTCCTTTGATATTTACATATGTTTGAACTATTGTCGAGCCAGAAATGAGATATTTAGTAAGAAATTTTCGGTATTTTTCGTCTCTCAAAAATGTAAATTGAACACTTGTGGGGGGAACCCAAAGGAAAGTTGTTAAATATACCTTACAGCACCTGCCTACCCTACAGAGTATTGATTTAGTCGTTTAGCTTTGCTACAGGAAACCCAAAAAGCAGATTTTAGTGCATATATTTTCGCAGCTCATTTTGTATTTAAAGAAATGAAAATCGACATTAATTAACATCAAAACGTAACAGAGGGAAGCCCTATGAGTTATTTCAGTGACTTGAAAACATCGAGGGAACATTAGCAATCGCTTGTTCATGGCCACAGCAAATCACAAGCTCTTTAAATATCACATGACCTAAAATCAACAGAGGGAGAGAACTCCATAGCAACCGACCGTCGTGAAGTGGAAATAGTTATCTACATGAAAATATATCTACAATACTACATGATGTAATTGAATCTCATTTCAATCCAGGCATTCAGTTTGCTATAATTTGCTTAGCTATTAAAGACAGTTTCCTTTTTGGCTTATAATCACAGCGATAACGTAGCATCCTACTCACCAATGATTATTACTTAGATTTTATACTAATTAATCGCAACTTCAAACCATTATAATGGTAGTGATCATATGTGTTATAAACAAAGTGGCATGATAGAGAATATGGAGAATACTATTTGCTATATTGAATCCTATATTCTACAAACTATAAAATGAGAATAAAATTAAAATAAAATGAATTACTCTGCTTCTGAAGTCTCATAGTCCAGGGTTTTGTCACTGTCACTGTCTGTCAAATCGTGCTCTTGTAGTCCTTGTTGGTTTTGGATGGATCTGAATGCAAGATCAGTGTATTAATATTTGAATTAATGTGGTTGTATGAAAATGATAGGGAAGATGCTTTTTAGTCACCTTTGCGCTTCTGCCCTCCAATGATCCACTTGTTGCTCCAGGATATATATGTAATCAGTTGCTGTAATATTTGTGGAAATATAAAATATTGTTGTCACCCAGAATCTGTCCTGGATGGAAAAACTCCAACAAGTAAGGCACTGCTTCGGCAAGATCTCGCCATGCGTTTAGCATTTTCTTTCATGTTTTCTGCAAACCCAAAATCAGACAAACTATTAGTAAAATTATCTAAACATCAATGTCAATGAAGTCAAATATAATCTACCTTGAGAGTCTGTCATTTTTAATGCCACCGAACTTGCACTGCACCTTAGTTTCTGGAAAATTAAAAACAATGTTGAACTCGATAAAGCTTTTAAAAAGACAATTAGGAAGGCGAAAATTGGTGAAAATTCCCACGAGAATGCTTCGTCTGTAAGGGGTTCCTTTTTGAGGCCTTAAATCTAATAGGGGTGTCCCGCCCAGCCCTCAAAACCCTGACCCTATTTAATAGCAAAATCTTGGAAATCCATACCCTATTCAAGGCAAATAGGGAAAAACGTAAACCCTGTGTAAGACAGCTCAAGTGTTATTGTATACCCTAAGACAAGGAATTCAAAAACCATACCCTGGATGGTGGTACATACCTATATAGCAAATATATGTTAGTACCCCACCCCTCCTCCTGGGACCAAAGAGTAGGGATTTACAATTTTTGGTTTAAGAAAGGGTAGGGAGTTTGCAGCTTTGGGATCATATATTTACCTCTTCGTCGGGCTTGCCTGGGAACCGCAATCTCCTTGGCTTTATTCCCGCTTTGCTCAAACACTTTACCACATCCCTCTTGTGGGATTTCGCACCATATACTCAGAACACCACGGGTCGCTCCCGCATCTTTTGACTTACTGGGTTGCATAACAAATCTAAAACAGGGTACATGTTGTTGTGATTATATGACCAGATTTTGCACGAGCTTTGCGCATTCGGTCCGCTAATCATTAGTTGGTAACAGTCTGGGATGAACTTACCCTACAATTCTGTCGACGGTGTGGAGTTAAATAAATCTACCAGGAAACCGTTGTCTTGGTCCAAGAAATTTACCACCATTTTATTATCGCCAGTGAATTTTGAGTTGTACACATACACCTTGTTATTTGGAACATGTACATCTCTCCCATGGTCGACTGCCTCACAAGTGGCCAGGACGTACACTTAATTACCAATTAACTCTTGTTTCCTCAGCGTTAACTCTCTTTCGAATGTGCACAAGAAGGAAGACATTTCTTTAAGATGGTGCATGCAAATGACACTGTATCCAGTTTCTAGATTGGTGCGATTGACAAACCAAAACTGCAATAACTGAACGGTTCACATGAAATGTCCGCATGGCCTGATGTTCATAAGCCAAGAATAAGAATTTGCAGTTACAACAAGTGTGAAATGTCTTTGTAGATGGCGCGCGATTGCAACTTTCCGCTTTGTCTAATGGCATCCTCCCACACATTTATCAGCTTATGGCAACTGCAAAGAGAAAATAAATCTTAATCACAATGCATGGATAACAATGCTGCATGTACAATACTGCATGGTATGCATAGTATGTGTATAAGTTACAAGGTTTTCTGTGAGCTAATTTCAAAACTCCCCCACCTGAATGATGTATGATACGTCTCGAGATACGTATTTGTTAGTTTTCCTACAGCTGAATAACCACAAATAACATCAACGGAATAAAACTGTTTTTATTAGTGGCTTTGAATAGAAAATATGAGGATATGTTTTATCACTAAAACAATCTGGACAAATGATTGGAAACTTTATAGAGCTTACTTATTAAACATGGTTAATGCGGTATTCAACCTTGGCACGGGTATATGTCAAGTTGAAAGTACTTTTTGACAGGTGCTAATTGTTGCTCCAGGATATATATGTAATCAGTTGCTGTAATATTTGAGGAAATATAAAATGTTGTTGTCACCCAGAATCTGTCCTGGATGGAAAAACTCCAACAAGTAAGGCAATTGCCCATCCTTGTCGACATGTCATGGGTGGATTATAACACTACTTAGACAGAGAGAACCACTAAATATTTCAATTTTTTTTAAAGTATAAAGCTTCTCATCTTCTGAAGGCATATTATCTTTCAGCAACATTGCTGAAAAGCAGACGCTGAGGATATTTATATGCACTAGTGTCATTGATGCTATTTACCGTTTTTTGGATATCATTGGCAAATTCCTCCGGTAAATGTTCTAGTTCCTCTTCCAAAAAGAGAGCACTTGTGATTTTGCCAGCAATTCCAACGATGGAACCTTGATGGTTTTCTAAATTTATTACGTCAATTTTGAAGTTGGTGTGCCGGACAATTCAATCCTCGAATCGAAGTGTGTTAGTATTCAAATCTTAAGGTAGTAGATTGCAATAAAAATCGTAAAGTAATCGGTTCTGGACTTGGGACTCTGGACTTTCACTAAGGGGTGGTTTGTGGTGATTTCAAAAAGCTATCAAACCGAGTATCAATGACTGTTTTTTTCCTTTTTCCCATTTTACTCAACATTCAAATTTTTGTTGACTTCTTGCACTAACTTTATAGTCTGTACAATTCGGGAAAAATAATAGTTTGTTCAAGAGTTAAACATTTTTCGCACTATGAGGTCTGCATAAAATGTGCAATTTTCAATCCACAACACCTAAAATATTAGTGACAATGGTGGTTAATTAAGTCCCTACAATCCTTCCTTCCTCTTATACCGGTTAGCTTAACTGCTTTTTATACCGGTTTTGCTAATTTGGACTTATGACTAAAGAATGACAAATATGAAACATGCTTGAATTTCATATCGTTCATCTTAGACTTCTATAACAGATTACTGTACATTTCCATATTACCAAATATATACTACTCACTTTTATACTATTTTGGACTTATATTCCTCAGGGTAATACTCTGAAGTCTTCTTTTCACTTTACAACTTTCCGCTTTCTCTTCCTTTCTCTTCCGTTAACTTATTTATTTGGAATTCCAGCTTACCTTTCCAATACCTGCATATACAGGTATACCCTTTGCTGAGATTGACTTTCTTCGCTAAATATTTTGTACTGCAACGTTTTCTCTTTATCAACACTAAAATCTGCTTACCGATTACACATTTTTAAAAGACCACACATAGATTTTTTTGATTGTCTGTTTTCTGCTCATACATTGCGTTTGTAATATATAAATTAGGTATTACCTAATAGCGGAGCTCCCGAAAAAGATATTTGATAATCAGTTCAAAGATATGTGCGACACATCACTGGTTATATGCAGTTGATAACAGAAAATCAATCGACATTCGTTAATAATTGAAAGTAATTGACCGATGGATAGAAATATGTTCTTCCAATCCAATTCAGATTACTTTTTTCAACGTCATGATGGTTACATATATATTATATGTTATAATTGAAAAAAAAACCCCGATATTTAACAATTATTCGCCGAAGGCGAAGTGATTATCGGGGAATATTTACCGAGCTGCGAGTCTTCGAGCATATTTTGAGTAAAACAAATAACGGAGAAAAATTTTTTTTTTCTGTAATTTTAAACGACTGTTCACCATTTTGAAACTGATGCGAAAGCTTGTAAGTAAAGCTTGTAAGTAAATATAGCAGCATAAGATTCCAATTTCGACCAGTGAGCGCGCCGGATTGTTATATTCACTTGAATAAAAATACTAATAATCAATAATACTTATTGGCTTATATATAGAGTAAAACACAAACAACTTTGAATTCTTATTGTGTGCATCCTTCTAGTGCACAATTTATTATGAAGAGTGCTTATTCAACATCCTAGCTATGTTACATAATTATTCTTCTTTAAAAAAGTTTACAAGAGATAATCATGCATTACATCAAACATCTGGAAAACGTAGTCCCCGACAAATGCACATACATGTTAGCTCCGGGGACTAAAACATTATGAAAGATAAGCTAAAGATTACAACGAGAAGGAAATTAACATCATGATATACATGTATTTGGAATACTATTAAACTGCAACATAGACATTATATTCCATGCGTTGATGCACGATCCAACTGAAATAAATTAGAACAATGATTGTAAATGATTCTGCAAACAATGAATCAATACACTGTTTGTAAAAACGTCTTTTTGGTGCATGTGGATGTCATATTTATAGCTAGTACTTGCATTGAGAGCCCATGATGTCATAAAAGGACAAATAAAAAATAAAGAATTTGAATTTTTGCTTGATGCTGAATACAGGTGATATAAAACAATTAGTAGACCATTAGTAGAGTTGTCAAACATAAAACAGAATTTGTGATAGACCAAGCATGTTTATACTATAATGCACATTAGGACTAATAAGAAAGAACAGAATAATCTCACCTGCTTAATAAAAATTACTGTCTGTAAAAATACTGTGTACTGCAAACCTATTGCTGGGGTGCATGTGACGTCACGGTAGCCATCTTGGTTGACCTTCAACAAAAGATTTCTCATTAGCGTTTATTGTTTGGTCAACCAACATGGCTACCGCTTCATTGTCTTTGGATTCCCAAAGGTATGGATGCACCCCAGCAATATAAAGAATTTAAAAAAATAAATAAAAATAATAAAAATAACTAGCCTGAGAATGTTGAAATTAAAAACAATAATAAAAATAATGATGATATCAAAATAAAACCGCATTCTCATAAATGTATACCACCTACTATTCCCCAGTTTCAAGTACTGGGAACTAAAAAAATCAAATAAGAACAACATAACCTGTATTCTGAATTGCTATGTCCTCTATCTAAATTGGATTGGATAAGATAGTCAATAGGTTAATAGTGACATAATTAATATTAAATATGAACACTTGAATTGTATTGAACGCTAGAAAGGAATGAACAAAATATGAAACACATAAATGGCTGAATAAATAAGTGAATGAGTAAATGATTGACTGGGTGTATGAGTGAGTGAGTGAATATCCTTAGCCACAAAGGCCAATGAGATATCATAGCCACAAAGGCTAACCACAGCCATCAAGGCCAATCACATATTCATAGCCACACAGGCCAATCACACATCCTCACCCACAAAGGGTAATAGGATGCAAAAGTACCTGATTTCAAACTGCAATAGTGCTAGGGTGGTTTTTGATACCTAAGATTATTTCAGTTTTGTTAGTCTTTCCATTTCAATTGATTGCCACAAATTTAGTGAAATACACACTAAAATTTTTGAAAACTTGGTTTTATCAAGTCTATCTTCTTTCCACAATGAAATACAGAGTTATCGTTTCAAATCAAATTCTTGTAAAATGTTTCAAATGCTGTTGACTATATATCAAATTTGATTACTGTACTTTTATAGCATGTAGAAATATTTTTGGTTTGAGCTCTGAAAATATCATTTTGCAAATTATTATTTCAATGGTCTAATTTGGACTTTAATGTTAATTTTCAGCTTTTTACAATTTGAAATCAGGTAATAGCCACACAGGCCAATCAGATATTCAGAGCCACACAGGCCCATCATTCATATTCACAAAAACTATACAAACACAATAACTTTATCCATGACATATTTGCAACTCATATTCCATGACATATCTGCAATTCAATTAACTGGTCTAGACTGGGCCCAGTCTACAAGTCTACTGAATGTAGACTCATCATGTACTCAGTTTATATAGGAAATATTTCAGGTGGACCGAGAACCTTTTCGAGATGGGCTGTATATACTGTACCAAGCTTAAGGTTATCAATAATACTATATTGCTTATTCATTAGTTCTTAAAGGACTCTAAGCCCTATGATACTGATAAAAACAAATAAAATAATTTTCATTTCTGCTGATATTGAACGAGTATTTGGTGTCTAGCTAAACTTAACTCCATGAATCCTGTCATCTTTAAAAATCAGCACATCTTCATGAAATGCAAAAACAGAATCGTTTTCAGGTCTCATCCAGTTGAAAGCTTGGTTCTTCATGATTAATATTCGTTTGGAAGTGGAGCTGAAATGGCATCAATAAAATAAATGCTATCAATTTCTCCATCAGTAGTTGAAAATGTTTCTAAGCAGTACAACCGCAATGACAAATATGGATCCTTCGCGTAATATCACCATGCATTTTCTAATACACCGCCACTACAAGCATACACACTTAAATGATTTTTAATGAATGCTACTCTATGCTATAATATATCATGCATATCATGTTGGATTACTTCCCTTGTAAAGTTGTACTTTTTCTGTGTTTCCTGAGACGGAAACCCACTGTACCAACTTCCCTCTGTAACCAAACTTGTCAACGACAATTGTAGATGGTTGATATTTTCAAAAATCCACTTGTCTGTTGGTTGACTTGAAAACAAATAGTCCATGAAATTGTACGTTTCCTGTTGGCGGTTATCCATTTTCTACCTCTCTCTTCTATTCGGAATTGAAAACAATTTGGGTTCAAATAGTTCAGCGTTTATGTCAATATGTCAACTACCTCCGGTGAACGAGCACAAACTGGAGGTGCGCGCGCGCATTCAAAAACTTTCTTTTGGCGCGAAAAAAGGCACTCGACCCAGGCTTTTTCAAGTGGCGCGCGCATTTACACCATTCACGGACTTTAGGAAACAGTTTGTTATCAGTTTAGTAAACGGGAAACCAAAGAACAATGCCATTGGATAATACATTACATGCCATTGGATAATATCTTACATGCAGCGATTTTCCCGCCAATGCATGAAGAAATTCAACAAAACCGAATGCTTAATAGACTGTGTGCAGTCTGTAGACTGTGCGCAGTCTATATAGTCATCTTCTTCCACCAGAGTCAGAAATAAAAGAAAACAAGTGTTTCGCGATTGCTGTGGAGCGCACCGGAATTAGTTCGTTCTTGTGTTACTTCCGACTCGAAATTTTACTTCCGGCGTGCTCCACAGGAATCCCGCAACGTTTGTTTTCTTTTATTTCTGATTCTGGAGGGAAAAGGAGGACTGCTTGCAGTCTAAACGCTTAACGTCAAAGCCAGACACAGGTAACCCATGCTCTACACAGGGATCCTTGAGCCTTAGAAACTAAAAGTTTCAATAACGTGGAAATTCTTAATAAAATCATTTCAAACTCGTATTGTGTTTGGTACTTGTTTCTTAAGTTTCAGGTCATTTTAAGTAAATAAAGAATTTTTCTCCCTTCACTAATAATATTCTGACAGTACAGGACAGGAAAAGCTTGCCACCAAAGAGCTGTTAAAGAATTAATGCTTGAACAAAAGCAGTCTTATATGAAGACTTCTTTTCCTTTTTCTTCATTATAAATCATTGCTCAATACAGTGGTTTTGAAAACCCCTTGAAACAACAACAACAACAACAACAATATGTTTATTTAGTACCACAATTACATGAATAAATATTTTACATGAATATAACATAAAACGGAAATTTAGGTACAAGCCACCTATAATAACCATATCTGGCTAACCGAGATAGGTGGCTTACATTTTGGTTATTACAGTTATTATGGTCAGATGGATTATTATGACAAAAAGATGAAAATGTAGAAAAAAGAAAACATACAAAATACAAAATACAAGATAGAACGTCTATAGAAAAATACATAGATGGATCAAGTTGATATTAATTAGAATGATTGTATATATTATATTTATAATAAGGTTGATAGTCACCGCTTAAATACTATCAACCTCTGATGAAACTATATAATTAATCAAAGTTGATAGTACTTAACTAGTGCGAATTAGTTTGTATTTAAGATAGCGAGAGTATAAGGAATATCTTTAGACCAACATCGATTGAAATACTAATCGACGTAGGTCTTGAGCAAATCGTTGAAACAATTAACACCATTTACTATTTAATACCTGCAAGCACTAAACAATGGAAAACAAAAGAACTTCAGCGTAATAGCACTAAATAACTTAATTAGTATGTATTTCATGGGTTTTTGAAAACCTCTATTATTACTCGTGCCTAGGCCGTAGGCCGCCGACCGAGTCAAGGATTCTCTTTCGTCTATCCGTCTATCTATCGTTGTCACAAATCAACCATTTTCCCAGAAGTCTCTGCAAACTAGATGTCGGGTCATGAAGGCGAAGCTCTCACGTGAACAGTTCGTGACAATCATCAGTCACGGCTTACATCAATCACGTGAAAGTAAAATTCCAGGGCGCCATCTTGAATTTGTGTACTAGTACCCAACAGCGCTCGATCAACATATCACAGGTAGCCCATTTTATTTTTTAATGTAAATTTTCCTTTTCTTCTCGGAGAAAATACTAAGTAAAAATGCGTGAAAAAAAAATTCGCATCAAAATTAATCCAACCTGCATGATATAAATTAGGTGAGGACGAATAAAAATTAATTTTTTACGAAGACTAGACTCCCTGTCTACTCCAATGATGCTTTGCGCGCTGTAATCGGACGAGGTAGCCATGATGGATGAAACTGAAAAGATGTTGTCAAAAAAACGCTTAAAGTCTTATATTTACAAGCCTTCATCGCTCTCAGGACAAGGTAAGAACATTGTTAAATACAAGAACCTACTTTAGGGAATTGATTATGTACGATAAGTCGTAAATTTTAGAATGGAAATGATGAAAACTTGGTTCTAAGTTCACCATCGTGTTTGTCTTTTTATCCACACTAGGAAATACTATTAAGGTTTTTTTAAAGTCTTGAATTACATTGAAATTGATACACAGCACAATCTAACAGCAACAACAATCTTTTATTTGTGCTCAGAAAAGAAAACTTTCAACTTTATGTATGTATCTTCGATAATTATTTTTTTCTGTTCATAAGAGCACAGATATTTAGAAGAAGCTATTTAAAAGCTAGTCTGGCTGAATGTCTGGCCACAGATTGTATAGTTTGTAATTTTTGAGACAATACACTAATACACCAGTCAATGTTAAGCCCTAGGATAGTGGAGTCAGGCTAATAGGTCAGGCAGCCCTAAAGAATTTGACATAAGTTCTTTTCCCAGGGGTAGGGAACAATAATAGATCTCACATAGCAAAATTTCCCAAGCGTAGGGAAATTAGACAAAAAATTCCATGGGGGACTGGAAATTACCTATTGGCCAACTTGGATTTGTTTCAAATTGTGTGATCTTATCAACAAAGTAAGAATTACAATCAACTCATGTCCAAGGAAATGTCCTCCACTACAGGGCTTTTATGCCCCTGGGAAGGGTAGTTGACTTAAAACTTAGACATAAACTTTGACTAAAATGTCAAATCCCATAGGTATCCAAGCCCCCTATCCTGGAGCTAAACACTGACTGGTGCATAATGCTAATTGAAGCTCTGTAATTAATACCATTGGCACCATCGGTAATTCATTTTTATTTAGAATAAGTAAAGCATAGTTTTTGTTTTATTTCAGCAATACTTTTCATTGTTTCAGGTCCCTGTACTGATGCCTGTGAGTTACTTACCCTTCCATTCGTGAGGGAGCTGTGACAGCAGCAAAAAACGAAGAGATCAGTAATATGGTCGCCACCCCTTCCATTCGTGAGGGAGCTGTGACACGAGCAAAAAACGAAGAGACCACTATAATGGTCGTCACCCCTTCCATTCATGAGGGAGCTGTGACAGCAGCAAAAAATGAAGAGACCACTAATATGGTTGCCATCCCTTCCATTTGTGAGGGAGCTGTAACAGCAGCAAAAAATGAAGAGAGCAGCAATTATATGGTCGCCACCCCTTCCATTCGTGAGGGAGCTGTCCCAGCAGCGGCTATATAACATCAGTCAATACCAAAATCCTATCCATGAAAGAATTCGCATGCAAAGTACAGTGCATTAATTGCAGTGCAATGAAAATGACTATTAGTTACAAAGTATAATGAGTGCAACTGCTACATAAGTAAATTCTTAGAGTGCATGCCATAAAACCGTGAAAGAACTTAGAAGTTATTCAGGCATAACTTAACAAAGACACAAAGAAATATTTCTTTGTGTCTTTGTTAAGTTACGCCTGAATAACTTCTAAGTTCTTTCACGGTTTTATGGCATGCACTCTATTACCATGTAAGCCAAAAAGACATCTAATTCTCATGTTCTCTGCATATGATTATATCTAGACTGCTGCAACTTTAAGCATAATCATGTACACTTGTTTTCAAGAACTGTTTGAATGTTTTGAGTTTCAGTTATTAGTTACAAAGTGTAATAAGTGCAACCACAACATTAAATTCTTATTACCAAGTTACCTGAAAAGTCACCTTGTCATATTATGTTCATATGCTTTACTTTGCTTGGATATACCATAAACATCAAGACATTTTGACCCTACCAATAATCTGTAAGGGTCAAGAAGGGAGTCCTTACCCCTTTTTGCTGTTTGAAATTATCCCAAACAGCATACTCCACCATTCTCTTATAAGAGAACAATATTACCAACAGACACAGAAAGCATGTTTTCAATAAATTTGTTAACTCATTAAAACCAACTAGACATATTGTAACCAATTCATACTACTTGGCACGAGGAAACCCTGATGTCAGGGTCTAGTCTGTTGTACAAAGAAATGTAATACTTCAAATAGATCTACACAAACTACAGAAATCACTTTCCAATGCTTTCTTTAATATTCATTGCCGATTAAAAGTATAAATACGAAATGTCATAGAGTGCAAACAATATATCCGTGAAATAATGTGCTTGCACTTAAAGCGTGAAACAAATAGTACTAATTACTACTAAATAGTGTTGATTAGACAATAGGAAACAAAGGAATTTGCATGATTTTGTAGTATTTAGAGTCGTTTCATTTAACCCGTGAAATAGTGACTTATTACGTAGAACCACTGAGTAACAGATAGTAGTATTTTTTGTATTATTTGCACTCAAGTAGACTAAGTCAAAAACACCATTTTTATTTCATGAATTAAATACTAATTACATTAGTTTTGACCTTTGCAAACAATGTTCAATGAAAAAAATACATAGCTCATATGTTAGCTTCGTCACTGACGGCTTTTTAAGCCTTACTCGAAACTTTAAATTGACTTAGCCAAGAACTCATTTTTTTTATCTCATGAAATTTCTAATAAATTGCATCAGTTTTTTTTCTATTGCATGAATAATTACTTGGTATATCTTAGCTCACTACATCACTGACGGCTTTCTTCAGACTTACAAAAAATTAATAAACAAAGTGAAACAATAACAAAGTGAAACAATTGAATAAATTACCAACGATGAAATGTTGGGTCAAAAACTCCTCCACAACGACTGCAAAAATTTCCTTGTTGGTTTTCCTGAAAACAGTAAGGACAATCACGGTGGCGGTTCGATGATGTCCTTTCAGCTAACTGTTGTGAAGTCTGGTCAGCTTCTCCTACAAGGCTGCTTGTTGTGGCAACTCTGTTGTTGCGTGGTTTATGAAAGGACAACAGATTACTACACCCTGAAGACGAGTTTTCGGATTGAAGTGACTCGTTCCTCTTTACTGTATCCAAGATATCTTTCAACATGGAAGTGTCAACGTTGACATCTGTCAAAGATGGTGTTTTGTTTTCATCAGTCAGATCAATCACCTTGGTATCTACACAGCTTTCGTCATCCCCGGCTCTACCATCAGACTCCAAAATTTTGTGAACCACCGCATTCATATCTCCCTGTTCTGTGGCAAGAAGGGAGGCCAGCTTTACTTCAGAAGCAAAAGGTAGCACCTGTTTTAGATTGTCAAGCTGGTCATGGAACTTGAAATGCAGGGCAGTTGACGATTCTAGACTCGCTTGAACGGCTGGTGCACTTGTTGCAGCACTGGACAAGTCGGTTTCTTTCCCAGCATCACTTGATTGGCGTGGTTGCCGCTGATGCAATAGAATTGCGGTTTTAAGAACTGCCAGGGGGCTTAACTCTTTAGCAGTTTCTGCGATTTCATGTGAATAGGAATTGATACTTTTGTAGATGCTTCTGTGTTCCTGCAGCTGCTTCTTTTGCTTATCTGAAAATTTAACAATAAAATCTTCATTAATATTTTAATGTATATAATTTATTGGCATTAATATTTTTGTATAATCTACTGAACACTGGAAATTGAAGTCACAAAAACTAGACCAGATAACAATTAAAATATTCATTGTTTCTATGTTTGTGTCTGTTAGAACTCAATTTTCCGCTTTGCTGCATATTTAACAATTTTGCAAAGCCCACTGAAAGGCAATGATATCAGTTTTTCAAAACAAAGAATCCAATCAATATTCGAACAGAAAATTCATTAATGAGCTCAACGTGTTCATGCTTGTGCTAGTTTGACCATAGGTTTGACTGTAAACAGGTAAAGATGTTCTAGATTCTCAATTCTTTCATAAAAAAATTGGGACGAATAATGTTTTGGATGAATGGAACACATTGATAATGCACTTGTTTGATTAAGCATAAAATTCAGAAAACTTGGAATTATACAGTTATGTGTTGCATACCTCTTTTTTGATCAGCTTTTGGCATTTTCTTAAGTACCATTGCTTTTGATTACTCAAAGTTTGCCACTTGCAGTGCACTCATACACTCTTCGACATTTGGTGCATAGAGTGTTGGTTTCATATCTGGGAAAGGCACATCTGTGGAAGACGGCGTTACAGGTGTTTCTGTCCTCAGACTCGAGTTCAAGCTTGCCCTCCACTGCTTTCCCTTGTCCGACTTATCTTGGCGTTCTTGATAACGCATTGCCAGAACTTGGTCGTGTGTGGAGCATCTCAAACACGAACAATTTGAGAAAGGACAGGCCCGTCTATGACCTTTTAAAGGGACAATTTTACCGTGTAGACGGCACTTTCCGCAATTTCTTCCTGCCATCACAGGTTTTCAGCTGATGTGAAGGAGTGTCCCATGTGCAAAACTTGGATTTTATATTTTTTATTTAAACAATGTAATTGTCACCATTTTCTTGTTTACGAAGAATTTGTATCCCAAGGGAGGATATTATATAAGAGTTTATTCTCTTGTGTTATCAGGGAAAGCCCTTATGGATATATTTCGACGTGCCACCCCTCCTCTTCCCACCTCTATGGAAACATATTATCCTACAAAAACGTTTATATAATTTACATTGCATTGGTATCGGCATTTTCTCGTGCATGTCATCACTAAAATCAAATGTTCTTAAAAAATAGACAATGGCCAGAAATGAAGCTTATTTTATTTTGTATAGAACGTTATATAATCATGAACATTCAATATTTTAGCCATAGAAATTTCATTATTACAACTACACAAAGAGCATCGCAGAATGGCTGGTCTGGTCATTTAATGAAATGCCCTGGTACAATGTAGATGAAATAACGTTTTCTCAGGAAGTGGATTTGATTTTTCTGCCTTTCTAAATGCCTTGGTATCTAAACGATCATGGAGGGTGTTATCGTTATGGTGTTTCTTACCCTACGCAAAAACGACTTCAAGTAATTGTAACATATTTAGCTACGTTATCTACCCCACGCACTGCTGAAATCTGCCAAGTATCGTACAACTGCGTCGACAAATATATGAAACTTTTTCAAGAAAGAGCGACGATTTCACCATTGGTAAACAGAAATATGCGTCCAAAAAAAATCGCTTGGTGGATGGAAGCGTATATGGAGGCAATTGTAAGAATATATCCTAATGTTTACCTTCGCGAGATTCAAATGCTACTCAGAGACGACTTCCAACTAGCACCAAATGATGTTCCATCTATTGGGGCAATTGCAAAATTATTCAAACAGCTTGAAATTACTCGAAAGAAATGTATACATGTAGCAGTTGAGCGACTGTCGCCACGTAATCGTTTATGCAGACAGATGTACATTCAATGGAGAAGAACAATTAACCCAGGCATTATATATTTTTTTGACGAAACTCACTTCAACGTTGAAACAGATGAGAGAGAATATGGGAGAATTGATTCAGGATTTGCATGCCCTTCATTCCGCTCAAAGGGCAAGGCAAAGGACGGAAAATATTCTACGCTGGCTATTTGTGGCTTCAGAGAGGGAGTAATTCAAGCTATACCTGTGGCTGGATCATTCACAGCTGATCTAATTAACGAAGTTATGGAGAATCAAGTCCTTCCTCTTCTTCCAAACAATTGTTTTATTGTTGCAGATAACGCCAGTGTGCACAATGATGTCACACTATGCCGAATATTAGCTGCAAAGAATATAACTTTGGTCAAGCTTCCAGCGTATGCCTATGATTTAAACCCGATAGAAATGGTGTTTGGGCATGCAAAAGCCATTGCCCGGTTTACTCCAGGTTTTTTGAGAGCAAATTCCATGTTAGCTATTGTTAGTGCATTTCAACAAGTCTCCGCATTAAAAGTGCGAAAATTCTATAAGCGTTCATGGAACATTTTTGAATAAGACAACTAACTTGCAGACTGTACTTAATCTTTCGATGCACGTATTACAATACATTTTACTGCTCGGAATTCCTTTTGTTTTTGTTCGCGGCATTGTGTGATCGCACTTAAGGTCCTTAAGCTATTCTACACATTGTTTCAGGCGTTTTTGTAAACAACTCATAATGGTAAATGTACTGAAATGTATTAAATTACAAAATACGGAAATAATCTAAATAAAAGCTTTTTGTATCACATAGTATTACATAGTACGGCTTGGTATTACATAGTGAGTAATTGCTAGTGTTTCACGGGTTAAATGAAACCACTCTATATTTCACGCATTTAGTGTGAGCACTCTAGTACTAACTATTTTGTACAAAATAGTACTAGTTGAACAATAGAAACCAATAGAATTAGCATCAAATTGTAAAATTTACTATTAGTACTATTTCACAGATATATTGTTCGCACTCTAATATTTAAAGAGACCGGTTGGTCTGTTCATAAATAATATTAATTGCAATCAAAAGTTTTTGAAAAAGGGTTAGAGTGGTTTTCATATGACAAAAGAAAACAATCGGTTTAGTGCTCACTACTAGCTATTAGTTTTCCTATTCTTTCACGGTCATATGAAAATCACTCTAACGACGGTCTGGTTAATAATGAAATTATAAACATGCATTTGAGAATATTACATGGACAAACAACCATGTAATATCCTCTCTTTTATAGATATCAATATAATTTATTATGATAAAACTATTCAAGGTCTAAAATTGTTTATTTGAATAGAATCATCCTATACTTAGGTTTCAGATTTCTTGTCGAGTTAAAAATTCAAAGTTGAAATTTATTGATGTTAACCAATGCAGTGTTGTTAATTCGTGGACTCTGCTAAAAGTTTCTGAAATTTACTGCTCTTTATTGTGAAATTGAACTTTGAATTCCCTCATCAGTCAATGAATTTTCAAATAGAGATTGAGCGGTCAATATAAGCATGAAAGACGTGTAACTATAAAGCTGTAAATAGAGTCGTTTTCATTGCACCGTGAAAGATTAGTTAGACTAATAGCTGCTAGTAGACCAAGAATGCATTGTTTTCTTTTGTTCTTTAGAGTGCTCGCATTTAAAGCGTGAAACAAATAGTACTAATTACTAACTAAATAGTGTTGATTAGACAATAGGAAACAAAGGAATTTGCATGATTTATCACCTATTTTGTAGTATTTATGTTTCACGCATTTAGTGCGAGCACTCTGTCGACAAACACTAACTAAATAGTTATTTTCGTTTAACATTGCAATGAAAACGACTCTAGAAGTATTTAACTGGCAAACAATGGATTTACATGTATTTACATGTCTTTCACACTTACACTGACCACTCTTTTCCTGGAATAATCTATTGATATCTATAAAAATTGCTGCATGTTTATAACTTCATTATTAACACAGACCCTTTCTCCAATGTCTTCAGCAGCTCAGCTAAAAAAAAAGAAAGAGACATACATCAGCCATAATCTCATCATATACTATTTCCCTAAATAAAACCAACTGTAGTATAGTAGTTGTTATATGTTGAATATATATATCTTATTAGATGTTTTAATGTAGAATACGGCTGGATACTTTTACTATTAGTTGGTAACAATTTCGTTTTTATTTCACGCATTCAATAAAATTGCTCTATGAGAAAAGTGAAGCATACCTGCATTACTTCCTCGTGCCCTCCATCTTTTGGAGAGGGGGCATACCCTTTTGGGGTGCCCCCTTCCTCCACATAAGAAGCACTTCAAAGTGCCTGTCGAGATAATACAAATACAAAAATTTATAATGATAACATTATAGTACTAAGTTGGAGAATATATAATTACCAAGCGGCAATTGTTCCTCGCAAAGTTTTTTGTTTAACAACTTAACACTTAATTAAGGGATGCTAAAAATGAACTTGAATCTAAAAAACATTATAAATCATGCTGATTTCAAATATATTTATAAAACTGTGAGCAAAAGATTTTCACAGAAAAAGTGAATTAAGAATATGGGCATACTACACTTTATTTCACAGTTTTTGAACAACAACTCCAACAAAATATTTAGAAACACATATTTCGCTTCTATTTCATTACTTGTAAAACAATGCAAAAATGTAACACCTTGTAATGACAACAAGTCACTTTTTCATAATTCTTTATTACATTTTTAGGTGGCTCTGACCAAATAACTGAACAACAAGACCTTCTTGGTTATATTTCCAATATCACACCTATGATGACAAGTGGCGCTAAGAAGTACTTCAATTGCCATATTCATACTAAGAGCCAGAAGAAAAGAGCTGTATGCTTTTCACCAGAGAAAAAAACCCTCCTGGCACGGTTACAAGAACAGAAAAGTCCAGTGAAAATAAGCAAATTTAAAATCAACACCAATTCCCCAACACAAGACATAGTAATCAAGCAAGATACCGAAATCACTCGAACCGAATTGAATGCTGAAAGTGCTTTTACTCCAGTTACTATACCAACAGACTCTATTACTACACTAGAATCTCTGGCAAATGCTGTACCTGAACAATTAATCACAATTAAAGCTAAAGTATTCACTTTAGGCCCAGTGAAGAAAATTATAACAAGAAACAAACAAGAACTAAACAAACAAGATGGTACGCTTGTTGACCCAACTGGCCAAATAAATATAGTACTGTGGCAGGAACAAGTAAACTCCATTGAAGAGGGTCAAACTTATGTGTTTAAACACATAAAAGTCAAAGACAACCAATATGGGGAAAGGTATGTGAATCCTCCCAAGAACAGCATCACATACTCTGCCACAGTTTGCGAACACCATGAAGAACCACTACCAGATGTAAATGTGCTGCCTGATACAATAATGCAAACAGATGCTATCATATGTGGGGAAAAAGACATCACTATCTTCAAGGCTTGCTTTGCCTGCAATACAAAAATTATTGAAAAGAATGGGCAAGCAAGTTGCACCAAATGCAGAATGACTGTAAAAAAGCAAATATGTAAAACCTAATGTTTCATGAAAGTTTCATTTATGACAATTCCACAAAGAAAAATTATCCAGCTATCTGTGTTCAGCAATGAAGCATCCAGTTTAGCCTCCTTAATCAATCTAAACATTGATGACTGCACCACAGAACAACTCCAACAACAATTGATAGATGACCTTGAAACCTTACATGTTTCATATGACTCTGTAACAAATAAACTTGTTGAAGCAACACAGAAGTAGACTTAATCACCGCAACATCAGTGACTTTGTTCTTAGAGCATTCTTCGATCAGTATTGATAAGTATGCGCTAAATGTTTCTTGTTGATCTTTATCAGCTGATCAATAATTTTTTTTTTCTCAGACTTTTATTTAGATTTTCTCCACTATATATTTACAAGACATATCAAACATACAATGATTATGGACATATATCTATATATCTATATAAACCATTAATATCAAGTCTGCTTACTTTTGTTGTAGTTGTTGTTATAATTTTGTTACTTATTTAGAAATACCTAAATATATCTTAATTGATTATTTTTGCTATCAACACTTAATTGAAACACAGAACATTAGAAAAATTCATATAGAGAACTAAATATATTGTTACTTACTGTTAAATTGACTAAACACGGTCTTAAGTCTTTCCCATTTTCCTTCATGTAAAACTAATTTATTTTTTGCAACTGCAATAGTTCTTTCGATTCTTTCAATATTTTTAAGGCAATTCTTGAATAACTCAAGAGATGGTGGATTTTTCTTGTCTCTAGACTTGTAGAGTAGTAGCTTATACATCAATAATATCATATTAATCTCTTTTTCATCTACTCCTAATAATACCACTACTTTAGTTAAGATTGGCAAATGTACGCCATAAACTTGAAGCCAATTTTGGATTTCAAAGTATAAATTTTTGGAAACTGTACAATCCACGAATAGATGTTCAATGGTCTCGAGGTGGTGATGGCAAAAGGGACAGCTTGGAGAACTGATAATATGAAAGCGATATAAGTCCCGATTAAGATAAAGAATGTTGTTGACAATTTTATATTCGAAGTACCTCATATATGTGTCAATCGTTGTTAAATAAATTCTCTCGTAAACTTTAGTCCAATTTATGTCCTCGTTGAGTTTTTCAAATATTTTTGTTTGAGAAGAGGGAGGTTTGAATAATTTTTGAATGAAGTAATTATATATTTGTTTTGTTTTCACCTTTGTTAATGTTACTTTCTTTTCTTCTATATATAAGAACTTCTCCTGTTCAATTTGTAACACTTTCGTTTCTTTTAATTTGCTCTTCCATTCTTTAGGAATGGAATGACACAATTGAAACCATTTAAATTTATCGGTCTCTCTTATCCCAAGGGACTGAGCATGAACCCAACTTATCTCACCATTATTATCACAAAGATCGCCAATAAAGTTAACATTTCTTACTTTGAAATCTTTGAAAAATACTGCTTGATTGTCGATTTTTATGTACTTATTGTTCCAAAGAAATTGCTCCCGAACCAATTTTGTTAACAATTTCTTTGAGGACTAAAATTTGTTGGTTTTCATAATTCGGCAAGTAACTGTTTATGAAAACAAAGCTATTTCCTTCAATTTCTAGCCAAATAATAATGTATCTACCGTTCATATCCTTAATTGTCTCTTTTATATTGTAGTTGATTTTAGAACCTATTAGTATAGCTACTCCTCTACTTCTAGATGTTCCATTAGCCAAAATTAACGAACCTTTTGTTCGTTTAGACCAATAGTCACAGACCTCTTTTATACTATGCGTCTCTTGTAAAAAAGAAACCCCTTTGTCACCCTCATGTTTTTCTAACCAGTCAAATATTTTTCTTTTCTTATTCGATTCCCCAAGGCCTCTTACATTTAATGATAGCACTTGAAAATCGAATGTATCATGCATAAATTATATTAGGAAAATATAATACAAATTATAAATATCAGTAATGCCATTACTGATAATATAGATTGAATGTAAGGGCACATTATTAGAATTATCGTACTGTTATTTGCTACTTGACTCATAAGGATGTTTTAAAGGCTTTTTTTTCGTGTATCTGGCCTATAGTTCGTAATATATGCTTATAGTAGCTAAAATACTGCGTTGTAATATAAATTTTGTCCTGAAAATATTACTTATCTTTTAGCTATCATGTTGAGTTTTGGTAGTAGATCTTGTTCTTGGCCTATCAATGGGGTCGTCTTCAGCTGGTGGCCAAATTCTTTGCCATCCAGGTGGTGCGCGGACGAATTCACCGTTTGGTGGAATCTGGCCAACTTTTTCCCCTTGACTTGTTGAGGACGCTGAGTCGCCAGAACCCAGATCTTTTTTGGCATTTTCTCTGAGTTTTTCCAAGATGTCGGGCCCTGTGACTTTAATCGATTGAGAACTTTTTGCTTTCTTCAGGAATATTGACGAATTACGCGTCCAGCAGTATGCAAAGTCGTGTTCCTTTTGGAACTCTTTAGCTTTGTTAAAGATTTCTTGAGTCTTAGGGGTTAGGTGATCAAAGATTTTGACTTTAACAGCTTTATCCCACTCGATCTTGCCAAGATCCTTTCTCGCTCGCATGACCGATTCCTTTGCCAACCTTCGCGTAAATTTACAAATTATTGCTGGCGGTGAACTAGAACTTTTTCTGCTCGGCACTCTATGAGCGATATCGATATCTTGCACTGTAACCTTGGTCCCCATTAAACTAAAGAGCTTTAAACATAAGTCTGTTGATTCTTGTGCAGTTTCAGTAGGGTTTGTTTGGGATATGCCGAGGATCTTAATGTTGTACTGGAAACTGTACTTTTGCATCGCTTCAATAGCCTCGTCCATCTTGACTACGCTTTCTTCTATCTTCTCTAATTTAGTTGTTATTCGCCTAAAGTCAGACTCTAGTGATGCTCTGAAATCTTTGAGTTCGTCATACCCATCAGATAGAAAGCTGAGGCTCTTGTCCATTTCCACAATCTTATCTTGTTCGCCACGCTCTTTGGCCACCATGTTGTCAAATACGTTTACCTTGCTTCGTAATTCGTTTAGTTCTTTAGAGATTTCCTATAGTTGACTTTTTAACTGGTCATTCTCTTTCCTAAGTTTCGAAGTGTTATTGCTATTAACCATTAGGGCGTAATTATCCCAAAAATATCGAGTAACAAAATTTGAGCTGAGGAGCTATTCAGCAGGCACGTCCGTCCTGAGTGCTTGCACTCCCAAGAATCAAAATAATTTTATTTTGTTTGTTACTGTTCTTGGAATTGATTGTCATCTAAATAGCACATGGAAAATTTCATCAATTATTTGAACCACATTTATTAGTTCTGTAATTAATATGCAGAATATATGATTCTGTAAATTCAAATATCAGTGATCAAAAACTAATGTTTTATTACATTTATGCATTAAAATATGCAATTTACAGTATATTTTCCAATTTCAATAAAAAATTTTATCAACTTTGATTTATAGTATATAAGATACAGCTATATATGATTCTATAAATTCAAATATCAGTGGTCAACCACTGATGTTTTGTTACAGTTATGCATAAAATTATGCAATTTACGGTATATTTTCCAATGTCAATAAAATGTTTATCAACTTTGATTTTTATATGATTCTATGAATTCAGAAATCACTGATCAATAACTAATATATTGTTACAGTTTTTGTTAAAATTTGTAGTTTACAATATACTGCCCATTGGAAATTAACTTTTTATTCACTTAGATTTATAATAATAATGATTACTAGTAAAGATACAATTTTATGATTCTATAAAATTTAGAAAATCAGTTCTCATTATCCCATATATTGTTACAGTTACACATGGAAATCTGTACTTTACAGTATAATTTTCCATTTCAAATAACTTTTCTTGCAAACTTTGATTTATAATTACTAAGATATAGTTACTATGATTCTGTAAATTCAGAAATCAATGATTAAATAACATGTATTGTTACATTTCAGTCTGTATTAACTATCAGTATATGCAATATACCGCAAGAGTAGTTTTTATAAACCCATGAAATATGCACTGAATTAACACACATACTAGTGAACTCTAATTTCATTGTTTTCCTTTTGTAGTTATGTACTATAAAGTAGTAAATGATATTAGTTGTTTCATGGGTTTTTGACAACCACTCTATTGCACTCATAGCCAAAATATGAGTTGTTATATTATTTGGAATTATTAAGATTTCTTGTACAATGACCTTTTAATCTTCATTGTTTCTGTTTTCTGTTTAATTTATTGTGAAGAACTCCAAAACAAACGTCAATAATCAAAATACAAGAGTGAATGCACTTAAACCTTTTTTTCTTTTTGTGCTACTTTGTGCAATTTAGTAAAGGGTGTTCAGAACAAAAAAAGATAATTTCAAAAATATTCTACTTGAACAAATTTGTACTATTTTGATTTTATAGAGTGATTGCAGTTAATCCGTGAAATTGTACTCTCGCAGCACTCACTTTCTATTAGAAATAACTAGTTTAAGATATATTTTGTAGAAGGCCAACATCAAGTGACAAATTTCAAGGCATCAGTATCAAAACAAAAAAGGAAAACACTTCAAGCTTTGTCCAGTCCACTGTTCTCCTTTATTGGCAAAAGAAAACAAGCCAAAAAGTATGAAAAGAATTTAGAAAATAAGGTTAGGAACATGATAATATTGTATCAAGAGGGTCTCCTTAGCAAAAGGAAGTATGGTTTAGTTAGAAATACAACTGATACTGTAAGGAAACTGAAAAGAGAAAGAAGAAAATCAGAAAACTGAATTTCCTAAATTTTGCCATATAAAAATCTAAAGGCATATATCCCCACTATTGATCTTGGAGAACTGAAATCACTCGACACAATTTTTGGTCAAAATTTGACACAAGCATGGTCAAGCCCTGTAGCCGGTTGTACAAAGTCTGGATAAGGTATCCACCGGATAAGAGCTATCCGGTGGATAAACGCGCTATCCGGTGGATAAACGCGCTATCCAGCGAATAGTTATCCGTAGCATAAAATCCTGTTGCACGAAGGTCGAATAGAACCTCGGATAACTATCCATTGTGTTAACGCAACAAATATATATTTTTTTGTATCCATTGTCCTATTGTTCCATATTTGTATCCATTGTCCTATTGTTCCGTATTTTTGTTGTTGTCACATTCATATGCAAATTTCAGTTCAAGTTTACTTAAACAAGTTAAAAAATATTCAGTTCAACCTTTGAAGTGCTGAATGCAGCTTCTAGAGTTATATGTTATCGTAACTTTGAAGATTACAAGATTCCTGCAACATTCAACGTTAAGGTTCGTTTCTTTTTATCCATTCGTTATTTCTTTTAGTAGTTCTTTTTTATTTTTTATTATTGTAATTACTGTAACGTTTTTTTATTTATTCATTTATAATTATTTAGAACCACAGTCATAGTAGCAGTAGCAGTCACTGATATGTGCGTATCTACGCGTTGAATGGTTCAATAAACTGTTGAACTTCACACACCGGTTAAACTATTTAGGAGCGATCAAGCAGCAAAATGGCTTCCCGTTGCTAGGCTACTCTCCTCCTGCAACAATGGCCGACGAGACTGCAAAAAGAAACCAGAAAGCAAATTTTACAACGGCAGAATGCACAGTAATTTTAGAAGCAGAAAAAACTAGAAATTATTACTAGTAAGTTGTCTAATGTGGTGACAAACAAAAATAAAAGGCACCTGAAAGGTGCATGTATCTACTGCAGACGTGTTATAGAAATATTTTTGACAATGTGAAATGCATTGAAATTGAAAGAAAAACATGAAGAATGTTGAAGAATTTTATGGAGTTGGACAGGGCAGTTTGTTATTACCTCAACTGATGTCTTTCGGAAATTAAATGTTCGGAAAAACTTGGTAAGTGATATTCTTAACAATGTTTTTACGTCCATCAATAGAGACAGCTTTCATAGACAGTGTCATAGGTTTTATAAAAGGAATTGCTAGTGTTTGTTTGGCCTTGCAATCAAGGTCCACAGTTTGAGGTCTTCGTACATACTGTAGGCCATTACATTTTTTTATTTAAATAGGAGCTGAAATATTATATAATGAAGTGAATTATTTGATGATAGTTTACATGCAATCGGTGTAAACTTGTTTACTGTTGCTAAAAGATAGAACATTTGCGAAAGGCTCAAACGAGATCGAGACGAACACTTCAATATTGTATTGACTTACCGGCTCAAAAACGACCTCAAAATTGAATAATGATTTAAAAATTCTCCATAAGAATAAACCTGACACATTCTATTAAAGCTGAGCCTTATTAATGGGCATAAAAACATTGCTAAAAACATCACTTACCAAGATTTTTGACTTGAATTCCTGTCAAGCTTGTCAACAGTCGTCATGTCCGTGTTCCCGTGTATTTTCCGAAAATATTCCGACTTTTCTATTGTTAACACTTTCTATTGTTAACAAGCATAGAACTTCGTGTTGAAACTCACACATGTTCTGGTGAATACCAATATACCGTGATCTCATAATTTGAGTGAAGCATGAAGTATATCCATTTTCAACACGATGACATAGTATCTACTGCATTCTGCAGTAGATACAAAAAGAACAAAGTGTGGGACGAGATCAAAGTGAATGCTTTGGGAGTATGTCCGAGAACTGTACTGCAAAGTTGGCAAGGAAAGAAAGAAGACCGGTGGTGGTCAGAAACCTCCCTCACCAAAGGCGCCACCAACAAAAAATATTGACTTGTTCGGGGAAAACCCATCCTTTTCCGGAATAAGTGGTGGACTGGAATCCGGAAGCGACATGACTATCGGTATGATTTGTTTCCCTTTGAATTGTTTACATATATCAGGATTAGCTGCTATTATGACAACAAAGGCATTGTGCATTGGACATTGGGTGGACTGTTTATCTGGTTAATTCGGTCAATTAAATAGAAAAGAAGTTGTATGGCACTTAATCCATGGAATAGGTATTAGTCTAACAGACATTTCTATTGTTCTCTTTTGTTTTGATTCGACTATTACACATTGACTATTAGATTTTGTTTCACGAATTAAGTGCCATCACTCTATGATGTAAATTTGCACAACATAGCAACAAAATTTGTTAGCAGGACATGCCATCTTCTTAGCTTTTTTGCACTGGAGTTTTCACTTGGAAGTCTTGGCATTTCATTGTTGTTTCCTGTGATAATACCATTGTGCTCATGTGCTATGAAATTGATATACTGAAAACTATTCAAATATTAATGGAGTTTGTACTATTTAGTACTAATTAGATTTTAGTATAATTTAGCACTAGTTAGTACTATTTATGTTGCATATTATTTCATACCTCATCAGTTTGGTAGATGAGCTAAATATACAACATGTTCGTGGTATAGATGATAGGTTGGCAAGTCATGACATGAATTCATATAATTTTAAAAGGTGAAGCAAAGCTGTGTGCATGTTTAATTAGTAATTGTGTTTAAGTAAAATCCTTGATAATAATTTTCCTATGATTTACTATCTGAAACAAATTGTTAACAGAAAAGGTATCAATAGGTTTGATACACCTTATGTAAATGATGCCATGTCTGTCAATGAGTCAGCTCTATCTGGATATCAGTTCAGGTCACAAACTGGAGAGGTATGATGAAAAACCAAGATGGACTCACTTATAGTTAGATTTTTTAAACAAAGTTTTTGCAGTTTTCAATTTCTGCACTTCCAGCTGATTATGGTTTTGTCTTTTGACGTGAGTATATAAGTTAAGTGAGTTAAATAAAGCTGGATTTACTGAAAGATCAATATACAATAGTGAGATGACTCACGTTTTGTTCTCCTGTTTCTGCCAACTGCTAGTGGGATTGATTCTAAAAAACAAATAATACATTGGAAGTGAAAAATATTTCAACAAAGGGGTTTCCCGAGCCTTACAGATTGGGTTTCCTGTGGTCTTTGAATAAATTTATTAATACAAGTAAAGGCAAATGTATGTTAGCTAGCGATTTCAAGTAAAAAAGACTAAAAAGACACGAAAAGACTAATCCACTTGGAGTTGGGTCCTATTATGGAGAAAATCCTTTCCATTTCTTCAAAATGGATAGCTTTGCACGCTGGGGCCAACCACCCCCCCCCCCCCCCCCCAAAATTGTCTCATCATAGGGTGACAAAAATATATATTTCCTTATATCTTTTAACCGAAAAGGAGTTTCTGGACTAAACTTTGGCTATTGCGAGACACTGTACTGTGAGCAAAATGAAAGACTAGATAACGAGGAGATGTATGCCGAAAACAGATTGTTGATAACATAAATATGTGAGAAGATATATTTTTTTAAATTTTAGTTGCTTCTGATGACGTCATATCATTGAGGAATTTCAAAATTAATTATTTTTGTATATTTCTATCGTTGTATCAAGACCAAATACAATTTACATATGTAGTACTTGTCTAGCACGAAAAGATGCGATACACATTTGGGAACAATTTTGTCTTATTGTCTGTTTTAAACAAAAAGTTAAAATCTTGTGACGCATATGATGTCATGATGAAACTTTCCTTAATATCTCCACATTGAGAACGAAATTCAAAATTCGGAAATCATACGATTTTAGAAAACATTTAGTATAGTATTTTAAGGCAAAAATAGACTGATTTAAATCATTACAGAAAAAAAATTTACCAAGAGGTTTGTTTTCCTAAATCTTCCTAAAGAAATTGGGTGAGGGGGGAGGGGTGGTTTGTCCATTATTGAATTTCTCATAACTCATCAAATATTGATGCTATCGTAAAACGGTTTTCAGATTTAAACTCCTCTGGACGGTACCTTTCAAACTGGTCACTTAGAATTCATAATTTGAAAAATTGTCAAAAAATTGCAACATTGTTCTGTAACAATATTTAGTTTTCATTCTTGTATTCTTGCTTTTGCATTTGCGTGTTTCTATAAATAGAATGCATGTACACATATTTACTTCTCCTTTTTGCTCCTGATTAGATTCTAGTGCTGTCACAAGATCACTTAAAAATTGGTTGACAGTGGCCTTAACTTTTTTAGATTTGCCATATTCCCTACTGACATAGGGTATGAAGCCTTCTTCGAGGTAACTGTCGAATTCGTATTTGGTGAATACCTCGTCTTCATCAACCAGTTCAATTAGCTATATAACACACAAAAGATAGATGTGTGAATTAACATGATACATCAGTTGTTAAATATAAAAAAACATGATTAGAGGGTGTTCAGATATCCGTCACATCAAGCATGGAAATGTGGCAAAGCCATCAAGTCCAGTATCAATTAAAATGAACATTCATTTCAACATGCAGCCAGTGTAAAAGGGGCCTACTGTACTTTAAAATGGAACGAAATCCATACTTTACGAATTTGTACAACTGACCAAATGTTTGGGATATTAATACATTTTTGCTATATAATTTACCTGCAATAAGTAGCCTGATTTTAGGACTCAAGCACTCAAAAGCTTGGTATTGTTTAATAAAGGTCGCCATTTTGGTGAGACAGGAACTCAGGTTGTTGGACACAGGACACCCACCGTGTCACTTGCAAATCTTGCAAATCTGGCCACAGGCAACACAAACTCATTACCTGGCCATTTCAACATATCAATAATAGCTTCATGCTCAATACACATTAATTCTGAATCTCTAAATACGATCTCTGGTAAAGTTAGTTACAAGATGCATTAATTTAACATTTCATATGCCTAATCGATTATTTTATTATTATGACAAATGTAGTCTCCTTTGCAGTTGTTTTTAGTCTCGTCACGCCAGGTGAATCCTCCGAGACTAAAATGGCTGTGTAGGAGACTATGGCAAATGAAGCCTTATATCATTGTTTTGGTAAAAAAAGCCCTCACGTTTTTAATGACATTATAATGACCATTGGCGTGGTGCAAGTACAAGTGCTTGATGCTCTCCTGATTTTCCACCTCTTCGAACAGTTTGCTATTGCCATGGTAGCCGACTTGGTTTCCCATGCCCTTGTACACAACGTGCACTTGATATTCTGGAGCCAGAACAAGTTGAAACTTGTCCAGCTCATATCTTCCACAAGGACCAACAAGCACTCCGGCCTCTTCTTGCAATGCCCTATATCGTTCTTGCAAAGCACGACCGGAGACCTCCTCTCCCATGGCTATCACTAAAGCCGCCGCACAAGGCCATGTGACATCCTGGTCGCATTAATTGGATAGCACGATCAAGAGTATCCATCTTAAAATGATGATAAACGACATTCTCATTAAACTGTTTTATGTTTAATATCATGTGATGCATGCCATCCTTTTTGGGCCGTAAGAATATTGTAGAAATGAAATCATCCGATTCTTTTGTCTCTAAACTGCGCGACTCCGCCAATACCGAATATATTTTCTCCCAACGCCGTCATTATAAACCGATAATGCCGTCTCAAAATCGCGTTTAGTTTTGTATCGCCATTCTAACTTTTTTTTGCGAAGAAAAAAGAGAAAAGTTATCGTTTTTGATTGATTGAACGCGAGATTCTCTTTACCTGCAAAGTTGTAGGAATTACAGTTTCCATGGCAACTTCTTTCTTTCATTGCAAGAAGAAAGCCAAAAAGGAAATGGCGGCCAGACACGCGAAGCTTTCTCACGCTTAAAAGAGGTGATTTAATTATAGAAACAAGTCCAAAAGCTCACAAAATGAAAGAAGTACGGGTCGTTTGATGCTTTTGAAGATTTCTTTTTGCTGTTTCTTCAAAACTGGCGAAAAACGAGCGAGCTGACCGGCGACATGTGAAAGCCTGAAAGTTTGTCAAAATATTGCTTCCACCTAAAGGAATGATGATGAAAAGTTATTGAAAGGTATTAAAAAGGTAGTCCACACTTGTGTATTCCCTGTTTATCTTATTTAAAAAGTTTTTTGTTTCATCTTTTTTTAAACAATACCGTTTATGTCTAGCTTCATAACAGACAATTGTTTGTTTTTGCTGAAAATTCACTTTTGCTGTGACTTTGAAGTCATTGAAGCCAAAAACGAAAACGAAATTACTGATTATCTTATCGGAGATGATTTTCTTACTTAGGATGATTTCTTTTTACTTCTTTTAGTGAATATTGTGTAGTTATTTTATCTACTGGTAGTTTAGACCAACAGATTCCAGTTCAGTTTACTTTTCGCAATAGTCGTGTGTAGCTGTAATTCAACTTAGCAGCTATTTTTTATCAAAGTATGTCATTGTTTTCGGTCATCTTATTACGGATATTATCTAAAAAGTTGTTTTATATTTGCTGCTCAATTTTGAATTGATTTTCAGTAGGTTTTTGTGATTTTGAAGAAAGCCACTTTGATGCAGTCCTCAATGTTTGGGCCAATCACGAGCGCTAATTTTGAGACGGCATTACCGGAAAATAACGCCGTCTCTCTGTAGATCAAAGTGATAGGAGAATCGCGATACGATTCAATAATGACTCCTTTTGTGATAAGCTTATCAATTTCCTGCCTAACAATGGCATGTTCAGTTGTGCTAAAACACTTGGTCAAATTATCATCAATAATTTCTATCTTAACTCTACAGGATAGAATGATCATTTGAGATAGTAGTCCATTGCGACATAAGGTCATTTAGTTTGCCTGCTTTGAAATCATCAGGCTTAATTAGGCATTATAAAATGTCGTGATCAATATTGACATCCCTACGTACCTAGGATCAGTTACAGTTAATGGTTGATTCCTTCCTTTTTCTTCTTGAATTTGGAGGACTGGCCGCATTGTCATAAGGCCGGAACCGATGGTTTCCCACGCCCGAGTGGCTGCTGCAACCTTGGTAACTCCGACCATCTCACGTGTTGTTGGATTTGGTTGGGCGGACCTTCTTTGTTAGCTTGTTGGCCTCTGTTATTTCTTTGGCGACTTTTGACAGGTCACCAAAAAGGAATTCAGAGTTACCATCCCCTGCAGGATGGACGTTACAGATAGCTGCATAATCTTGATGTAGTTCTTTCTTCATTGATATTCGGCGTCCTTGTTTTACCTCATGATTATATTGTAGCGTCAAGGCCACGCAATCCGATGGTTGCCCGCGTATTTGCTTATGGCTAGATTCGCAGCCTTGATCCCAGCATTTATAGATCCCATGAGTATTGCTTGGGCTTTTTGTGCCTTGCAGTCTTGGGCCTTTATATTATCAGATAACTGGTTCCAGATGAGGGTGTTAACTCTGGGAATTTTTAAATCCGCATGTTCGCAGGACGTACATATTTATCCATCTCTAAGTTAGACTTTAACAAATTATTGAAGATACCAGCCAGTTTTTCGTTAATATCAGGATCCGTTCTTTTCGTTGGAGTTCAGGTCTTGAGCGATGTCATTTAATACATCATCATTACTCGAACTGCGCGTCCTTCGGCGCGCTTACGTCTCCCAACAGGCTTTCCAGCGCTTTGTCTGCGCCATCTGCGGCTGTTTCGCCGCTGGCCTCTGGCCGTTTCGCTGCTGGCATTTTCGGGTGGATTATTTAGCTCCGAAGCAGATTCTTCGTCCTCAGCTCGTGCCCAAAAACGAGGAAAGGTTTGAATTCATCATCCTCATATCCTGTAGTAAAGCGGAAAACATTCCGCTACGTCGAAGTCGACTGTTTCCTGCGTTCGCCAGTAATAACCACCGTAGAACATGTAGGGCTGTAATGGACTACTTTATTCGTCTGACTATAGCTTCTTACGTGTGCTACTTGAGCTTACATGCACCTTCATGCGGTAAAAACTACAGAATAAATATACACAATTCTCTAAGCTTCTAAACGTTTAAGGCTTACAACTAGTAATTTAGATAAATGTAAATGAACACTTACGTCTGAACTTGACTCCAAGCTATTCCTGGGTTAAGAAACTTACTCCTTGACTGAATGACTCTGTTAATTGCTCCTTTTGAAATTGTACTACTTCTTCAGTTAAACGTTAAGACTCTCTCCGCTTAATGATGAAAATGTTTGAAATATATATATTACAAGGTTGAAAATGACAAACTAGGTAAACCACAACTTTCTATAAAACAAAACAGTCTTTGTAGTCACATCTGGACTTACTAGCTCTTTGTTAAACTGACTGATTAAAATTCAGAGAATATTGATCTTTTAACTAATACTACAATGTCATCACAAGATTTGTATGACTGAATATACAATGTATAATAATTTTACATTTAAGCTAATTTAAAATGCAAACTTGACACCTGTAGTAAAGCAGAAAACATTCCGCTTACGTCGAGAGTCGACTGTTCCTGCAGTCTCTCTCCACTGGGGCCTTCACCTTCATCGCCCATTTTTGTTTCAATATGCTGATAGATTACTAACAACGTTAGTACCCACAGAAGCCTTTTGGTTATCAACTACAGTCGTTGATACCTACTGGATCTCTTGAGTAGACCAACTACGTTGAGTCTGATCCAGAATATTCGTGAAGATACTTGCTCTCTAAAGAACGACTTGCTGCTTTGAGCGCCAAATGTGCAATGATTTGCATATGAGCTGTGCTATCTCATGGGATCTCCTGACTTCCGGTCATGTGATAAAATTTGTTAGTTTTAGGGGTAGAAAGTTACATGTTGTGCAAGAAGTGAACTTCACATCCACCGATTTTTTTTTTAAACATTTGGGTGTGGAGCCAATATCTCTTAATTTTCTTTGTTAGATCATGGCTTTCTTCAATTATTCTGAACATCATACAAATCCTTTGTTGGGGGCGAAAAATTGACCTGGAGCCATGCCTTAACAAAGTACCTATTTACCACGTCCATATTTGGTATTTTATCAGGGTCAGTCTGCCATCTTGAGATTGTTTCATTTCTTTTGGACTCTGATCTATTAAAGTCGGAATAAAAACAAACAAACAAACAAACAAAAAACAAAGAAAAAACAAACAAACAAAAAACAAACAAAAAGGGAAAAGGTTTTAAGAACAAAATGTTGGGTTTTTTATTATTTTAGGATTTGTTACAGATAGCGAATTTAACTCCTTAAGGACGCAAGGACAGACAAGACCCATCCACATCTGGCAGCTTTTACATGACGCCAAAGAAAGTGTGTCACGACAAAGTGCAAACACATTGCAGAAGATGCTCATTAAAATTGGTAGTTAGTACATATAGAATAATTCATGCCCTAAGAGAGAGAATTCATCTCAGATGCTGAAACATCAGCTTTTGCATATACAAAATTGAAGGATTTCTCAACAGAGAGATATTATATAATTGCTACTCAACAGTTTAGTGTTTTAAATGCTACCACATTGTTTGGTTTATAAAATATTTTTTAACTAAGTACATGGCACATGGTAGCCCATTGACAGAAATGAAAGACAGATCAGGTACCAGATTGCTTTGTAAACAAGCTCCATGAATTACAGACAATAGATGGCATGTCCCTTGTTGATGCTGTGACTTATCTTTGCAAGAAGCTTGTCCCTGAAGGATATAGCCCATATCCTTTAAGAAGCAACACTGATAAAACCTTCCTTGACAAGTTGAGGTCCATTGTTGCCACTTTAAGACTACAAAGAACAAGGAATAGATTTTGAGCTGTACATGTATGTGCCAGAGTTTGATGTAGACTGCCAAGAATATTATCATGAGAGAGAGGACCACTGTCATATTTTGAAGCGTATCTGGAAACATGCAAGGGAAGCAGGTCCAGAAGGTTTCAATTTGCAAGGTGTTGATGATGCTTTGTTAGATCCTACCACAGGAATGACCCATGCTGCCTTGACTGGTGAGTGAAAACAGTCTGTCACAGATGCAGAAAAGATGTTCTCACATCTGGTTTCAAAATTTATCTGTGATAATGGTTATGAGAAGGAAGGAAAATTTGTGGAGACTGTGGCAAAGTAGCACGAGGCAGGAGATGGGAGAGGATTGAGTGTACTTCAGCGTTGTTGCTACAATTATGGCATGCTGAATCTCAATCTAGATGAATGGATGCCTTGGCACAAAGAATCACATGACTTATCCACATACTTAGGTATGTGCTTGGAAAATGGAGAGTTGCCTTACATTATAAAATCTTTAGGCAATATATGATAGCCACATTTGTTGTCTATCATTCTTTGTATATATATATTTTTAAATTGATAGAAGCAAATAACTAGTTTCAAATGAACGTTTTTTGAACGTCTGAGTTTGCATTATATTTGAAATTGATGTGTTCAGAAGTGGATGTGGGATGGAAAAGAAATTGGCATTTTAGGCATTCGAATGCCAGTGATTAGAATTTGTGCAGGAACAAATATTAATTCTGAACTTCATGTATGTTACTCACTCTTTGTTGTTGCAAAACATCACATTTATGTTGTTGTTGTTTGATTTGATTGATTCTCTAAAACTATAATTACCATTGTTTTGGAGAATCAAAACAAATTATTCTACGATTATATTATTATCTTATAGACCTGTCAAAGGTATATGTGGTTTCTCTCGAGAGACTGTTATTGCCATAATCAGTAACATTGAAAGCATGGAATTGAGAAGACAGGCCTCTGAAATTGGCTACCCAGAGCATCCCCGAGCAGGCACAAGTGACGACGTTGATGCATTTATTGGTCTCCTCCATAGATTCCTGGAGAATATCTTCACATTAAAAGATTTGAAAACTCTGTGAAAAAAAAAGGTATGTGAAGTGTAATCTTTTTATTATGAGATGGAAAACTGAAGTACAATCTTTACCCTAACTTTTTGTTTACCTTTTCTAATGTGAACCTGCACATACAAACGTAGTTCTGCTATATATCACACAATCAGCAAATGAATGTGTTATGCACCTACAAAATTAATGCTGTTTTAGGCTAGTAATATCTACTATTGGATCTAACAATTAAACTTTGTTTAAACCAAGATTTTATGAAGTGAAATTTAATGCTGATTCTAAAAATGACAGGAAAATGACAGGAGTGTTCCCCACTTGTTTTTGAGACATTGAGCATTGAATGGACACCTGTTTGCAGCTATCTTTCAAGAGCACAAACACCACTTAAGGGCATGAAACAGTTGCAACTCAAAAGCTCAAATGAACGTTATTTAATGGGATTTTAGTACTATGTAGCTCTACTTACTGGAGTTACTACATTGTTTCATGGTATTTGCACTGTGAGGAGGTATTTTAATTGGTGTCTGCCTTTTTAGGGAGTATTGCAAAAGGACAGACGATGATCTTCCATTTTACTATTGGACCACTAATGAACGTTTCCAAGGCAATCACGAACAACAGTCCTTCAACGAGGGTCCACAGGTAGACCCAGATATTGACCCCAGACTCCACCCTCTGCGCCTTCACAGATTGACAGTGAATAGAAGAGAGGATGCTTCAATATTTGTTGCTGGTCGATGCTTTCTCCTCGCAAGAAATTTTACCCCAGTTCGACAGAGAATTCACTGCCCTGTAGTAGAGATCCAGGATGCCCCACAATATGCTCCTATGTAAAATTACTTTTAAAATTCATTTTTGTTTTGCTGGACAGAGTGCAAGCACTTTAAAAAGCATGAAACCAGATTTGTTTTTTAATATTGCAAATATTAACAACGTGTTTTATGCATTATAAGTTTGCACTCTGCCTTTCCAGATTGTGTAACTCCAGGAGATATTAAAATTCCCAACAAGGAAGAAATGTGTAAGTTGACCTCTACCCCCATGGAACTTCTAATGTCTAATTCCCTCCATTCCAATTTTTTTTCTTTGTCTTACTCTCTACATCCATTCCCTCTATATTGCTATTGATGATAATAGAGAGATCACACAACTTTGCAAAAGTACAAAGTCGAAATAATACAAAATCTTACTAAATCCTTTGTTAAACATTGTTTAATTAGTCGTGTTGTGCATTGTACTATTTACTTTGTCCACTTGCATAGTTTCAATGCTAGATTATTTAACCATGAAACAAAATCTGATAGTCAAAGTGCAGATGGCAAATAGACACTGAAGAAAATAGAATTAAGGCTGCTAGTGTGTAGTAGTCCAATATCTTCATGGTTATACTCCCACTGCCTTCCGCAGAAGCGGAAACATCAAATTTATTAGTTAAAAAACATTTAAATTAAGATTCTACTTCAAATACAATTTTACTTCATTTCAATAAAAGCAAGTTTATTGGACCCATGAAAAATAGGGCATTTGTCAGTGCCAGTTGATAGTGAACACACACACACACACACTCAAAAAGAAAGACAGAAGATTAGTAAACTAACCAAAATCATCACAATTTTAAAAACGTTCTAATATTAATAGCCATTTCAGAAAAAGAGGTTTGTTACAGTAAAAGGGAACTCATTTCCATCCTCTTTTTACAAAGCATTTCAGGGATTTTTTTGGAAATTCACTATATGTGCTGTAATACAAAGCATGGTCTTACAAGCTAGAGTACTTTTACATTGTGCAACATAAATATCACTAAGTAGTGCTTTTAATGCTAATCCTGTTATTTTCTATGGCTTAATTGGCATTATTTACTACTATAGTGATAGTGATAGTTTGCACTTTTAGTGTTTGTACTCTAGTTTTAACAAAATCACTCAAGCACTATTGAGAGGACAATGAATGGCAACATATCTCTAGTTTGCTAAAAAAAATACAAAATTTATACCATGTACTCTATCTATATTATCTACTTATCTATAATGGCTCATGCTTTCTTTATGACCATGTTTTGAACATCGCATAAAATAATACAGGAATTCACATGATTTACTTGCTGTTCCAATGGAGTTAATTCAGTTAGTCACTTAAACAGTTATTGGTGAGTTGTAATCAGGGTCATCCTTGTCCCATCTCCCATTTCTAACAACTGTAACAGATGCACTAAAAAGAAATTTTCTGTAATGGGGAATCCATTGTCTCTTCAAGATGGATAATTTAATGCTTTGAAGTTCTCTGTGGTAAATCGCTCTTGTTAATTTTGGAATTTTTACACCACAATATCCCAAAATGTACCAGTTGTTATTATGAAAAACAAATTTTATGGCATTTGAGTCAGATATTATCAGGCTCTGGGTCAGCTCTCAATTCAACATCTTTTTTTTTCACTTTGTAAATAGGAACAAATTGCAAGTCCCTGTTGGTATTGCTGCTTGCACCATGATCCAATTATGGGAAAGTTTTCTGCATATGTAGAGAATTCTTCATCTTCTTCTTGCAGGTCAATTTCTTCATTGTCACTTAATTCAAGTAAATCCAATAAGATTTGCAAGTCTGGGTCATCATCTTCAATTTCTTCTGACACAGGCTAATAATTAAACATGTGAAGATCAGATCAGTATTGCAGAAGCTGCCAGGAGATATATCAATATTTAAGGCAAGCAAGGAGTGATCAACAACATTTGATTGGCCAGGACAAGACATTCTCCTTCTAAAAGAAAATGTAAGGGTGATGTTAATTTACAATAAAAATGTGCAGCTTCACAATGGAAGCAGAGGGACTTTCAATCGTGTTGTGGAGAATAAACTAGATGTTACTTTCCCAGGTGTGGGTAAAGTGCTTTTGGAGCAGTAGACCTGGTACCATAGGAACAGGCAAGGAGAAATAGATGGGAGTGTTACTCAGTTTCCACTGGTATTGGGATATGCTTTCACATGTGATAAAGCACAGGGACTTACAATGCCAGCTGCTGCTGTCCATTGTAGCAGGGAATTTGTATTGGGTTTGATGTATGTCGCAGTATCAAGGGTGAAGACACCACTTTCACTGCACTTGCTTGATATCAAAGCGAGTCACTTGTTAAAGCCTGCTCAAAAAATTATCCAAGAGTGCAAAATCAGAGTAGGTGAAGTTGAAGAGGACTGTTCCTGCTTCTGCATGAAAGATGTTAGAGAAAATTTGTTCACAGTTTCAGATAGGGAAGCTCAACTATTGAAGAGGATGAAGATGGAAACTATTTTTCCCAAGGAGTGCATCAGACAGTTTAATACATAATTCATTTGAAACACGAAACTTGCATGATGTAGACATTTTAGAGCTCAATGAAAAGCTTGAACGACAACAGTCAAAAATTGCAGAACTTCCTGGTGGGTTTTCATTTCCGTCACTCATTTCTTCCTTAAAATGCGATATTGACAGTCATGAGGCTTTTGATGTTGAAAAAGACAAAGTTTTGGATGATGTTTCAACTGGTGAAGACAGGGAAAACCTGGTAGCATTTGTGGAGTTATTATGGTATCATGTATTTCTCATCTTTTAGAAGCACGTCCTTGAAAAAGAAAGTAGCATTGAAATAAATATAGCGAGAGAGGGCTTTACAATTGCCTCTGGGAAATTTTATAAGGTCTTGAATTCAGAAAATTTTGCCATATTTCGTCAAGGATTATTTGGAAATGATGTGTCCCTACCTCAAAAGATCATTGCTGGACAGATAGCTATGTGTATGTCTACCAGAATTTCCTCAAGAATCTGCAAACGTCAATGAAGAAATTCCATTGATGCATATCATCGTGTCAGTTTCAATTTCTGAAACCAATACTCACATACTGCAGTAAAGTTCAATTGATTCTGCAAACATGCAAACACCGAAAAAAACTTAATTAGCTCTAGTAACATTTTAGCTCTAGAAGTTGAAAAAGGCGAAGACAAAATGAAATTGTTATTTTAATGAAAATAATTGTGGTAGAGCTTGAATTCCATGTATAGATTTTCCCACATTTTAATATTAGATGGAAACCAGTGAAATGTTATATATTGGTTATCACTTGGGATTAGCATATGTCGTAATGGCGGTTTGACACGCTTATTGCTGCTCTGCCATAATCTGATGCTAATGGCTACCTTAGAACAGGTGAAAGATCTTATTACAAAAGAATTAGCTCCTATAAACGTAACAGTTAAAGATTTGACTGAAAAATATAAAGAATTAAGTACTTCAGTTTGATTTCTCTCTTCAAAATGCGATGATCTATTGAACCAAATTCAAACAACCAACAGCCATATACAGTGACACGGAGTAGATCTGGCCATTGTTAGACAAGACTTTAAAGTGATCCATAAAAGAGTGGTGGAAGCTCTGGATCAGATTGATGAACTGGCTCAGTACGTGAGATGTGATTGCATCGAGATCTCTGGGCTTAAAGCCAACGATGTGCCGATTGATAAAGATGATATATCAATAGCGAAGCGCAGCCAGGCTAAAAATAGATTGCATACCAAAGGACCCCCCGCAAGACTCAGACAAACATTGGCGTGTTCACGAAGAGAATCCACGGGAATGTGTTTGATTTCGACTAAAAAAAGTGTTTTATGCGTTTGATTCTTATAAATATGGTCAGTACTAAGCACTGCTGTTGGGGGGAATGCAAAAGTGACTCGAGATATCCAGATAAACTCCCTAAGTCGTTAAAAGAGATGCATAATTTGGGCATGAAGGTATTTATACCATTCCCCAAACCAACTCAGGATATCAATCGCTGTCAACGATGGGTTAATGCTTGTTCCCGAGCAGCTTTTACTGTCAAGAATGTCACAAGAAATACATATATATGTGCCCTGCACTGGCCAGGTGAAAAAGGCCCAACTGAACAGTTTCCTGATCCGTTAAAAGCTAATTTAATGTCACACGAAGTGGAGAAAGCATCGAAGCCGAAGCGAAAAGCACCACAACAAAGAATGAACAACATCAAACGACCAAAAAAAGAGGAAGATTGTTCGCTTCCTTCGACTTCAGATCCAAATTTAAATGCTGAGCTGGATCTATCAGAGTCTATAAACAATGACAAGGCAACTCAAACAATCTTTACAAACCACGAACTTTCAAGTAAGATCGAAACTATCATTCTGAAGAACGAAGTAAGCTTAAAGGTCGACAAAGCTGACACTGAAGCTAAAGCAAAGATCGTGAGTAACCTTTCTTATGAAGAAGTTTCGAAAAACTCAACCCAAATGAAACATTTTGTAGGTCTGACAACTCCTCAGTTTGATGTTCTTTTCAAATTTTTGAATGACATTTGTCCTTTGGACAAAATAACATACTGGAATTTCAAAGTCAGTGGAACAACTGCAATGAAAGCTGATGGTCAACATGTAAAGCGACTGTCAAGATGGTCCAACAAGGAAAAGTTGTTTGTCTTTTGAGATTGAAAAGTGGATTCACGATCAAGACATTGTCGATTCTACTGAGCACTCCCGAAAAAAATATTTCTGAGTCAACTATAAGGGACATTTTTACTACCTTTATCCAACTTATGTTCAAGATCTTCAGAGATATGGAGAGAGTGATGTTCCCTTCTAGAGATTTACTAAAGAAATTTCTTCTGAAAGTCTTCAAAAGCATGCCTAGAGTACGTTGTAGTGTAGACTGCACAGAATTTAAAGTGCAGACCTCCCGTAACTTTTCAAGACAAGGCAATACCTTTTCATCTTACAAACATTCTAACACTTTCAAGTGTCTAATAGCAGTTACCCCTAATGGAGGTGCATGCTTCATCTCTGACCTATATGAAGGGGACATCTCTGATGTTGAAATATTTGAACAAAGTGGTATTTTGAAACATATTGAGCCACATGACATTTTATTGGTTGATAGAGGTTTTACCGTGCAACATCTTGTTAATCCTCTTCAAGCAAGAATCAACATCCCTGCTTTTCTAAAAGGCCGACAAAGCCTGAGTGCAGCAGAGGAACTTTCTACCAGAAGGATTGCAAAAGCAAGAATCCACGTGGAACGATTCAACCAACGGTTAAAGCAATTCAAACTAGTGGGGAGAACAATTCCCTTATCTTTGGCACCTTTGGCTACTCAGATGGTTGTGGTTGCTTGTTGTCTGGTAAACTTTCAAGAAGTTCTTTGTAAATAATTTCTTTTATTAACTGATACAAATTCTATATGTGTACAAACAATATTGGGCTCTTAAGCCTGGTTCACACTAGCGATCCGTAATCGTAATCTAAGCAACATACGCAGACTCAGTAGTCACACCTAGGTGATAAATGTGGTACTGAGTCTGCGTATGTTGCTTATGCCTTATGCTTGTGTCGCTAGTGAGAACCAGGCTTTAATGCTTTTAGTAAAATATATAACATTAAAACCACTATTACTGAATTTTTATGTTTTGCTGAAATAAGGTGCAGTCCCTACCCCCCATATATTTTTTCTATTATCATTTTAGCAATTTTCATCAAACAGATTCTTTTAATACAGAGAATTTAAGAATATGCTTAATTGTACAAAAAATACTTGTGCTAATGGTACGTAGAGTACAAACACTAAAAATATGCAATACTTTGCAACATTTAGCACCTGCTAATTAATCAACTGAATACAATAGAATTAGCATATAACAGCACTTAAATGTTGTGCACTTTTAGTGTTTGTACTGTTATGTATTATAAAGTCAATAATGATACTCATGTATACTAGGGTGAACACACTAATCTGTGAAAAAGTGTAACTGAATAATAAAAGCAGTACCAATTAAGCTATAGAAAACCAAGGCTTTTGTACTGTTTGATTTTAATTAGTACTTTTTCACAGATTAGGTGCTATCATTCTACAAAGTATAGACAACATGACTTATTAAATAACCTTTTGGGTGACTTTCAAATACTGAGAGACCAGTGTTTCTTTGTCTTGATTCTCTAAGGCCATCATAGATGAACCAGGTATAGGCATACTTGAATACACAAATGTAGTGACTGCCATTCCAACATGTTGCACTTTGGAGGGTAAGCACTGTTCTATTCAAACTCATTGTGGGTGGTATATCTTCAATGTTCAGTTTATTTTTTCTGCTGAGTAGGTCAACAGAAAATATGAAAAAAATTTTGAAAGCTAAGAAAGACCGAGGAGAACTTGTTCTCACACCAAGACAGTGCCACGACACAGATTGTGTACCATCACAATGTAGGGTGATGTTTGATTGACAAGGAATGTCAATTGGGGGCCTACTGGGAAATTTCCTGTTACACTGTGTAGCTTGTGGATAAAGCCATTCTTGAAGTGAACTATTTAAGGTGTTATCTTTGATGCTAGCACCAAGTGCAATACCATATGATTTATAAGTGCTCACTGAAGATGGACATGAAGGTAAATTGCAGGAAGTGGTAACAGCTGTAGCCAAAAAGGGTTCCAGTACTTTAATCAAATAGTCAGATTCATTTCCATAAAGATCTACCAATCCATTCTTTACTACTGGAGGTACAGGCATGGACACAACTTTGGCCTCTCCATATTCATGGTTGTCTACTAAAGACAATGCTGTTTTGAGAATATTGCCTGCATTGTCTAGGTCATTAACATCTACCCTACCAGATTTAACTAGTGTTTGAAATATCATCAGCCAATTATCAACTGGACAGGTATTAGTCAACTTTATTCCATCTTTGGTTACTCCACCCCAAGGTATGACTGTAAGATTGGGTAGAGTTCCAATAGAAGGTGCAATGTTTGACATAGAAGTGCATGTGGTAAGGAATTTTGCAATGTTCAGTTCATCTTCTGAGTGCTGTAAATAAGAATTAGGCTGACCAGACGATGATGAAACATAATGGCTTGTCACAGGTGGTGCTATGTTGTTGTTGGGTGTAGCTTGAGGTAATGTAGACCCAGTTGTAACCACAGGTGTGTTGGTGTTGGGTGTAGCTTGAGGTACTGTAGACCCAGTTGTAACCACAGGTGTATTGGTGTTGGGTGTAGCTTGAGGTACTGTAGACCCAGTTGTAACCACAGGTGTGTTGGTGTTGGGTGTAGCTTGAGGTACTGTAGACCCAGTTGTAACCACAGGTGTATTGGTGTTGGGTGTAGCTTGAGGTACTGTAGACCCAGTTGTAACCACAGGTGTATTGGTGTTGGGTGTAGCTTGAGGTACTGTAGACCCAGTTGTAACCACAGGTGTATTGGTGTTGGGTGTAGCTTGAGGTACTGTAGACCCAGTTGTAACCACAGGTGTATTGATGTTGGGTGTAGCTTGAGGTACTGTAGACCCAGTTGTAACCACAGGTGTGTTGGTGTTGGGTGTAGCTTGAGGTACATGCAAAATGCTGGATGCTGGTTTTGTCAGTGTGTCTAAAAAACTGCTTGGCATCACAAAGGGTGTTAGGTCTCTAGGGACTCTCATCTCAAATAATTCTGGAGCCACAACTCTTTTCCAAAATGCTGTCAGGACATCTAATATGTCTGCGATAAAGTTATCATCCCTGAAGACTCTTTCAATTGATACCGGTCCATTGTTAGCATACAAAATAAAATCACAGAAAGACCTTTCGGTGACTAACAACTGCATCTGAATTTGATAATAAAAACTGTGACCTTTTTTGAGGACACACTTACTATCTTTGATAGAAAAACATTGCCTGTTAAGAACTTCTTTAGAAATCAGAGTTCCTTTATCGTTGCAAACATCATCTACACTGTGTTCCTTGAATATCTTCAAAGATTTAATTTCTAGAATTCCATCTTGTCCCAACAATCCATCAGGTGAACAACCAAGGAAGGCAAATTTTGGATTAACCCATAATCCTGAAGTAGAAACAACTTGTTTGGTTTGGTTTTCATACTTTTGAATGGCACTTGCTTCACTTTCCAAGCCATAGTTCATCCAGTAAGTTTTAGTCTTACAACTATCAATGTTCCAAATATTTGATGAAATATATTTCTTGGAACTCACGTTTGTATCACTGGCTCCTTCCATCACTTTCTTTCCTGCTCTATATGCCTCAATGCAAGTAGAGGCAGTTATTCTTGGCCATCTCTCAGAATACCACTTTGCAGATTTGTTTTGATCTTCAGTACCTTGGATTTGGCCTAAGGTATCAGGAGTAAGATTATGCATCAAATCTGTAACTTGTTGCTCTATCACAGACTTGTCTTCAAGATTATAATCTTTATACGTAATGACTAACTGTGTCTCCCACATAGCAATGTTTTGCTGATCAACAGAAATACCCTGTAAATTACGAACAAAGTTGCTTATGTGGCTACTTGAGACTCTTCTGTATTCTTTTGGCCTTGGATCAAAATCTATAACTTGTATCTTTTTCTTTTTTGACTTTGACGGATACTGTGCATCTGATAGCCGCTGTGGGTTTTTTTTTCTTTTCTTCCCTTTATTCCATGTGCATTCTTGGCTTGTACAGGGTATGGTTGTTTTTGATCCATGTTTTCGCACATGATCGACGAGTGATAATAGCACCGCTACAACGTGGCTGCAACGACCAAGTTGTGAAGCTTTGCAGGGTTTGCACGAAGCATGTATCACAGCTCCACTTTTAATCGAAAGTATCACCAAAACATTGTGTGGAAAATCGTTCTTCATAGATGGCCAAACGTGTGCTTTAACATAGTAATAATCGTCCCGCATTTTGTTGTCTGTCATATCATGTACGAATCCAGAATCTACGTATTTACGTCCTGTAGTGAATGGTTTGTCCGTCATATGTCCTAGTCCGTTTTCTTTCTCGTCATCTTCGTCCTCATTATTTGTTTGATCCTCAGGGAAAGACGGCAAAGATTCTAAGGCATAGTGATAGACATGGCCGTAGTTGAATAGCAACGGTATGTCTTGAGATGGGAACTGTTTCCAGCCAGTCGTCGGAATCACAGGAATATTAGACACATTTTTGCTGCTTGTATTACAAAGATTATCGCAGTTATTTTCTCTCAGAATTTTCGCCTCTAACCACTTGCCATCGTCGATGCTAGGATCGAGAATATTATGATTCCCGGACTTGAGGCAGTCGTTCACGCGCGCAATCAAATCACTTTTCTTGCCAGCTAGTTTTAGCCCTCGACACTTCAACCAACGCTTAAGTTGCTCTATGGTATAGCTGTCAGGAGTACTATCGAACTTTGAGCCTGGAACATTATCATTTTCTGTGAGAATTGTCGTTGTTTGAAGGCCTAAACGTGAGGAAACTTTGAAATCGCCCGCCATTCCACATTACTGTCATCTGTTTGTTTGTCTGAGTCTTGCGGGGGGTCTAAATTTTGATGACGTCATTACTGCGCTTCGCTATTGCTCACCCTCTTCCTACCCTTAACAATGGCGGGTTGCCAATGGCGAAGTAACTCGTGGATTTTAGTTAAATAATGAGTTCTTTATTTGAAGGCAAAAATATAAATCAATTAATACAATATGTATTTTTCTAAATGATAAATCATTGCTCTCACAAATCTAAAAATTAAGATTGGGCCCATATGTAAAGAATTTTGAAAGAGTCATTTGGATAATATTATTAATAATATCAGCTAATGTAGTTTCTTTAGCGAAAAATAATTGACTTGAGTATGAAAGAACAAAAAAAGATAATGAAGCAAAGGAAAAAGAAAAAAAAAGAAAAGAAAAAAAAAAGAAACCGTTCTGCCCGTGATTCGAACAGGGTACCTCTGGGCTCTCAGCCAGCAACGAACCACTTGAGCCACTGAGCAATTTAACGGTTGGGAAGGTTATATTTTTATACATATTGTAAATTTATGGCTGTACGCTTAGCAAAGCTATTGAACATGTACAAATTATGAAAGAAGTTTCTATATGAACCAAATGTCGCTATGGATAAAATAAATTACTCCATAAAAGTACTCATAATAGCCACCAAACTTAAACTCAAATACGCTTTTTTGATGCCGTTTCGGCCAGCCGGGCCGTAGCGATTCCACGGCCATGCAGTTTCTCCAGTTTCAACAGGCGTCAGTTCGTACTGAAATATGATTTCGTTTGCTTTTTATTTCAACATTTAATCTCGCGCTGATAGAGTACAAACACTAAATGCTTGGATGACTCGTTGATATTGGACTTGCGACGATTTTTTTTTGTTTGAAGATAGCGACTACAAAGTCCATTGTTTTCACATCCGAGTATATCGAACAGCTCGATCAACTTGGAGATGCGATGAAAATTATTCCAAGCTGCAGAGGGAACTGAGAGTAGTTCAAAACAGAGTGTGGCAATGAATAAGAAACTATTTATTCAAATCTATTGGCAATTTCGCCTAACATCCGACACGTACAATCGATCTTCGCGGAGTGCAGACCCGTGTACATGTAACTTACATGTAGAGCACGAGGTAATGTTAAAAACTTGTATTACCCAGCTTAGATCGTGTGCCTAAAAATTGTTGCTTGTACACAAATCTAAAACAGTTACATTACGTTCAAAGCTCTGGTTGCCGAAAATTATTATAGAGTATGAGGGGGAACACTGTACGGCCTACGATACGATACGATTACAGCAGGAATTTCGAATGTTTTTATTGAAACTATGATACTGGTACAGTTACGATACAGTACGGTAAGTTTCCCACTCATACGAAAACGACTCTAACGCAAGTTAGCACCGTATCGTATTATCAAGAATAGACCGGAAGTAAAGTTTGACAGACCGGAAGTTTACAGGAAAGTGAGTGAGTGAGTGAGTGACACAATAGCTTACTACTTTATGTATGGCACCATTCTAGTTAGACAATAGATAGATTGAATAGTTGTTGTCATACACGAAGTAGTAACCTGACTGATTTGCATATTCGACCCCTCACAATAACTCTTGGATTTTCAATCCACGAGTTAAAAAAGGACCATGTAAGATCATAGTCAAGTTCAAGCATCGTAAAACGAGAAATAAATTTTACCAAGCCCGAAGGAAGCTGGCGAAGAAAAAAGCTAAAGATCTTCCAGACCTTGGATTGAATACAGACACCAAGGTATCTCAGAATCGTTAACACCCAATTGGAAAAAAAACTACTCGACTGTATTAAGGCATGGCTTTCAAACGAAAATTTAACCCCCGCGAAGTTATTGGGAAAAGGAGCCTGGGAACTAAGTTGCCCTGACAATGGACGCAAATAACTCGTTTGAATGTAATTAAATATGGTGTCTTTGCCGAGAGATGTGAGAGTTAGGCACTTTCTACAATCCACGCCTTTTTACATTAATGCTTAGAACATGATAAATTATTGTAATGCAGCAGACATTGACAATGGGGGAGGGGGGGTTACCGAGATGCAGATAATGTACAAGAAAGTGGTTGTTTAAGCAAATTGTGTTAGAGTTTAGATGTGTGTGTCATTAATATAGGCCAAGTGGATCTAACCCGCTTTCCCACAAGAAGATCATTTGCTGATGGCGTCATTAACTCTGATGGTTGTCTGGCGACTATTCAACAGTGGTGTTGCTGCCTGGAACCACATGTAATCCATGGCTGGCATTATCATATGGCCGTGAAGTTTGACAGACCTCAAAGGTGGCTAATTAGTAAACGCCATTTGCTAGAGAGGGGAATGAGTGTTAATTTCTCTGACACTCACTCTAACTACCACAGTGCATGGAGTTAAGTGAACAAAGAAGATGGTGATGCTCTGCATAGTCTTGGTCATCCTGACTCAAATGGACCGCCAAGAACAAGCAGCTAGCTCTACCGTACACTCACGGCGTCGACCATCCAGCGAGGTTATGGAAGATGTGGAAGATGATGCTTCTGAGGTTGACCAAACAAGAGGTAGTCAAAGTAGTTCCCAAAAGAAGAAAAGGCTCTCAGCTTTTGAGCTGTCTGAAATAATTGTATATAAAGGTATGAAGAGTCGATTGGAGTTGCTAGCTCTAACTGATGAACAGAAACGAGAAGGAAAAACTGACAGAGCTGAGTTCATAGGGTGATCAGATGAACATATATATGGGCGAGAAAGAAATATCCACTAGTCACAGATTGCCTACCAAGAATTACCCGGGAAAACGTTCGACTCCTCCTATCATAGTCACATTTGTACGACGTGATCTTAAGGACAGATTCTACAAGGCACAGAAAAACCTCAAGGATGTCACCAGTGCTGATTTAGGCTACGATGACAGCACTGCTCACCGCATCTTTATCAACGAAAGTCTGACCGAACAGAACAGAAACACATTTAATGCAAGCTTGAAATTCAAGAAATAATATAAATGCTCATTCATCTGGACCTCCAACAGCAAGACATATCTGCGAAAAGATCAGAATTCCAGAGCTATTGTTATCAATAACAAAGGGGACTTAGAAAAACTAAAACCAAGGCAGGGTTAGTAAGCATTTTTGAATATGAACTATCTTAGAAACATATGTAACAAATGATAGATAATACCTTAAATCTAGACGAATTAAGAAATCTTCCATATCTTAATATAACCTCGCCAATTTCTGTTCCTCACTTGTGAGATTTAGATGCAGATTTGCATATTCCAATTTATACTAATTTTGACTAATATTCAACTGATTGTTTCAACGATAGTGATGACATAACTAGGATGAATGGAAATTCAATCAAGCATAAAGCCTTTACTGCATTACATTGCAATATTAGGAGTCTTTCTGCAAATCACGATAACTTGTCTCATCTATTACAAGAATTGGATTGTCAATTTTCTCTCATAGGTTTATCTGAAACTAAATTTAAAAAAGGCAAAGATAATTTCTCAAACGTCAATTTTGATGGCTATGATTTTGTTCATGAACCTAGTCTTACAAACGCAGGTGGAGTGGGTTTCTTTGTTAAAAATAATATGACTTACATAATACGCAATGACCTTACTAATTCCAATGTCCATTCTGAAATGCTCTGGATAGAAATTTCACGACCCAATGATTGTAATTTGGTTTGTGGTATTATTTACCGTCATCCATCTAGTGATTTTGATAGTTTTATGGAGCTATTTTCGTCAAGAATAGAAAAAATACATCGAGAAAAAAAAACTCTGCCTATTTATGGGAGACTTCAATGTAGATCTAGTAAAGATTGACACTCGGATAGAATCGGAAAACTTCTTAAATACTTTAATATCGTATTATTTCCAGCCTTTTCATACTCCAACCAACAAGAATCACTGACGACTCGGCGACACTTATGGATAATATATTTTTAAATTCAATTGAACATTCCATCATTAGTGGTAAAATTGTTTACGATTTAACAGATCATCTATCAAATTTTATTATTATAAATAAATTGTTAGATACTACGGATGACGTGAACAGTTTTCAACGAGATTATTCTAAGTTTAATGAAGAAATTTTTATAATTGACATGTCCAAAATAAATTGGCAACATGTGTTATATCCTAACTCAGGTCTTTCAGATATGTTTATGTTTTAGATATGTTTCCCCTTAAAAAAAGCTTCAAAAATGAATTAAAGTTTCTCTCGAAACCATGGATAACGAGTGGAATTAAGAAATTAAAATAAAAAACAAAATCTGCCATAAATATCTTAAGATGAAATCAAATTATTATTTATGTAAATTTAAAATTTATCGAAATAAAATTAACCATCTTTTAAAAATAAACAAAAAAACTTATTACAATGAGTACTTTCAGAAATATTCAAAAGATGGAAAAAAGTTGTGGAGTGGAATCAAAACAATAATTAACTATAAACTTAAGAAAAATAAACCTAGAAAGTAACATTCCAACAGTTGATAAAAATCCTCATGATTATTTTACAAGACCATCAAAGGATAGCTTTTATATCTTTCCTGTAACTATGGATGAGTTTGAGAAAAAGATAGCCTGCTTAAAAAATAAGAAATCAACAGGACCTTACAGCATTCCTATAAAACTACTTAAACTGATAAAATATATTCTTTCAAAACTGCTCAAACAAATTGATTGCTAATGTTATTCCTATACATAAAAAGGATTCACAGTTGTTGGTTTCCAATTACTGTCCAATTTCTCTTCTGTCGGTGTTTAGTAAACTTTTAGAAAAATTAATGCCAAGCCGTCTAACATCATTTCTTGAGAAAAATAATATACTTTTTGAAAATCTATTTGCATTTCGTAGTGATCACTCAACTGATTATGCTGTTCTCAGTATCGTTGAAAAAATACAGTCCACAATTGACAATTCTGACTATTCTTGTGGTATCTTTCTTGATTTGAGTAAAGCGTTCGATACGGTCAATCATAAAATACTTATTGAGAAATTGGATTATTATGGAATTAGAGGGATTACAAAGGAATGGTTTTTGTCGTATTTAAATAATCGTAAGCAATTTGTTACCATTAACGATATTTTCTCTGATCTAAAAAATATAACTACAGGTATTCCTCAAGGATCAGTGCTTGGCCCAATTCTCTTTTTAATCTATATCAACGATTTTCATCTCTGCTCAAATCTTTTTGATTTTCATCTATTTGCTGATGATGCAAATTTATTTTGTCGAAATAAACAAGCGGATGTCTTGCAACAACAAATAAATAACGAATTGAATAAAGTTCATACATGGTTTTGTGCAAATAAGTTGTCACTTAATACTGAAAAATCGAATTTTGTCCTTTTCCACTCTAGACAAAAGAAAAGTGCTAAAAATTTTAAAATTGAATTTTATAATGTCCCACTAAAACAGAAAAATTCTATCAAATATCTTGGAATATATATAGATAGCCATCTTACTTGGAAACAACATAATCAATATGTCTAAAAAAAATCAAAAGAAATATAGGAATACTTTCAAAGTTACGTTACTACGTAAATATTGAAGTGCTCACTAACCTCTATTACGCTTTGATCTATCCATTTTTGATTTATGAAGTCTTATCTTGGGATACTACCTATCAAACTACTCTACAACCTTTATTCCTTTTTGCAAAAAAAGGGCTTTGCAATTGATAACCTTTTCTCCTTCGATGCTCATACAAGTCCAATATTCAAACAATTGAGTATTCTTAAGTTATATGATCTTACTAATTACTGCATTGCAGTTTTTATGTTTAAGTTAAATAATGATCTACCTCATACGTTTCAGTTACTATTCAAAAAAGTAAGTGATGTACATATGTACCATACAAGAACAGCCACAAAACAAAATTTGTACTTGCCAAAGGCCAGAACAAACTTTGGCAAGTTTAATATTAGATATATAGGTTCAAATATCTGGAATGCATTAGATAAGTGCTGCAGAAACAAAAAAATCTAATAAAATTTAAATCAGTAGTCAAAGAAAAATACCTTCTCACTTATTGATTATTACTGTCTTATTTATTGTTTAGTGCTTTGTCCATCTTTTGTTTTTATATTTTGTTTTTTGTTCTTTAGTAATTTGTGTGAAAAAATGTGTAATTTTGATATATTTGTAAATTTCGTGCCATTAGTTTTTTTAAACCTCGTGCATTTCATTTAAATTTTAAAACAGAGACTGGTCCTATTAGCTTCATAGTTATTGGTTAGGTCCAGTACCTTAATTTATACTATTTATAAGAACTTTTATTATTGATTTATTTCTGTAGAAAATGACATAGGTATGAAATAAAGATTGTTGTTCTTATTGTTGTTGTTGTAGTAAATCGTGGACCTAAAATAGTCTCAGAGGTCCTGAGCACAGCGTGAAGAAGGATGCAATGGCCAGTGCCAATGCATTAAAGAATTAATTGATGAAGTTATAAAGAGGTTTGTTCACATGGGAGCATGTCAGTATCTGAAGGATTTTAGACATTGCCATAACTTGAAAAAAAAAGCAGAATTGAAGGAGGATGGAGAAGCAACAAAAAACAGGACAGTATCCCATTCAAGGTAATATAATAATCTCGTGTTGCATCTACATTGTACAGGCCCGCAAATGATCCGAGGCCCGCAAATTGTCCCACTAGAGGCCCACAAATGATCCCAGGCCCACAAATGAATCCACCAGAGGCCCGAAAATGATCCCAGGCCCGCAAATTAATCCATATGTGCTTCACTTGCAGCTTACATCATCAGCTCTATATGTTTTCACAGGCGAAAACTGGCGTTCAAGTACAAGACTTTTTTGAAAAAGAGGATGGTAGCATCGTTCTCAGTCACCTGTCCAAACTTACTGTTAAGAGCCATGGTTTAAGGAAGGCTTTTTAGGCGTGAAGGAAGCTTCATAATAATAATATCCCTTCTAGTACTTTAAGGTTTCCTTGGATTTTCCAAGTTTACTATTGGGAAACCTGACATTGACCTGAGTATGGCGCGGTTTTTGTCACCTTCTGGAACAAGATGGCAAATTTTCTTAGTTTTCAAACTGCTCTATCTCTGAAACCGCTGAGGGGAAAGTGGGGGCAACCACTTAAAATCAAAGTTCAGTTCTTGAGCTTTCCAGATATGTAAATTTTGTTGGCTTATTCGCTAACAATATGAGATTTCACATGGTTTGTAAATACCTACTTTGCAGAGTTTATCTTGGCGAGAAGTATTGTGCATTACTGCAAATAATGACAAAGTTTAACTGAAAATATTACTTGTCTTTCCAATATTTAATGTCAGTTCGATTCCTTGATAACTCAACATTGATCTGAAGACTTAAATTGCAAGGTTTCAACTAAATTCAAAAGAAAAAATCCGTATTTATTGCCTTTGTATGTATTTCATGCCAGAAGCGACCGTGAAGGAGCAAGTTTTATTGGTCTAGCGTATCATGTGGGAAGTGTCCAACCTCCTCTGGTGGTGAATCCTCTGTGCAGTAATCTAGTATCAAATTTGATAGATAGGATTTTTTCCCAAGTAAAGTTGTACCTGTGTTTACCTTATGACTGGTTGTGTTTGTTTTCAGCAAGGTCTCACATGTAAGAGTTTTAGAGCGGGTTTTCTTTGAAGCGCATTTTTGGTTCAATGTATTAAAGCAGTACGCTTTAGCTTATATTGAAATCCTTTGCTCTAATTCATAAAATTCAACTGTTCTGAAGAGGCAATAAAAGCCACTCTGCTAAGCAAGTACACCACTGAGTTTGTTTTTGACAGAATATGTGTTTTTTACAATGTAAAACAGTACTGTCCTTATGATTTCATAATTCTAGTCAGCTCCTTCGGGTAGTTTCTCCATAAATTCGACTGCATTTGCAAGGGTCTCTAAGTTCAATGGACTACAATTAAGATCACATCCTGAAGCTGTTTCACTAACTTCCATTTTACCTTTCACTCGTCTTTCGAATCCTTCCAAATCAAAGTCACTTGGAAGAGTCCTTAAACTCTCTTGCATGGAGAAAGCAATCTTCGCTAGAGTTATTGCTTGGTTTTGATGGATTTTGGAAGGCATTACAATTTGCATATATTTTTCTCAAGGGAGATTTCACGGGCGATTTATCAACGACATGTTGTCTTTGGCTGGGGTTGGAGTGCGGCCGGGGCTAAATGATTCCATGTGATTCCCACAACATTTTGTAAGGCTGGTGTACAGCTGTTTTGCCTGCGACCTCCGTAAGAGAAACAACTGGTGCTGACTGGATTTGTTTCACTTCTTCAGGCGATGGGATATTTCCCTTGAAGTGCTTTTCCATTATCTTTGAATCAGCATTTATTTGTTGCCAGTCTTCGATCTGTGTTCCGTTAATAGTAACTCTTGTATATTTTTCAGGATTACTAGAAATTAGCACATCTTTAATTTTGTTAGCATAGCGAGAAGCTACATTCATTGCTGAGGCCTCTTTGATCTTTCTGGAGTGTTTTCAATTGGCGCTACAGTGTTCTTAGATTGATCACCTGCCTCTGGTGAGGATTCGGGTTTAAGCAACTCCTGATTGGCAACAGATTTTAATCCACCATCTACGCAATCTTTCATAAATTCAACTGTCCCCCAGACAGTTCGCTTTCTCAGAGTTTGCACGGTTAGGAATACTTTAGCACCAGTCATGACATTAAGCTTGAATGCATTGCTAAATAAAGTTGACTTCCGTTTTGATAGAGCTTCAGCACGCCTCGTACTGGTAACAATATAAGAGAGTGATTCTTTTGAATGCTTGGACGTCTTTTTCCCAATTTCGTTTTTATTCAGTCTGTAATGAGGAAGCAGAAGTATTTTTTAAATCTCTAATAGTTTTACCTGAGTAGTATAAATCGACAGCTCATGCTGGGTGTCTTCATAAGAATGAAGTTCTTTCAAAGGTTTAAATAATGGCATAAGCAATACGTATACTGAAAAATGTCTAGAAAAAAAAATGTTATCGTATTTGTAAAAGTTATCTTCTATTGGTGCTCTTAGGCATGCTGTTGTAAAAGTTACAATATCATGACTTTGTTACCTGGGGGGAGTGAGTTTATCTTGCTGAACAGCTGTAAAATCTTGAGCGGGTGAGGTCGAATCAGTATTTGCCAGGTTTTCATACATCTTTAATACATATTGGTCAGGATTTTGCTCGGGACTATAGTTCTTTTGCCGTTATGACCGTACGTATTTATATTGTTATCATGGACAAGATAAAGATAACGGGAGGCTTTATCAAAGGGTAGGTATTTTTATTTATTAGCATGTCATTAAAATCAAAGCTCCACTTGGGATGAAAGTAACTGTTATGCCGAAGGGAGAAAATCCAGATGTTAACCCCATGAAATGCGCCTCCCAACCTACAGTGAAATGGATGAACATTCCCGAGAAATGATAATGGATTGAAGTCCATGAAGACCAAATACCGCCTCGGAGACAAAGCTTGACAACAGATAGGGAGAGTTCAGTACTTTTTGAACTCTGCGTTTAAAGAACTTTTGTGAGATGGTGCTGTGAATGATATCTATGGGTAAGTTTAAGTAGCTAGCTGTTGTCACATTAGTCAAATGACATTTTTAAAACTACTTTAATTTTAAGGATAGTGACTGGTCTTCTGACTATTACGAGGGCACCTCGTGTTCCAGCTCATCAGCGCTGGGGTCAAAACTGTGAATGTGGAGGAGCAGTAATACCTTGTGAATGGTACGCAATTTGTGATCAGACAAATACGAAGTCTGTCATGACAAAGATTCGCGATTCAATCCCTAAAATCGAGGGTGGATCTCAAAAGATGTTTGTCACTGTAGTTGATATGTAAATAACTGATATATATCTGCTTTATGAATTGTTACATTGCTGTAATTCGGTTACATATACTGAAAAATAGAATAAACTTATAATTTGAACATCAGATTGAGTACAGTCGTCTTGTAATTCAGTAAACGAAAGACTACATTCTGCTATTCGGGATATATGATAGTCTAGTAGTATCAGGTTTCTGTTGACATAGCAACACATTCTTGAAGTTGATAATATAATAATATCCAGTATAATGAGAAATTCTGGAAAATGTCTCTTTATTATTATAGTCAGTAGTTAGGTCTTTGGTAAAATGAATCAGAATCACTTTATTAGTGATTGTAAGTTATTTTGCGATCTGAATCTCTATTTCTCAAAAATTTTGATTGATTTGACTGATTCCACATCGCACTCCTGATTTCACAGAGATTTTAAACAATGTTGCCAAGAAACGTTGAGATGAAATTGGTGTAAAAATATAATTAAATGCATGGTGACAGTAGTGTAATAACGAATAAAAATACCCTGACTTAATTTGTGAATCTTGAAACTCCTGCAGTAACTGTGGTACGACTGAGTGCAGTTTTGATACTCGGACAAAATCTGCTCGATTTTTTAGTTAATACTTGCTATTTTCAAAAGAAAAGTAACCACCCTTATTTTTAGAATTTTTGGTAGTGCACCACATTAATTCTATAGGAAAATTCATTGGATGACGAGGGAATTCAACATGGAATTCCCCGAGTCGGGAAATGAATTTTCCTTGAATCCCATAGCGGACATGTCAATAAATAGAGAAGATTTTGTCCATTTTTTCAAAGCGCACGGCAAGCCATTCAAGAGCAAGTACACAAAAATAGCCAGCGAATGAGAATGAAGCTGTAGTCATGAATGAAAATCGTCTCACTTGCAAACTTACTTTGCTTCAACCTCGTGTCGAGTATTTGAGGAACAAAATTATTGTCAAATGTTAAATGTCACTAAATCTGACAGTTTTTGCGTTTGACAAACATTTGCCGCCCTGTTTCTAGGCAGAACGACGGCGTCTTTCAAGTTTGGTGTGATGTTAAAATATGTTCGCAATATGATTTATTTGAGCTTTTTCGGGTTGCATACCAGCCAAAATGAAGGTACATTTCTAAATGCAGATAACTAAGAATGCATTTAGAATGACTTTTGAATGCATTAGGTAAACCTGTTAATTTAGAAATTAACATTGGCAAAGTAGAAGAGTTTGAATCTACACATCACATGTTTTCAATGGTATTATATAAAGTACCATACATCAATAGTAGTTAACGCATGAGAACAGTAATTAACTTACCATCACCATCTATCAACCATCCAGCTGCCATGTATTCTGGGGTTGACGGAAAGTCTACAGTCAGTTTTCTCTTTTCTCGAATTTGATAACATCTGTTATGGACACTCATCTTCCATTGCGCACGATAAAGAAACATCCCAATGATAAGCCATGGATCACTACTAATATCAAGAGACTAATTTCTAAAAGACAAAAGGCTTGGCACTCTGGTGATGATTTCAAGTACAAGTTTTATCTTAACAAGGTTAGAAAGTTATGCAAGTCTGCTCGCAAATCATACTATGATGAAAAGATTCTTAATACACGTGATTTAAATCCGAAACAATGGTGGAATAATATCAAGTCCATTTCTGGTCTATCTAAATCTGACACCTTCTCAAGTATTTTTCATGATGATGAGTTCAAAAGAGGCTCTGAACTTACTGAACTGATTGCTGAATCTTTCTGCAACGTCTCCAACAGTCTTCCTCCACTCAAGTTCAACAAGATTCCTATTACGTCTGTTCCAACTGAATTTATTATCTTACCTCACCAAGTGGAGGCTGAGCTGGAAAAAATAAGTCTCAGAAAAGCGATTGGACCGGATGATATCCCTAACTGGGTATTGAAGACCTGTGCACCAATACTTGCTGGGCCAATTTGTTCAATCTTCAATGCCAGTATTGCACAAAGCTCCATTCCAAGCCTTTGGAAAAGTGCCAACGTTCTTCCTCTACCAAAGATCTCCAAGCCTAAGTCTGTTGATACCGACCTTAGACCAATATCCCTGACACCAGTGCTTAGCAAAGTATTAGAAGGATTTGTCTTCCAATGGCTCTTTAACCACATCAAGTCCTCGATAGATCCTCTCCAGTTTGGAAACATAAAGAACTGTTCTACAACACATGCTCTTATTCATCTCATTCACAACTGGCTTGTTGCATTAGACAACCCTGGGTCAACTATCAGAAGCTCTATGATTGATTTTTCGAAAGCTTTCGACCGTATCGATCATAATATTTTGATCTATAAGTTACAGTCGCTTGACGTACCTCCTATTTTGTTAAATTGGTGTGCTGATTTCTTACTTAACTGCCAGCTTCGTGTTAAACTTGACCAAGACAAATCATCCTGGCATCCAATTCATGGAGGTGTCAAGGAACCAAGCTTGGCCCCCTATTCTTTTTGGTAATGATCAACGACCTGAAATGTAACCTTCCATTATATAAATATGTAGATGATTGTACCATGTACGAAATTGTCTCAAGATCGTCTTCAAGCTTGACACTTCAGTCTGACATCATTGCTATCAGTGACTGGACTGAATGCAATAATATGCGTTTGAATGTTTCGAAAACCAAAGAATTGTGCATGTCTTTCCTAAGAGATCCTTTGCTATACGACAACCTTTCTTCCTCTGGCTCCGACATCAAGATTGTGCAAGACTTCAAATTACTAGGGGTAACAATTTCATCAAACCTCACTTGGAATACCCATGTTAGTCACATCTGTACCAAAGCAAGTAAAAGACTGTATGCTCTAAGAGTTCTTAAACGTTCTGGAGCTACTACGGATGACTTAATCACTGTTTATTGCTCATTCATTCGCCCGGTGTTGGAATATGCCTGTGCTGTATTTCACTTCTCCCTTACGCAAACTTTATCTGATCAAGTTGAGCACATTCAGAAACGAGCATTGAAGATCGTGTACCCACATTCACCATCATATGCTTCCTCACTCGAGTACGCTGGCATCTCTACATTACACCAACGCAGATTTGACCAATGCAAGACTTTATACAAGAATATTCAACATCAAGAAGACAACAAGTTAACAAGCCTTCTCCCCGATGCCAAGTCCTCTAAGTACAATTTAAGAAATCCACGCACGTACACTTTGTTCAATTGTAAAACCGAACGCTTAAAAAACAGTTTCATCCCTAAATGTGTCCACCTCTGGGATGCAATATAGATGCATAGTAGTATTATGATCAGTCTTTTTATATTATTTGTTCTTACATTGAATATACTTATTTGTATATACATATATATTATATTTTTTTTTAATATCACGTTTTTTAGAATCGCGAGATTCTACCATATGATCTTAATTCAATAAATAAAGTTAAAGTTAATAAGAAACAGGCCAGTGACCGATTTGCGTCATACGTTGCCTCCTCATCACTGTAAGGATTTAACTGAAAAATACTGTATTAAAATAGTCGCTTATTGAGTGCATTTGGTTTACGGCAAATATCAATCTTGTATAAAACATCATGTCATCGGACTTACAACTTGATGGCAAAGTAACTTTACCTCTTTGAGGCATTGACACACAAAAAAGGCCGTAATATTGAACTAAATTGGAACAAATCAACCGATATAGTTATTGATCTTGTTAGTTTCTACCTTTTTTCTTCTCTCCCTCATTTTTGTTTTCATACTCAATTTTATTTTGAAACCCATGATTGTTTTTCTCTTTCATTTAGTTGTCACAAGTGTGGTCAGAGTGGCCATTTCAGGGCACATTTCAGGAGTAATTCAGTCCTCTGAATCAAAAGTAATTGTCAATCATTTTTACTTTCAGGCGTCAATGGAGAATGCCGTTAAAATAAATTAAGCAGTTCTTTGTAATTTTTCAAGTCACCAGTTAACCAAATGGTTTTTTTTTTAATGCCGCCAAGAATTTAGTTTTGACAGATTTGTTTATTATATAAAGGGTTCAATTCAGGCTCCGGCTACACTGGGCTCAATTTCCAGACACTTTATAAGGTTTTTTAACCACAACCTTTTTGGTGGCTGGAAATCGATCCTACTGATATTTTTAATAACAGAAGTTTTTCCTTTGTTTTAGCCTTCCATCACCAGGGAAAGTCATGTTACAAATAGCGCTGCACAGTCATTCTAGAAATAGAATACGTCACCTTATGTGCCCCCTACAAAGCTCGGACAAACACTGAAGATTAGTAAGACGAAAGCCAGAAAATTTGAGAATTTTTGTTGGGGAGTGTCAGAGTGACTCAAGAGATTTAGATCTGCTACATTTAGAGCTTTAACAGCAATTTAGAAGATTTTTTACTTTCAATGACACAAGCGATTGCTTTTTACGTTTCCCCCTTTGTTTTGATAAACTGTGTAGTTGTCAGGACAGCTGGTGAATTCAGAGCCAGAAACTTCGAAGTCTTAGGTCAAAATAACTACTTTTTCCTCCAATAAATCACCCTGTTTTTCCATAAAATATTACAGTAAATGTATGGCACATCCGGTCTATTTGTCCCAGCAATTTGTCCAACTCTAACATTGAATTACAGCTTAATAAGCTTAGTGAGGTAATGACTGCACAGCGCTATTGCGTCACCTAAAACGCTGTTAACGTGGGGACAGAAGGCTAGAAAAAAATTCTCGGTTTTCAAAAATATGCGGTTGAATTTTAATTAATTTCTTGAAATATTCATATTTTGGTTACTGAAATTTGTCCTTTGTAAAGAGTTTTCTTGGAGCTGAGAATTGATTGCCCAGTGCGAGAGACATTTTTCAATCTTTCAAGCGTGACATGGCCTTCTTAATCTAATTTACACTAATTAAAAATAGCCTGTACGGCAAGAATGAATTTTGGCAAGGGTACATTTACAGTGTATTGCTAGCATCCACTGTGCCTTGCTGGTCTTTGTTTAAAAAACAGACTACATGTTTACAAGGACCTTTTTTCGTTTAAGGCTACGTTTACACAGTACTGGTTGAAATTTTAACCGGTTGAAAATTTGTACGTTTAGGCGTTTGGTTTACACGGAACCAACCTAACCGCACAAAAGAATCAAATGGTTAGCCATGCAAATTTTTGTGTACACAAAAAATACTTTTGTCCAAAAAGAGACGGTTCCATGTAAACAGCATGTACTGGGGTTATTTTCCACTGGTTAAAATTTCAACCGGTACCGTGGAAATTCAGCCTAAAATGGCACGGGGAAGGCAAGGATAAATTTTAGCACTGTGCTAATTAACCAGTTAATCTTTGCCGTGCTGTTGGATTATCAAAGCCACACTTGCCAAATTAAAATTCATCCTTGCCGTGCTGTTTATTGTCATCACATAATGAAATGTCATTTTAAGAGAGAAACAATTACCTGAAGGCTGTTTGCGTGAATAATCTTAAACCTGTTTACTTGGTATATAGTTTTGTTCCAGTTCGATCTATATGTTAACTGATCTTTACCTTCACAAAATTAAAGGTCAGTATAGTATAATTATGACCAAAGGTGATATACTGAGTGTTGTATTAAAATCTAGTTGCAATGGGTCGTTTCTCGAAAGACCCGATAACTTTACTTACCAACGGGTCCATAAAAAGCAGCCCCAACTCTTTTTAATATACATTAAAATTAAAATATGTCTGCACAACATATGTTTCTTGTGACGTCTTTCTGCTTATTTCGCTGGTGTGTTCTAAACAGAGATATTTGTGTGAGAAGAACTTTATTCGTTGTTCTATTTGTATAACATAGGGCTTGGGGACTGTCTCATAACGAACCAATAAAGGAAAACCATCAAAATTTGACTTGCATGATCCCTGAAATACCTGGTTATTTACACCATCAGTTTGTCATTGCTAAGAAATATGTGATTGAGAATAAAATGAAACCAGAAAACGAATTGACTTACATGTAATATTTATATGTATAGATCAAGAGACCATAATACTAATAGTATTTTGATTAATAAAAGAAAACGTACTTATACTGAACTCTTCTTTTGTATTATTTGAATCTTCTCTGAAAAAAAACCCAATTGTTGGGGTTGCAAAGCAAACAAAATAAAATATGCATGACACGTGTGTTTGTTGATAGTCAATACAAATTACAACAGGTATCTGTCACAGTTTTGCATTTTGCCTAAGTTATTTCATTATTCAAATTAGAAATCTATAGATCATAATTAACCATTATTGTTAGTCTTAAGCACGTTTGTATATTTTTGTATTGTATTGTATTTATATATATACGCCCGGTGTCCGTTCTGCCCACACGCTCTCATCACAAACACCGTTCGCAAGAACGAGAGAGCACAGTTCCAGTTGAGCTTTGAAGCAAGAGACGAGATTTTGGTGGAGCAGACTCACTCAGAGTCCCACTATATATATTTGTTTGGTGGAGCAGACTCACTCAGAGTCCCACTATATATTCGTTTAGTGGAGCAGACTCACTCAGAGTCCCACTATACTGGAGGAGAATTGTTAAGTGAAGAAGCAAACTCATTCAGAGTTCAGAAAGGAAGACAAAGCCAACAGACACGAGGTTCTTGATAACTGAGAGTTGGGGGGGTGGATATAAAATGGAATGGCCAACAGTAAAACTTATTTAAACATGATACAACTTTTTCAAAAATTTAAACACAATATGCTAGTTTGCTTAGTAAGTGTTATTTTTTTAAAACCGTTTAAAACACTCGAGAACGTGTTTTATCACTTAGAAAATGATTAATTGATAAAATACTTCGTAAGTGTTAGGCCCTCTTCTGTGGCTGTTTACAACACTAGAGATCGGCTGTTATAAGCTATACAAAAATTCACTCACCTCGCTTTTCTTTGCTTTTATTCTCGAAATTATTATTTCTACTTCGTAATATGGTCCAGTTCCGTGTTTCTGTTTTCTTTTTTCTGGTAAAAAGTCGGCCGTAGAGAGATTATTCAAACATTTGTAGAACTTGACCTTGTTGTCCGCCATATTGAATATTGGTGATGCGGTACATTAAGCCGCATATTTAATGAGATATTATGTGCCCGCGATCAGTCCGCTGAACTGTCCTCGTTTGTTGCCCATGTCATTGCTCTAAGAGCAATATAGTCTTGTAGTTTTTATAATGGAACTATTTAATATGCAATCATGCATAACAAAGACTATATAATAAGCGAGAACAATCAAACCCAACCACTTGTCGGTTGAGCGGCTAGCAGATCGAGTTCTACTCTGCACATGGAGCTTTGCAGTCCCCAAGAAATCCAAGTACCAACTCTGAGAGCAAGTCAAGAGAGTAGTATTCCCATAGCATCTTCATGCCGCTCTTGTTAGCTGGAAGGTATACGTACTAATTCTGTTTTTTTTTTCTGTGCTTTCCAATCTTTTGACTTTGAATTTAGTTAGGTCGTAATTTCTAGTGCTTTCCACTTCGCTCTCATTTCTTTAGTAGCCCTCGTTTTGCTCTAGTTATTTAGGAGCCTCGTTTTATAATTTGTAGCACAAATTTTGTTAATTTGGGAGCTAGTTTAACTCCCATAGTATGGTAGATTTTTATTATTGTCAGTTTACTAGTACTTCGAGCACGTGGCTTCGAGTTAAGTCCAGTTGTTGGATTGTTGAAGTCTATCTGCTTCTATCTCGAATTCAAGGAGTATTGTGTGGTTGTGGCCCGCAAATCGTAAAAGATATGTTTGCTCAGCTTTTGTGCAGTAGGTAATTATTGTTTTGTCGCGGTAGTGGTCGCTAGGATTTTGAGTCGTCTTATTCTAGCTCTTAAAATTGTGAATCCAAGGAATGTAACGTGGTCGTGGCCCGCTTAACGCAAAGATATTGCATGTTTGTTGGCAGTAGTGGCCGCTAGGATTTTGAGTTGTCTTATTCTAGTTCTTTCGATTTTCAATTTTGAATGAAGACAGTTCAAGTGATTCAAGCGAAAGCGAATCCAGTGAAAACGAGGAAGAAGAGGCCCGGAGATCTTGGTCAGAGCGAGAAACAAATGTCACTTGTGAACAGTTTGTACAGCCTAGCGGCCCAACAACAACACTTCAGTACGAAAAGAAAGCCATAGATTTCTTTTTATTAATGTTTCCTGAGGTTGTATTTGAGAAGATAGTTGAAGAAACAAACAGATATGCTGAACAGTGCGCCAGAACAAAGCCAGACAAAGATTGGAAGCCGATGTGTGTCGAAGAGATACGTGCTTTCATTGCCCTGAACATTTACTTCGGCATTGTAGTTTTGCCAGAAACGTAAAAGTAAAGCAGGTCATGAGCAGAAGTCGGTATGATAAGTTAAGCCGATATTTCCACGTCAATGACAGCGAGAAAAACATTCCTCATGGTCATGCTAACCACGACAAACTACACAAGATTTGACCGCTACTTGACAATCTTAGCGAAGCATTTCTTGTCCAATACAATCCTTCAAAGAATGTTTTGATAGATGAGGGCATGAAAAAGTACAAAGGACGATTAGAATTTAAACAACATATGCCAAACAAGCCTATCAAAAGAGGCATTAAGGTCTGGATTCGTGCTGATGCGGGAAACGGCTTTGTTTCTCAACTAGAAGTCTACACAGGAAAACAGCAAGGCGGCCATGAACATGGTCTTGGCTTTCGTGTTGTCAAAGAACTTACCAGAGTTCTTGTTAGCAAAGCCTACCACATCTTTGCAGATAATTATTTTACATCTGTTGGACTAGCTGATAATTTACTAACAGACAAATTATATCTGTGTGGCACTACAAAAAGCAACAGGAAAGACTTCCCAGAGGAACTCAAGAACAAAGACATGCTCAAAGCACTAAAGAAAGGGGAGTCAATTTTCGCCAGAAAGGCAACATTGTAGCTTCAGTTTGGAAAGACAAAAAGCCTGTTGCTTTTGTAAGCACTCAATGCCAGGCTAGAGGCGAAGAAACTGTCCAGAGAAAGCAAAAGGACGGATCACTTATCAGCATTGCTGCTCTTCCCGCGGCTAAACTCTACAACAAGTTCATGGGAGGAGTTGATAAGTCTGATCAATTCCGACAGTATTACAACATCTCTCGTAGAGCTCTTAAGTGGTGGAGATATTCTTAGTTGATGTGAGTGCTATCAATGCATGTATTTTGATGCAAATGTCGCCAAATCATCACAAACTGATGCATCTACTGTTCAGAGTAGCGCTAGTCAAAGAGCTCCTCAATGGAATGAGGCGTTGTGATAAACGGGATGCTATAACCTTCTCAGGGTTCGTACAGCTTTTGTAGTATAAAATTCAAGGACTTTTCAAGGATAAATATCCAATTTTCAAGGACACAGGATCAACAGCAAACAAACAGAAATATAGTTACCGACTTGTCTTACCATACATAACTAGTTTTTTACTAGCTGATAATTTACTAACAGACAAATTATATCTGTGTGGCACTACAAAAAGCAACAGGAAAGACTTCCCAGAGGAACTCAAGAACAAAGACATGCTCAAAGCACTAAAGAAAGGGGAGTCAATTTTTGCCAGAAAGGCAACATTGTAGCTTCAGTTTGGAAAGACGCTTTTGTAAGCACTCAATGCCAGGCTAGAGGCGAAGAAACTGTCCAGAGAAAGCAAAAGGACGGATCACTTATCAGCATTGCTGCTCTTCCCATGGCTAAACTCTACAACAAGTTCATGGGAGGAGTTGATAAGTCTGATCAATTCCGACAGTATTACATCTCTCGTAGAGCTCTTAAGTGGTGGAGATATTCTTAGTTGATGTGAGTGCTATCAATGCATGTATTTTGATGCAAATGTCGCTAGTCAAAGAGCTCCTCAATGGAATGAGGCGTTGTGATAAACGGGATGCTATAACCTTCTCAGGGTTCGTACAGCTTTTGTAGTATAAAATTCAAGGACTTTTCAAGGATAAATATCCAATTTTCAAGGACACAGGATCAACAGCAAACAAACAGAAATATAGTTACCGACTTGTCTTACCATACATAACTAGTTTTTATCAGAAAATTACAAGCAACATTGTGTAAGAGCCTTCTCCTTTTGGCAAAGATTCTCCTCAGCCTCAATTAATTTCTTGGATTTTTCTTTGGCAGCTCTTCTTAGGGCATTTTGCATACAACACTTTTTGCTATCACTGTCTTCTGACTGATCACTAAAGTTTCTTTTTTGACTGAGAAACATCTTTCAACAGCAGCCTGCCCATGTGAGAGAACTAAAAGAAGCTTAACAACAGGAAAAATCTTCTGGTATGCCTTCACATGACATGTGGGTGGAGAAAAACTCATCAACTCTGTGGATTTTTGGATCAAATCTTGGAAACAAATCACTTCCTATGACAGGAACCTTTTCTATGAAGGAGTCAAATTCCTGAAGAATAACATCACATTCATTTTCCTTTACCTTTCCTGCATTTGCCAAAGCAACCATAATGCCTTTCATCTTAGTTCTGCACTCAGTGGGATGCTTCACCATTACTCTGGGGTCTTAGAGCGGTCATATTTCGGACAAGAGGATATAAAATAGGTAACTTTGCAAAAAAGAATTTTTAAAGTGCAGTAATCAGAAAAGTTCTACAGTCAATTTGTAACTCCATTGCCTGCTTCTGACTCACGTCACCCTTTCGCATAGCGACAAAAAGCTTTTCTGGAGTTCCCTTTTACTTGTCTCACCCAAGTGAAATTGTTTTCCCATTTGCAATTGAATAGGCACTTATTTTTTCCCATTGTCAAAAGTAATTCTTTGTTTTACAGCGATTCAAAACAACATGCTTCGATGAACTTCACACTCGATTGCTCTGACTAGTACTTATTCTCCCCTCGTCAACCTATGCATGAAAACGAGGTATGGTCCGCCATATTGGAAAACAGGCAGCCCATATCAGCACAGGCTTACCAATCTCTGCATGAGTGGAGGGAGTAGCGTGGGCTTCCTGTGTTATCTGAATGACCGTTAGTTTGCTTATTGAACTACGATCGAATTTCTCCTCTAGATTCTCTCTTTCCTTTGACTTTTTGTGTATTTTTTTCAATAATAATAAAGATCATGAGTTTAAGATGGGTTTGTGTTGTGTATTTTGCCCTAAAAGCATCAATAATAGCGGTTTTAGGCCTTCTACTTTCGGGAGGTCATTTCATGTCACGGGCCTAGTGAAGAAAGGAGTAAAGGCAGGCAGCTTCGAGCTCAAAATCCTACACCACCTCTCATTCGGACCCAAAATTTTCGCCCTTTTCGCCTCAGCTTTACCATAAAAATCACAACCCTTGAAAGACTGATAATCTGCCTAAGATTTGGTGGAGGTCTTGAGTCATGTTGGTGAACGATTTACGAGAAAATGGACAGCGAATTCGTGATTTTGAAATCTTCCTATGATCCGGACATTACCCCTACTCAAAGGCATTCCAAATATGCGCTTCAGTTTCAAATTTCCGACGTATCCACTCCACCCCAGGCGCAAATCATTGATTACCGACCGCACGCTAGAAGGGAAAACTTGAAACTTCCGGCCCAAAACGGATGTCAAAATCCACCAATGAGGCTCGCAGAAACTCTTGGGGAAACCTTTAGAGTGAATTTAAAATTCCAAGTTCGTTTGTACTGTTTTTACGAGTAGTCTTTGGTCTATATCTCTATGAATCTCAGTAGATTTCATCATGAATCGAAAGAAAAGAGTAATCATGAACACAATTATTGGTAAGTAGCTGTATTATACCAGAAGTTTGTAAAATCAATTATCCAAGAACTAAAAGTGCATCTCCTTCGTTTTAAGGATTTTCCAAAACTATGAGTATTACGTTGGTGAAAGTGTGTCGTTGGATGAAGTCGTTTGTCTACACAGCGACGAAAAGGAAAATCTTGAGCCAAATTGCAGTCCACTGAAGAAAGAAGACGTTTTGGAAATATTTCAGAACCTTTTTGGCGACGTTCGAAGAATACGACCAAGAATTGATGGCCAAACTCAAATAAATAAAATTTTGAATGTTCGTAGACGTGTGGCCCCAAGTTTACAGCCCTCGTCAACATGGATTTTGAGGTCAACTGAAGACTACCCGATATTTGTATACAGTAAATTCGTCGGAAATACTGAAGCCGTTATAACCGTTGAAGTCAACAGAGTCACCAAAGAGTTTAAAGTACGTTCTCCTCTAGGAGAAACTTCAAATGAAGACCTTGGTCTTGCAGCACGTAGAATTTCGAGTATTCCAGATCTCCTTAACTACATAGACCATCTGAAGATGTGCTCTGGTACGCCAAATAGTTTTCAAAATAGTGCTGTGGTGAGACATCCAGAGAAAGACGAAATGTGTTCGTTAAAAAATATTAACGGAAACGATAACTTCTTTGTTCCCTGTTGTTCACAGTTGATTCTACCATTTAGCGAAAATTGCTCAAACTGCAAAAAAACACAGAGGGTCCTTAACAAAAGAGTGCCAAAATACAAGAACATAATGAAAACAAAGAATGATCTCTTAAGCGAAACAGAGAAAGAAGAAAAGATAAAAATATTAAAAATAAGAAAAAAAAGATTATCCTCCAAGGTGAGCTTTTGGAAAACTAAATTCAACAAAGAGTGTTTCCTGGTCAATACCGAAGACCACGAGGACTATATGGAACTCTTGACAAACATCAACAGTGATAAGCTGACGGACGACATGCAGCTCCTCTTCGAACAACAAATAATGGCTCTGTCAAGATCTTCAAAGCAGGGCCATAGATGGCATCCAAAGTGAGTATCGCTTTATGACCTAAAAGCCTAAAAGCCGAAAAACCATACCCTATAGGCACATACCGGTATAGCAAATATAGGGTAGTACCCCCCGGGCAAAACTGCATCACCGCAAACCTTTACGTCCCTTTCATATTTCATTCATCTTTTAACTAGAATTATCAGACTTTGTTTGGAGATTTACTCCACATCTCCCAAGGCATTTGACAGTCTCAAGAATCATCTCATCCTTCCAAGTAAAAGACTAATCAGGTACTTAAAAATTAGAACTGAGGTATACTTGCCCTAGAATTTCAAATTCTTTTGTTTTTCAAAAAACTCTTTTCACAACCAAAACTTTTTGGGCCTCTTTCTCATATCTCCTCTTGATATTTTTTTTTTGTGAATGTTCATGATTGCAATCTTTCTAACTTTGATTTTTCTGAAAGCTCTCTTTTTCTCAAAAAACAGATACTACAAAAACTCTGTTTCTCAAGCCGCTGGGTGGAATCCCGATATGTTTAAATGGTGCCAAAGAGAGGCAGAAAAACTCAAACTACAAGAAGTAGATCTATGGGGAGGGCTTCTGTTTGATGAGATGACAATTCAGGTAAAAGTGCTGGAGCTGAATTGCTAAAAGATCTCTAGCAAGAAAATAAATTAAGGTTATGTTATTGTGGAATAGGGTTAGTGGGGATTTTACTTTAATATCATGCAGTATTGCAATCATAACCATAAATATTGCTTTTATCCCTTTTAATTTCATACTGCGTGAATGACTGGTACCATCCTATTTATAATTAGCCAAGAAACTATATAATATGCACATGCATAGAGAACAAAAATTCCCTGAATGATTCTTTATAGGAGGATTTAGAATTTGTCAAGGTCAATGGAAAGAAGAAGCTAGTGGGAGCAGCATCACTTGGTAACACTTATGATGATGCCAGATTTCTTGTTGAAGGTAAATTGTAAATATAATTATGTATATATATATATATATTAACTGAGAGCCCCAAGTCCCTCACCCCAAACACACACAATTAATAAGCTCTAGGGGAGTCTTTAAGAATAAATTAGAGCTAACAATATATTAATCTTTTTTGAATGTAGGTGAAAGTAGTCTCCAACTTGCAACAAAAGTGATGCAGTTTGCATTAGTAACTGATGGTGGATTTAGATTTTCATTAGCCCATTTTCCTGTGTCAACCATGCCTGCAGTTTCTTTGCTTGAGAAATTTTGGGAGGGAGTGGAATTTTGTGAAAGAGCTGGTTTCAGGTACATTAACAATAACATAACCATACCATCTAAATTTGTTCAGACACTAGCCATCACTAATTTTACTGTTCAACAAGTATATTTGTTTAGTTTTAAAGCTATAATTAATATTCTGTTAAAGTTAAAATAATTATTATAATGCTGTTGGTAATGCTGAATGTATATATATGTTAATGTGAAACAACTTAATTAGTTCCTGGAAACAATTAATTATGCTAACAATAATTATTTAAATAACTGTTTAAATGAATTTGAATTGAATTGTTTCTACCAATTATTGATATTGATAATATATTCAATTCAAATTCATTGTTTACCATTTGAACTCATCAACAGAATATACTGGGTTTTGTGTGATGGTGGAGAGCCAAACAGGTCTTTTATAAAGCTTCTTTTTCCATTTGGCTCAGACCCAAATCAATACAGATTTGTTACTGACAATATGCATACTGGTGGAAAGATAGTAGCCATGGCTGATCCAAAGGTACAGAAAATATAACCCAGAAAATATATGTTTGCGCAGGTCAAAAATTGCCCTGCCTTAACACAGCCATGCATAGTGCAGTATTTATTGGTCTGGCCTGACTCTGTCAAGACATACAAGACTATGTAAACACTTCTGCATATAGAAGACTAACATTGCAGTCCTCCTGATGTGCCTCACTTATAGATTCCAATTAATGTATTAAATGAATGTTATTTCAATTGTATTTATAGCACATTTTCAAAAAAATTAGAAATCACATAGAAAGAAGCAGTTTGTCACCCAAGGGACCAAGGCAGCTAACCGTCAACAACAATGCCATCATTTTCAAATTCTGGAAAGACGCCTTCGAATGGGACCAAGGAAATCACACACTCCCCATACACGAGAAGTTGACCGATGAACATTTTGAATTGACAGCAGGTTCTCGGATGAGAAACCATCTGGCTGAGGATGTCCTTAATGACAAAATGCTTCTCCTAATGCAAGTAAGTTTTATTTAATTAGAACCAAAAAAATGTTACTATACTAAATCAACACTGCTTGCATCTGATCTAATGATATAAGCTCAGTGTCTGACCTACATTTTAGAAGGGACTGGAATGTATTAATGGACATGTTGCTATGTAATAATTATTCATTTCTTTGCAACTGTAACTTATAATTATGCTTTAGAAAAAAATATTGTATTTTATGTCTTAATTGATTATAAATTTGAACATATTTGCAGAATTATCAAGAACACCTAAAGAAAATTGGTCAGCATGGTGAAGCTGCAGCACTAGTAGAATCTATCAGTCTTTTAAAGTATACCAGTGCCCTGATAAACTTGTTTTCAAGAAAAGATCCCATCTACAATACTAATGATGCTAGGCTCAATAAAGCAAGCAATTTTTTAAAGTTCCTACAAAACTGGAAATTACAATGTACTAGCCCAAAGCAATTTTTATCTGATAAGCTTTGGTTTGATGTTAATTCAATGATCCTTGGACTAAATCAAGTAGTTGAAATCAAAACTGTCAATTTTCCTGGTGCAAGTATAAAGCCAATTATCATGAATCAAGATGTTTTAGAAAATGTATTTTGTCAAGTCAGGGGCTCAAATGGTCAAAACAACCACCCAAAGTACTATATGTACACTTCAAGTTTAATCTCTGTTAACATAGGTCAATCAGTAATTAGTAAAAAGGGCAACACAAATGGCAACACAAATGCCCTTCCCTATGCAGGATTGCCAGTAGAGCATCCTTTCTCTAAGTCAAAAAAGAAATTGTAATTATTTTGTACAGCATATTCACAGGTGTTTTTCATCTGGATTATTTTAAATAGCATTTTTGTATAATATTGTGAAGTTGTAAATAGATGTAAATATTATGTACATTCATTTTGTATAAATACAATAGATAACCCAGTGTACTATCTGAAGTTTCTGTGCCTCTGAGCCTACTATATACAAGGATGGTTACCACCATATTGTACAAGATTACACATCCCGCAAGACTATAGTCTCTATTTGGAATTTGGTCAATAGGCTACCAAAAATCCAGACAGAGGCAGAGTTTTCTGTACTTATGTCTGAACACTTTGTTGGCTTACCGGTAGCCTAATTGACCAAATCCTAATCAAGACTTTAGTAATTGACTTAAATTGGCCAGATGGATAATGGGCTTAGACACGTCTTATTCTAATACCAACAGCTCCCCTACCTAATGGTACTGCTTGTAGAGGGCCCATGAGACTCCAAGGATATGGCACACCTGTATTGGACTGCTGAATGGCAATTGCTAGCTACTTCCCCAGGGTGGGCTTGTTCATGGATGTTTTACATTGCACACCATACCCTGAACAGAGTTGGACAAGCTCAGCACGAGTGTAGATCTCCCACAGTATTGCATCTCCAAATTTTATGATCAGCTCTTTCAGGCGATGGTGTGACCTCTCCTTTCGGTGGGTTGTGTCTTCCACAATTTCTGATATGGGGATCTTTGCCTCCTTATGAAGTTTTTTCTCTTTTCTGACCATGACCATATGCCTGTGTGCCATGGATTTTTTTACTTTCCATGCATGGCGGAAGGCTTTTAAAAACTGATTGGCTCCCATGTTGATGTACCTGCTGATGATTTCTTTGTACAGTTCTTCCAAAACCACAGTCTGTTTAATAATCAAAAAAAGCATTTATTAAAAATGATAATATTTATTCAAGGTATATATTTATAAAGAGGTTATATTTCTTAAAAACATAATTATATAAACAAGGGTGTGTATATAATTTTATTAGTATGTTGAAATGCCTACAGTATACCAATTGAAGGGGTTGGGTCCCTGCAAAAACATTTTCCTAATAATTTAAAGTCAACTTCTTAGAAAATGTGAGGGAAAATTTACTATTTGACTTGTCTATAGCTAGTACAGTAATGTTCATATAAGATGTTTTTGCATTGATGTCTTCAATAATTATCAATGCATTTTCAGCTACTAAATTTATAATATAATTGTATTATATTTACCTCAACTTCAGTCTCAGCAAACAAATTCTTCCACTTTTGAAAGAGCTGTTGATCATCAAGTAAGTTTGTTTCTGCAACTGATAACAAACTATCTCCATACTTCTTTAACATAGAGTCATTGAGACTTTCAATCCGTTTCTGCTCCAAATCAAGTGTAAAGTCAAAATACTCATCACTAACATGAATTAATCCATGTGTTCTATACTGCCTTGTTTCAGTAATATATAGCATTTCTGGCTGGCTTGTCATGGAGCAAATGATGTCATATGGCACAACAACTGTCGTCTCAATGGCTTGTACTTTTTGAGTATTTGCTTTCACACGGTGTCTTGTTTTCTCAGACTCAGTATTGATATTGTCTTGAACATAGTTCCTTGCCTTCTTTAAGCATTTACCAATTGCCCAAGCACCAACAAATCTCACCATCCCCAATCCTTCTGTGTCCATATCCCGCACTTTAATTGTTATCATTTCCTCCTGTTCGGTTGCTCTTGCTTTTTCAGCTATCATATGCAACAGATTTTGCATAACTCCCATCACAATATCAAAACCAATACTCAACTGAGCAGGAGTTAGCTCACTTACTTCTCCTTCAGATGGCTGAAATGTTAGTTTCAACATATTCTTATACTCTGTTGTCCTGTTGATGTCCAAACACTTTTGCTGGAAATCTTTCATTTGTTTAGTTGAAATTCTTACGTTTGCGATGTTTTCCTTCAGATATGATTGTAGCAACAAGAATTCTTTGTACCAGACAATTTTAACCAAAATGGTGACTTTATCCATCTGATGAAGCAGATTCCTGATAGCTAGATTTTTCTGTGATCCAAAGTTATTGTGTATTCCATCTATTTCAAATCCAATCAGATTTTTGAAAAACTGTTCATAGCTAAAACCATCAGGAGGACTACTGAATAGGCTTTCATTTAGCTCTATCATCTCGAGCATTTCTTCCATGTTTATGTATGATGATGGCTCCTGATCTTCGCAGACCTCTTGATCTTGATCTTCCCCTTCCATCTCAACATTATCTGGACACCTTTCTGAATCAAACAGTTGGTTTGCAATCTCATTAAGAATGTCATCATATATGTCATCATCACCAATGTCATACATAGACTGTTCCAAGTTACGATCCTCTAACTCCTTAAAACACTGACAGTTTTCATAGGCATGGCTTGGAAGATTGTTTATTTCATCAATTTCGTGTTTTCTCCCCCGGACGTGACAGGATTTAAATCCCTTGATTTGTATGTCATTCATAGATCGCACTCTAGATAAGGCTGTATAAAATAGACCTCCAGTAAATTCATATGACGAATGGACCACAGCCTTATCTAGTGTGAGGCCTTGAGACTTATGCACTGTTGAAGCCCAATTTAGGCGAAGAGGAATCTGACACCTTGATCCAATAACTTCACCACGCTCATTAACATTAGTCCAATACACTTTATTGATGACGTATTCACCACCAGAGTCCAGTTTGATTAGAGGAGAATCATCGCATATTTTCTTAAGGAAAATACCGGTACTCCCATTGTGGATTCTTTTGCTTAAGTTATATAATACCATGACTGGAGCGCCAGCTTTAAAAAACTCTGTCGACTTTACTGGCCAATGAGTGTTTGTGACATTGCCTTTATCTTGAGCTTCAAATGACACTCGTTCACCAGATATGTCACCTAGGCATAGGGAATTGTGTGCATCTACCAGCATACTTGTAAAGTATAGATGCACTACCTTCTTCGAGTCGCTGTCAATCGGTCTCTGCAGTCTTGAAACAGTTTCTTTTGCTTCCTTATCACAAAATCCATACCTTATTTTCTTTAACAAAGCTCTATACTCTTCTTCTGAATCGTCTTGCTGATGAATCACAGACAGAGTGATTATGTGGGGGAAAAGTTGTGAAAACACGCTGGACTTGAACATTGGTAAACCATCATCAAACTTGTCTGTGACTGGCTTGAGCTGCAACCAGTCGCCAACGATTATTGTTTGAATTCCACCAAATGGTCTTTGATTTCCACATATTTTTGTTGAAATAGTGTGGTACAACTCCAGAAGACGAGCACTGCTCATGGAGCATTCATCCCATATCACACATTTCGCGGCGTTTTCTTTTTCTGACATTGGTATTTCCACAAGACTTTTCTACAAGGGAATCAAATGTTCCTTGGGCAGTTCCAATGCCAATGAATGAATGGAGGGTAACGGGCTGGTTTCGCAGTCCATAGCTTTGGAAAACTACCCTTCAACTTACAAATCTCGCTGATTACCAATGACTTCCCCGTTCCAGCTTCACCAGAGATTGAGAAATTGTGTCCTTCTTGTGCTAGCGATATACAATTGTTTTGTTCCACAGTAAGATTAAATCCAGCCATAAAAATACACTACTTTCATCGATAAACACTGAACAACGCGGGAAAAACATGACAGATTTCACTCTAAAGGTTTCCCCAAGAGTTTCTGCGAGCCTCATTGGTGGATTTTGACATCCGTTTTGGGCCGGAAGTTTCAAGTTATCCCTTCTAGCGTGGGGTCGGTAATCAATGATTTGCGCCTGGGGTGGAGTGGATACGTCGGAAATTTGAAACTGAAGCGCATATTTGGAATGCCTTTGAGTAGGGGTAATGTCCGGATCATAGGAAGATTTCAAAATCACGAATTCGCTGTCCATTTTCTCGTAAATCGTTCACCAACATGACTCAAGACCTCCACCAAATCTTAGGCAGATTATCAGTCTTTCGAGGGTTGTGATTTTTATGGTAAAGCTGAGGCGAAAAGGGCGAAAATTTTGGGTCCGAATGAGAGGTGGTGTAGGATTTTGAGCTCGAAGCTGCCTGCCTTTACTCCTTTCTTCACTAGGCCCGTGACATGAAATGACCTCCCGAAAGTAGAAGGCCTAAAATCGCTATTATTGATGCTTTTAGGGCAAAATACACAACACAAACCCATCTTTAACTCATGATCTTTATTATTATTGAAAAAAATACACAAAAAGTCAAAGGAAAGAGAGAATCTAGAGGAGAAATTCGATCGTAGTTCAATAAGCAAACTAACGGTCATTCAGATAACAGGAAGCCCACGCTACTCCCTCCACTCATGCAGAGATTGGTAAGCCTGTGATATCAGCTAAACACTAGTAAACAGAGAAATCCAGAGAAATTGCATTTAATGCATTGCCTTTTTGAAATTTTTTGTCCAAAAACACTATTTTACATTGATTCAGACCAATTCAAGGACTAAATTAGCATTTTCAAGGACTTTTGCTCAAAATTCAAGGACTTTTCAAGGAAAATTCGAATTCAAGGACTTTTCAAGACAAACCCCCAAATTCAAGGACTTTTCAAGACTGTACGAACCCTGCCTTCTTCTGAGGTATTGATAATGAAATAGTTGGCTTGAATATTATCTTTCCAAAAAGAAATGCTTTTCTTTAACCTGCCCTTAACACCAGGGGATTCTGATTTATGTAAAGACAGCCCTTCGTATTGAAATTCCCTAGAATTGTAAGGTGTTTTGTCTCACATTTTGAATCATTTATTCCACGTTAAACATGTTAAACTCAACAGCGCGTACATAAACTTCAACAAGACTCAAGACACGAGCATATATGATATAGGGCGCATGCGCGCATGATTACATCTTAGCTAATTTTTCACGGTTCTATGTGGGCTGGAACATCCTCGCCCCCCATAGACATATCAATGTCTATACATTTTCTATACAGTTTCTTTTCATTTTCAAAGTCTCTTAATGTTCATCTCTAATCAGCAGCTTCCAATAAATGCAATTTCTGTACCGGTCGGTTCAAAAGTCCCTTTGCAGTTTTAACTTTCACATTTCTAACAAGACCATCTCGTCCAATTCGCAGTTCTACGACTCTTGCAAGGATCCACTTGCATCTTGGCGTGTTATCTTCTGAAACCAATACTACATCGCCAATCTTTAATGGTGGTTTTTCTGTTTCCCACTTCTTTCTGACGTTGAGGCTTGGAAGATATTCCTTTTGCCATCGTTGCCAAAAGTGATCTGGTACTCTTTGTCTGTATAGGAATCGTTTCTGAATACTCAAGTCCTTTTCCGTACGATTTGAAAATCGCGGTAAGTGTCCTAGTGGTCTTCCGATTAGTAGATGTGCAGGGGTTATAACCATACCATCTCTTATATCGTCACCAATATACGTCAGTGGTCTTGAGTTTATCTGGGCTTCTATATCCGTCAGAACTGTTTCCATTTCTTGGTAGGTTAGTAGGGCTTTTCCAAGTATTATTTTCAATGGTTGTTTCAACATGCGACAATAACGTTCCCACCAACCTCCTTGAAGGCTTGCGTGTTCTGTAATGAATTTCCATCGTATACTCTTTGTGGCAAATTGTCGTTCAACTTCTTTCATATCAACGTTCTTCCATGCCTTTTCAGCGTCACTGTAGACCGCTTTCAATTCTTTGTCGGATTTGTGAAAGGACGTCTGATTATCTGAATGGATAGTGTAACTAATTCAACCGCATATTTTTGAAAACATAGATTTTTTCCCTCCGCTTAGCCTTCTCTCCACACGTTAACAGCGTTTTAGATGGTAACAAGAGTTTTCAGTTGACCAAAGGCTAAAATGTTATTAAAAATATCAGGCTCGATTTCCTGCAGCTAAAGGCATTAAGAAAACGTCATTTGGACAACCAGCGGCTTGAAAATAAATAATTTCCTAATTTATTTTAACGGCGTTCTCCATTGACGCCTGAAAATAAAAATGATTGACAATGACTTTTGATTCAGTCTTGACTGAATCACTCCCGTTGTCTCTCAGGTTCTTCTTTTGTTTGTTTGGGCATTGTGCCCTGAAATGACCACTCTGACCACACTTGTGACAACTAACTGAAAGAGAAAAACAATCATGGGTTTCAAAATAAAATTGAGTATTAAAACAAAAGTAAGTGAGGGAAGAAAAAAAGGTAGAAACTAACAAATCAATGACTATATCAGTTGGTTTGTTCAATATGACGGCCTCTTTGTGGCTCAATGTCTCGAAGAAGTGAAGTCACTTTGTCATCGGGTTGTAAGTCTGATGACATGATGTCAATTTACAAGATTGATATTTGAGGCAAGGCACATGCGCTCAATAAGCGACTATTTTTAATACAGGGTCCCCTATACCGCTTGACAAAATGAAATCACGTAAAAATATTTGGTCTTTTCACGCGTCACGGATAATTAAAAAATCTCTTTCACGTTCACAAAAAAATTGCTTCCACATGGACACTTAGGCCTTAAATCACGTTTCACGTCAAAATTAATCAGCCATTCACATTTCACATTGTTAATAAGGTATTTTAAATCCTTACACTGACAAGGAGGCAAGGTATGACGCAAATCGGTCACTGCGGGCCTTCTGTTTCTTTGTGAGTTTCTGTGGGGGTGAAGTGATTGTCTGTTTGACCTGATTTCTTGTCTTCGACTTTCTGTGGGAATTTTTCCCCTCCTTCTCCTTCTACCGCACCTGCTCCTATTCCTCTCCTCAGCTGTTACCCTTCCTCTCACTTGTCTTCTTTCATTTTCTCTCCTGATTTGCCTCCGCCTTCTTAACCTCTTCTCGGCCTCGTCCACCGTTCTAGAAAGCATCTCCACATCTCGATCTAGTTCGAAAAGAATAAAAGTTTACATTTATATATATATATATATATATAAATATGTATATAAATATATATATTTAGCACAATGTAAATTTAATTTAATTTTGGTTTGGGTTATTTATAACTTGGAGATATTAGCGTGTAAATAAAGTGATTGTATTGCATTGTATTGTATAGTAATAAGTGGCCAATTAATGGTAATATTAAGCAGGGGAAATAAGACAATAGCAGTGGCCATCTTGCTTGGTAGTTTTTTAGTTGTTAATAGAAACTTTAACTAACCTTGACTTCTACTAGCCATCGCAAATAGTTCAGTAGTATCGTTGAATTCTGGAACTATGAGTTTTGCCTAAGAAAAATTCCATAAGCAGATGATGTGAAGCGCGAAGGAGCTATTAAGTAAAAAAGTATTTCAACAAAGTTGCCCGCAGCCCGGCATTGCCAGCTCAAAGTAACAGAAGAAAGATTTGTAGCTTGTTGCTGCACAAATTAAAACGATTTACTGTGATATTTGTACTGTGATTTCAAACAAAAGTTCTGCCAGGAGACATGCATGGCGTGATGTTTAAAGATGCTCTTTCAAGACTCTCAACAGGCCACAAACTCAGCCAGTTATACTTCTCACAAAAAAAACCTCATCACATAAAAAAATACAACTGAGATTATAATTTTACCTTTTGCTCTTTAGCATCAACTTTAATGCGAAGCAATCTATAAACAAACAGTCTCTGGATAGTTTAACAAGAGACTCTGTGTTTTCGCCAATACAAAGACTCACCATGGAGTCTGGCCTGTGGCCCATTTCCGAATTACGAAAACTTGCAACGTGTATGACACACAAGTCACTACACACCTTCAGCACATGCCTCCTGTCGAATCTTTCAAGTTGTCGTTCTCAGACTAAAGCTTCGGAAACTACGTACAACTGAATTTAAATATGCTGAAAAGAGGAAAATAACAGTGGAAAGATCCAGGATATCCCTGCAGAGATTGCGAGGAAGTAAGTACTGAATCAGTAAATGTTCTAGTGTAATGTTCTCGAAAATTTTAAGTTTCTGAACTACTCAAACGTTTTCATCTCCCTCCCTTTCCTTTTAGTATTTCAATTCTTTTCCTGAAGAGGAACGGAGAAGAAGGATACAACATTCATGTAGGCACAGAAGAGAACATCCCCCTGCTCCTAGAACCCCTCCACACATCTGGGAAATAGACTTTCCGTCAACCCCAGAATACATGGCAGCTGGATGGTTGATAGATGGTGATGGTAAGTTAATTACTGTTCTCATGCTTTATCTACCACTCATGTATGGTACTTTACATAATACCCTTGAAAACATGTGATGTCTAGATTCAAACCCTTCTACTTTGTCAGTGTCAATTCAGTTTAAATTAACGGTTTTACTTAATTAACGGGTTGGCTCAAAAGTGATGGCTTATTTCTACTTGTCCACAATTGCATTCAAAAGTCACTCTGAATGCATTCTTAGTTATCTGCATTTAGAATTGGCTGGTATGCATCCCAAAAAGCTCAAGTAAACATCGTCCCAAATGAAACTTGAAAGACGCCACCGTCGTTCTGCCTAGAAACAGGGCAAATTTTTGTCAAAAGCAAAAACTGTCAGATTTAATGACATTTAACATAACAAGGTCAATTAGTAGTATCTCGTTTGGTGATTCTCAAAAGAGCATAAACTGTTGTTGAGTGTGAACCACATATTCAAAAAAGCTAAAAAGGAGAACGTTTTGAATGTGGTGCACTAGCAAAAATTCTAAAAATAAGCATGATTACTTTCCTTTTGAAAATAGCAAGTATTAAGTAAATAAATTGAGCAGATTTCGCGTGAGTATCAAAACTGCACTCAGGTCGCAACACAGTTACTGGCACTGACCATCTTAAGGTTGTTAACTTGAACGGGATTCCCGTTGACATTATATAAGTGAAACACTGTTTTCATCAAATTGTAACAATTCTTTAATTTCTTTCAGCAACTGGTCAGTGGAGACCACTGCGAACGCGGAGAAGGAGATGGAGATGGACTCCTCTCCAATTTAAAGAGTCGAGTGAAGATGATGCCGCTTAAGAGCCAGACAAAGTGGAAGAAAAAGAGAACGACACAGAGAAGGAAAAAGAAGAAAAGTAGAAATACAAACTGACAAAAAAAATTTATAGACATCATCTTTGGAGTTTTTGTTTTGTTATTTCTGATATGTTCTCAATCTTCCGGTATGTGTGTGCTGTAAATCTAGCATTATAATGTGTTTTTCAGATCTCAGCGGGAAACTTAGATCATAACGTGAATGTAAGTATATGAAAGAGACATCCGCCGAATGATTATCTATTAAAATGTCAAAACTGTCAGATATATAAGGACATGAAACAGAACATATTAACTGGAGCGTTACAGCAGGTTAAGTGGAGGAAAAAATATCTGTTTTCAAAAATATTACGGGTTGAATTATTCCAGTTTTTTGGCACTAAAACATGGTCTTTGGAATTTTCTTGGAATGTTGATGCTAAGAACTGATTTTCTTGCCAGTAATCACGTTGAGATATTTCAAATATTTTAAAATATAAAAAGGAAATGATTCGACTTCCGGTCAAACTACTCATAAGATTTAACACAAAGCCGTTTAATTCATTGTTAACAGCTTCATTTCTTTACATTTACCTACATTTAAGTATATTTTTACACATACTAGGTATTAAATTCATTTTTTGTTAGAACTTTTAGCAACCCTGCTCAGTAAAACAAAATCTCTTTGGAAAATCAGTGCGATATCTGAGAGTCAAGCCACAGCTTTATTGTTGCTCTATACATATTTTCGTTATTTTTATTTTATCTTTTTTGGTGGAGGAGAGGGAAGGCTAAGAATTGGTTTTCTTGCCAGAATCTACGTGAGATATTCAATTACAAAACACAAAGAAATCTATGAGCTGTTGGTTGCTTATGTTGACCATATGATGTCACTTGCGACTCTAAAGAATTATAAAACAAAGTAACCAGTAATTGTATGCCTGGCTTTAAAAATTTAGTCGTTGAAGTTTCAGCTAAATGTCTTCAATGATTTTGATCACTCCCACTACTTGATTATCATGAAATGGGCTTTACCACAAAATCATCGGGGAAATCACCAAGGTTATTTCCACCATTTATAAACACAGACCACCACTGGACAGCGCGACCAAAAATGCATGCCAAATTTGTGGGCCATCTGTGGGAACATAAAATAAAATTACATAGTTTTACATGCTCTTTAGAGTGATATTATTTTTATTTCACTCAGGGCTTTGGAAATTTTTCGATGACGTAGGTGAAAACCCAGAATATGAGAGGGTGCACTCTCTGTTAAATTTCGCGACTTTGCAGAGCTGTGTCTTCTCATGGTTCTGACAGATCACCCTAATTTCTTCTGTCCAGTGGTGACAATGAATTTCCGCTAACTGTTCTATGTCAAATGGCGGAGATAACCTTGGATTGACCTAAATACGACTATCTTGATCTCATTTTTCTCGCCGACGGAGCACATCATGTTTTGACTTCCGGACAAAACTATTCAGACCTCACAAAAAAGACACAAGCAAGATTCACAAATTAAATCAGGGTATTTTTATTCGTTATTGCACTATCGGCACCATGCATTTAATTATATTTTACACTCATTTCATATCAACATTTCTTGGCAACATTGTTTAAAAGCTCTGTGAAATCAGACGTGCAGTATGGAATATTAAGAGAAATATTAAGAGAGATTCTGATCGCAAAATAACTTACAATTAGTAATAAAGTGATTTCGATTCATTGTACCTATGATTGCAAAATAACTTACACTTAGAAATAAAGTGATTTTGATCTGATTCATTGTACCTCAAAGACCTAACTATAACTATAATAATAAAGAGACATTTTCCAGAATTTCTCATTATACTGGATATTACACTATTATATGTGAATCATAAATTGATATAAATGTCAAATGTCTCAAATTTTAGCTTTTTTGGGTAACGTGGTTTCCGCGTCACTTTCTGTGTCGTCAGAGTCATCATCTTCCTCAGTTTTACCATCTCTAGCTGTTTCAATGGCTTTTTTTTTTTCTGTGCAAGGGCTTTGCACAGAGCATCTTGTGCCCTCTTAAGTGACGTATAAGCACCATCGAGTAGTGTGCTTTGCATCTTATAACGCCGCTGAAGGTCTTTTTTTTCTTCGCTCGATACTTTCCCTGACTCATGGCGTTTTTTGAGATCTTTTAGATCATCGTCTAGCTTTTGAACTTCATTGTGAGCAACGCCCATTCTTTTTAAATTCTTCGGGAGGGTGTCTTTTTTCTGTTTTCTACGGCTTAATCTGTTAGGCACAACCAACTTTTCTTTGTGCAGAACGTCATTCACATCGACTTCTAAAATGCTATTTTTTTCACAAAGTCCAGGCAACGTCGATCAAACCATAGATAGTCTTTTTGTTTTCTCTTCCAATTCTTTTGTCATTTGCTAGCTGGTCAGCCTTTTCATTCCAAAATGAGAGTCTCATTTTCTCCATCGGTGTTTTTCTTTTTTCTATCTCTGTCTTGCTGTATATTTTTAATCCCTTCATCTTTGCATGTCTATATTCTTCTGCCATCATCCGCTGAAAAGCATTGGGCGATTCAGTCATATTTATGCCAGACGTGCTTGGAGTTGAAGGTTCTGGTTCTAGTGCGGGTTCTGGTTCTAGGGGTTCTGGTTCTGTTTTACTCCATTTTTTGGCCAAAATAAGGATTGTCTCTATCAAGAGCCAAAAGCGTCTCATCGTCATCTATTTCAGTTCCATCTAGTTCCAGAAATACTTTTGTCTCTTGATTTACTCCACCAAACAGTTTTTTCGACCATGTATTAAAGGAATTGAAAATTTAGTTCATTAAAAAAATTGAGCTATTGTCAGTCTGTATCAAGTAACTACACAATGCTGTTTGAAATTAAACACTCACCTTTCATTACCAACTCAGAAAGTGAATTAGCTAGAACAGACTTTCGGATTTCCCTTGTGCTATTCCAAATTTTGAAGAACGGCATGACGAGTTATAAAAAACAATGATTACAAACTTATCAACTCTCGACGGATCTCTTTTAGTCTCTAGCCTGATCATGAACAGCTGTCAACTAATCAGTGGTCTCACAACACGCGCGAGCTCAAGCACAATAATGACTGATCATATGTCTGATTGATAGCTGTCAAATTATTATGGTGCAAACCGCAATGATATTACCACTTTGCATTCCGCGCTTTATGCTTGGTCTAATCATTTGAGTGTTCTTTTTATCAACATCAAGAAAACCAAACAGGTAATATATGATGTATTTAAAGTATCACTAAACTTTTGTGGATCAATGCCTGACATCATTTGATACTTTGCACGCCGGGTCAAGTGTCTCAATTTTCATATCACTTAACTGAAGCCAAAAATACCTTTTGTCGCGTGCTTTCGCTCGGGAGACTGGTGACTAGTGATTTCAGTATGTGTACAGAGCGTAATTTGATCGATGGAATAGCGCGGGAATTTTCGATAATACAAAGAGCGGATAGTGTTTTTACTTTTTAAGAAAACTTTTTCCTTATTGTAATTTTTCCACATTTTGAACAGTGTATCAGTAGCATATATCACTTGCGTGCTGTCATTATACGCCAGTGCAATGCCGAAGAACTATAAACGCTTCGCTGTTGGTGAATTTATGAAATGTAAGCGAGAGCTTGTACTTCAAGCTGCGAAGGAAAAAGCAAGTACCTTGACAGAAATAAAAAATAATCAACAAAGAGTTTGACGACTCAAGGATAAGGTAAGACATTTGTATTAGAATGCGAAATTAGTTAAATTTATAAATAACGTACTTGAACAGAAATACACATTCGATGTTCGCTAAAATCAAAATATCAATACAACGTTTCTACATGAGGCCAAGGTTAGTTTTACTGTCATACGTGCAATTTTAAACTTATTTATTTGCTGAAGTAGAAGTAAATGCTAGGAATAATGCAAAGGGTTGATATATGATCGATACTTGGATTCTCCTATCAAGAATGCAACGCTTGTTTGAGTCACGCAAGGAGAATTTACCTTCTGATCGTAATGTTTATATATACAATTCCTATATTTGAAGGAGAAAAACTTGAAAGAAAACTTTGAAGCTTTGTCTGGGATTTTAGGAAAAGAAAATAGACAGGTAAGGGTTTCTTGATTGACTGATTAAAAGCTTTTAACTTGCCCTCAAGCATATTTTATCAGTAATTCACAATTCATAGTTTTTTTCATCTTAACAGCTGAAAACTAAATCAATCCCAACCAGTATTCAGGGAGATGTCAATATTAGTCCTGCCTCCTCAGCCAGGAGAATGCAAGATACATTTCATGCAGCATCACGAATCCATGGTGCAACTAAAACAAATAAAAGGCCGGCATTGGATGGCCTTTTCGACACACTTCAAAAGAGGTGCAGAGTGAATGAGTTGGGTGATTATGTTCTTTCCAACAAGAAAGTAACAGAATATGTAGTCAGCCAAATTCAAAAGAACCAGCAACAAAATTTTTACAAGTCCTCTATTAACACCCTTAGAAGTATTGCAACATATTACAGTGCAGGTGTTATGGGTAAGAGGAAATATCAGGCTGTTCGATTAGCATCTACAATGAAGGCTAGTGCAAAAAAAAGGGGAGGGAGAACAGCCATTAATTTTTTACCAAGGTGCCCAATACCTAAGCTACTAACATACAAAGCCCTTGTTGATGAAATTAATAAGATTGATGTGGGTCAAGTTCTTTCTGTGCAAGATAGCTTTATATCACCTAATTATGATGAACATGTCAAAGGGTGCTATAGGGACCTCAGGACCTTTCTACCAAGGTTAGCCTCTTTCTGTTTAAAAACAGAAAGCTCTCGCAAAGTCGCTTAAATGGTTTGGGGAGACAGAGGGGACTTTTATAGTTGCCCTAGGGGGGGATGGTTGCCCATTTGGCAAAAATGAGACAGCATGTTCATTTTTAGCTAGTTTTATTAATGTGGGTAAAAGGGTAGCTTCTAGCAGTGATAATTTTTTTAATATTTCGTGCCAATTGTGAAGAAACATCAGAAATTGTTCATAAATATATTTTAGAGCTGTGTAAACAAATTGAAGATTTGAAAGGTAAGGTATTTGAAATCAATGGATTACATGTGACATTTAAATTTCAGGAGCTTCCCAATGACATGAAAATGTTAGCTATGCTAGGAGGGGAGCTTCCCAATTCAGCCACATATTTTTCCTCTTTTGCAAATGTAAGTAAAAAGCACTGCACTGACTTAACAGGTAAGTTTGGAGCTGATTTTGCATGCAAATGGAAGCCCTGGTCATATAATGAAAGACTCAAGGTTGTGAAGGCTGTCAATACTTTCAAGAATTCTTTGGAATCAAAAGTTCTGACAGAAAAAAACAAAAGATCAAAGGTAACATAATTTATAGCCCAACAGAAGAGTCGCCAGGAATTCATCCCTCCTATTGGTAAGCTTATCAATACAGCACATGTTGAACCATTGCATCTTAAAAATAATGCATGGCAGTATTTTTTCAAAGCACTAATTAATGAGGCATCAGGTAAGACTGACATCCCTTCACGCCAAATAGCTTTTGCTGACCTACCCCATAACTGCTGCTTAGCACGTGTTGTCACTGCTTTGCAGTATGAGGTTAAGGCTAAGCGTTTAGCTGGAAAAGTCAAAAAATGGTTTGATGAGACCCAGGGTAAAAAAGGTGACATTTCCTACCGCTTCACAGGTAAGGAATCTCGATTGTTCTGTCATAATTTTATGAGATTGATAAAACAACTAAGCTGTGAAAGTGATACACAAAAACAAAGACAAGCCATTTTAGCATTGGTGTACATTGGATTAAGGTTGAGGGACTGCTGCTCAATTTTCAACAGATTCGAAGTAAATGAAAGAGATCTTGATACTCTACAAACTCTGGCTTTAGAGTACTATCGTGCAAATGCCTTATTTGTACCATCATCAGTAAATCCTACAATCTGGACCCTTGGTCATGTTGTACCAGTACATGCAAAGGAAGTATATAAAACATACAAACAGGGGCTTTTAACAGTTACTATGGAAGGTAGGGAGGCCAAGCATATTTTCCTACACAGAATAAGTGAAAACACCTCATACCAAAATAGGTGGTTTGAGATTTTCAAACATGAGTTTATAATGCTCATATGGTTACCTGAACAAGGACACAATGGATGCTCTTACTCACCTAGTAAAAGTGTATATATTCCTTCGAGGGTTTTTAATGACAAGAACTATTGCTATTGTGGATTAGAAAAGTCTGATCCAGACAACAGAAGCTGCTACTTCTGTGGAGATCTCCTTTCCCTTTGATTCAGGCAAGTGTTAATCAAGGTAAGGTGGTAGATGGTTTAGCTTAATTAAACATCATTTATTGTAAATATTTGATAGACATGAAGTGATCATTCCCTGTATAAATTTACAGACAAATTACAATAAAACAATATTGATATTATTATATATCTAGAAATATAGAAAATGTGTTTGCAAAGATTATGCATTGAAATATATCTGTATAGTTAGATTTAAAAATAAAGTTTGATTAAAATATCCTACTAAATAATTCAGCTGTTTAAAATCACAAATGATATCTCAAGTGCAAAAGTACTACAATGACAATGTTAAATGTACAATGATTACAACAATAATATATTCATTTATATAGCTTATTTGTATATATTACAATACCCTTACTGCTAGAGTGCTCACAGTTAAACTGTGAACAATATTTAGTAGTAAATAGTACTAATTTATGCTAGATCTTTTGTTTTCAATTGTTTAATAAGTGCTACTCAGAAGTAAATGGTAACATTTGTTTCGTGGATTTAGTGCAAGCACTTGAGTAAATAATCTATAATTTTAAAGTTTGAATTTAAAAATGCCTTCAATGCTCAACTTGTACTTTACTGATAAGTAATACAATGTCATTGTCTAATGTACAATGATGACAATAATTATAAACTGAAAAATATTTGAATATATTAAGATACCCATTTTTAAAGAGTGCTTGTGCTATATCCATGAACACTATTTAGAAGTAAATAGTACTTGTTTATGCTAGATCTTTTGCTTTCCAATTGAAGGGTTCTCAGTGACAGTGACCTAAGTGACTTTTTGATAATTATTTCCAATGGAATAAAATGATATCAATTAACTTTCCTATGCTAAAAAATCAATGTCTGGACATCCATCAAAAAGTCACTTAGGTCATTTTCACAGGGAACCCTTCATTATTGTTTAATAAGTGCTATCCAGTACTAAATAGTAACTGTATTTTTGAATTCAAAAGTGATCTCTGAAAAGCCTTCAGTGGATTTGCTTTCCTGGTACTTTATCAAAAGTACTAACTATAGTTTAAAGCTTATTTTTGTAACAATTTGAAATAGTAATATTTTCACTCAAACAATATACATAAGAAATTAACTTTAGTACACTATCAAAATTGATTTTTTTGTAAAGAAAAAATATATATATATGAAGCTATCACATGAGTTAATAATTTTTCATTATATAAGAATTCTAAAAGTTGTCACTATAATAAAACAAAATAATTTTAAACATTATGCATTTGACTTGTCATTTTCCAAAATAAGTTTAGTACATAGTGACACTTACCTATCAAGAAAAACTATATCCAAACTCATTTGTGCATTGGTACTTACAACTAACAGAAACTTTCATCTTGTTACAGTCAAAACTAATAACAAAGGGCTTGTCAATGGACACAACCACTTGTGCTGTGAATTTCTTGATCTTGAATTTCTTATTGAAAAGATCCCTAACATCACTTTGCGTGAGCGAAGCCAATTTCGAGAAATCCCGGACCAAACGTTTCTCCTCACAATATCTTATAGCACACGGCTCCACAACAACTCCAAATGAGGATGTTCCTGCTGTAATAGCATTCCTAATTCTCTCGAAAACTAGCTCGGAGAGATCACGCTTGAACTCAACAGTCCATGGATTTCTTGGTTTTGGCTTTGCACACATTCTCTTTTTGATATTTTTAATCCAGAGCTGAACTTCTGAATTAATAATCGGGGTAATATTAGTGGGGATTGAAAGGACGTGTTCAGTACAATTGTGGTTTGCCATTCTATGTCCACCAAACAAGTTTCCTAAACACTGTCCAGCTTCCTCACAAAAACGAGTGTAATTCACTAGCTGGTGCCTAACCGGATAAAATTGTGCCACTGCACTCCTGATAGCATCCTCAAGATTCAATTTTGGTACATTTTCCTCGTCACTGCTGCTTTTATCTTCGCAAACTTCTTCTATAACTTGTTCAACACTATAATGAGCAGTGCCCGCCATATTGTTTTTGAAAGCAAATCCGCTGGCTATTATAATATCGATCGCGGGAGCTAAATGATAGCAAACAGACGACAGTTGACCCGGCATGTTGGATTTCCAGATATTATTACACTTGGTAATCTATCTACCTTGAAAGTGCTGTTGAGGTAAGAGGTTATTTACAAAAATATTCATAGGGGTGGCATTGCTTTATTTTAGTTGCCAGACAATTTCCGATTCTTACAGGTTACACAGATCAACAATTATCAAATAAGTGGAGAAAGCTTGTGTAGCAGCAGGCACTGCAGCTACCAGCTATACTGACAGGCTCGGGGGGGGGGAGTGCCGGCTACACGCTTTGTTTCCTTTGCGTTCATCTCTTGATTGGGTTAATAACTGTTAATTACCGACCTTAAAATGCCTGAGTTCAATCATAAAAAATATTTGACCAACCAAAAATTCACTCAGTCGCACTCCAAGTAAATTGAAATACAAGCCGCTCTCGCTGATGAACGACGTCACTTATGAAGTAGGATTCTGAAAGAAACATTTCTGCTTTGTTCCATTTAATTTTTATCTGTTATCATATGTCTCGAAATCTGACTGTTTTACACACAGTTTTATTTTGGCCAGCCAAACTTCCTTTTGTTCAGGTCAGTTATACTAGTGACATTAAAGTTGGTGTACCGAAAATACCAGATTGAAATAGACTGTAGTCTGCCGCAGACTTGCCAGCTAGTTTCATAAAGATAGTAAAGTCTGTAGAGAGAGTCCACACCACGAATTCCCCCAAAAAGTCACATTACACATAGAGTTAGAGTTAGACCTTTGACTGCTCTGAGAGACCTTGTAGTTTTCTAATGAAAGAACACCTCAGCGCAAAATTTGTCCAGCCTTAGCTTACAAAACTTCAAAGACACCGCTGTCCTTGGTTTAGGGCAAATGTCAAATCACTTCAAATCAGACAGGTTTGTCAATGATAGGTCATTTGTAGTTGAAATCGCCAGTAGCACAGTACAAGAACAAAAAACATTTTTCTAAGAAAAATATTTTTTGTTCTTGTTAGTAGAATTGCAACTCTAGAAAAGCCATAAGCGGGACAATGGTACTCATTCGAAACATGTTGATACGTGCGTGTATACAAACCAAAGTACATCTAATTTCCCGCCAGAAATACGAGATGTTGTGTGACTTATGTTTGCGATCTGTTGTAGTGCTAACAGAGATTTGGTTAGGGACAAAACTTGTAAATGTTTTTGTCAGGCCGATCTCAGAAAGGTTGTTGAAATGAAGCCCATATTACTTTTACCTCTGAGCGGCTAGTGGAGATTATTATTAGTATTCTTGACAAGCCAATTTCTATTAATGAGATCTCAAAGACTAAAATACAAATAGGTTAGCGCGGGAGATTCTTTTTCTAATTAAATTATAACCAACATTTTGTAATTTTAAGCAACTTAATTGTAAATACATGATTTATTATTGAAGTTATGATCTCCAGTGTACTCTGGGCTCCAGGGGTTTTTGTTCGCTTTCATCATGTTTATTTCGTGACCCAGGCGAGCGGCGAAGGCGCAAGAAGCGAAGAGAGTCGTGTGACTTTACCTACTTCTCTCTGAAGTAGGTAAACATTGTAACAAGATAATAAACCCTTGGATCCCTAGGTATTTCTGGTGTTTTATACCGAGTGACAATTTTACAAGTAAAATGTAAAATGTTTTCACAGGAATGCAAAAAGCGTCTTTGTAAATCGCAAATTACTCGTGAAATAATACAAACGTCAAGAAAGAAATTAAACCGTAAGCAATCTTAGACATTCTAGACATATTGAGGTGTTTACAGGTTTTTTAGTTAACTAGTTAAAAAATTGTCTCAATGAAAACAACGATTACATCTTTTTTGTAAGACTCCACGTCCGGTAATTGTGTGCAGAGATTCGTAGTGTCATGACTGCACTATGATAAGGGTTGATTCAATAAGGCAGTATTTGCGCTCTTTCATTTGAAAACCACAGGCCTGGTTTCTCAGAGGTCTTATGGAATTGATTGATTCTAAATTTTTTGTAGAAATGCATTAAAGTACAAATCAACTGCACGTCATTTTGATTTGATCTACCAGTGCGGGAAGCTAATCTAATTGCTGGTTTGCTACTTACTTGTTTCTCTTTGTAAACAATTAAATTTATATATTTAGCCTGTGAACAGGCTCAGGGGAGGGGAGAGGAAGGGAAGGGGCTTCCCCTTCGTATGCCCCCCTCCCCTTCCCCCTCACCTGAGCCTGTTCACAAGTTAATTTAAACTTAACTATCGTTTTTGTGGTTACTGGCTTGTATACAAGCCAGTACCATTATGTCATCGTGCGTGTAAGTAAGTGTGTAAGTGTGTAAGTAATTCGGATTTGCCGAAGTTGTTCACGAAGAGAGAACGAAAATGTGACTTGTGTTTGTTTGGATATATTGGTATAAAACATTGTCTACTTAAAGTAGACGATGTTTTATTTTACGTGTCACTAGACTACTGGGAGAAATATGTAAAAAAGATGTGAAATACACGTGAAAATTATTTTTGAATTTAATTAGTCATTTAACAAAGAGCCAATGAGTCCAGATGTGACTACAAAGACTGTTCTGTTTGTTCAGTAACCTCAAAACGTTTAGGAATAGAACAGTTGTGGTTTGCTTAGTTTGTCATTTTCTTCTTTGTAATATACAATTTGGAGCACTTTCATCATTCTCGTAGACTCCATATCAACAGAAAAATTATAAATATTTTTTTCTCGAAAGCATTCTTTCTTTCTTTTCTATTTATTTTTGTTGGTTTCTTTGTTTAGTTTAATTGCTTTGCTTGTTTATTTATCATTTGACCAGTAACCACATGTCCTCTTAGAGGGCTTATATTTATATTTCTTGCCTGGGTTTGAGTAAATGTCTAAAAGAATTCATAGTCTTAAAATCTGTTAGCCTACGTAGCCACAGGTTAAAAATCTGTAAGCTCTTGACAATCGCTGTTTCCTTAATGTTTAGCAATAATGTATTTTTCTTATTTTGTATGCCTTTGTAGATTTTTACCTTTTGCATTTGAATTATGAATATGCTTGACAGCCAAGACATTGCTAAGCTTAGCAAATCATTGCTAAACAAGGACAAAGCCTCTCTTAAAGAAGTGCTTGAAAACTTTCAACCCTTTTTTGGAAGCCAGAAGGCAGCATATGTTAATGCTGGCAAACATAAGGAAGACACAATGTCTAAAAAATTACTACCGCACGATTTTGTTGACTACGTCCCTCTACACAGCACTGGAAATGGTAATTGCCTGTTCAACAGCGTGTCAATCCTACTGAAAAATAATGAAGATCAGGCAGATTTGTTGCGTCTTCTTGTAACATGTGAGCTAATTGTCCATTCAGATTTTTATGCAAACCATCCCCAATTTACTGAAATGACCGTAAATAACAGCTATTCAGCCAAAAATTTAATTCCAGTTCTCCTTAGTAATGAAATTGCTAACAAAGTTTATGATGGGAATTTGGATAATTATCCTGATGCAATAATTTCCCTCACACGGTATACTTGAAAGCCATTTGTGTTTGCATCTCCATTGATCGTGATGGCTTTGGCATACTCTGCTTACCCCAGTTTCTCCTCAAGCATCAGAATTAGAAACTGCATTCACCACACATTCTATCCAAGGCAAAAATATGAGTCAAGAAATGTTGTTTTGCGACCTGCAATTCACATAATGTGGACAAGAGTGTCACCTTGCAATCCTAGACAATGGGTACCTAATCATTTTGTGCCATTGATTAAAAAGGACACATCCACTAATGGAAAAGGCAGTTCCAATTTTCCTAGCTATGCTGATATAGTCAGGTGTAGTTCTTCACCACCTGGGTTTCCTCCTGCAGCAAGCAGCACTACCACGTCATCTAGTTCTCCTATTATGACAGACAAATCTGCTCCACCCAGATCGCCATCTGTGACACCTAGGTCAACCTCACTTAGATCTCCTGTGAAAGCCAGCTGGTCAAATCCACCTACATCATCTGTATCACCCAGTGTAACTCCACCTAGCTCTCCTGGGTCACCTAAGTCTACACCACCTAGATCTCCTGTGACACCCAGGTCTACACCACCTAGATCTCCTTCTCTGACACCCAGGACTACACCACCTAGATCTCCTTCTGTGACACCCAGGTCTCCACCACCTAGATCTCCTTCTGTGACACCCAGGTCTCCACCAACTAGATCTCCTTCTGTGACACCCAGGTCTCCACCACCTAGATCTCCTGTGACACCCAGGTCTCCACCACCTAGATCTCCTTCTGTGACACCCAGGTCTCCACCACCTAGATCTCCTTCTGTGACACCCAGGTCTCCACCAACTAGATCTAGTTCTGTGACACCCAGGACTACACCACCTAGATCTCCTTCTGTGACACCCAAGTCTCCACCACCTAGATCTCCTGTGACACCCAGGTCTCCACCACCTAGATCTCCTTCTGTGACACCCAGGTCTCCACCACCTAGATCTCCTGTGACACCCAGGTCTCCACCACCTAGATCTCCTGCTGCTATGACTCCAACATTACCAACTTAAATGCCCAAGTGTAAGTGCAAGAAAAGAAATGCAAAGAACAACTCAACTACACCAATCAAAAGAAAGGCATGCAGTGGTTCTGTTAATAATTCTCCATCAATATTAAAGTTTGCTGCTCCTAATTCACCTGATGACACAGACTCTAGCAGTAGATCTGAAGTAAACACACCAACAAGCACACAATATTCTCCAGCTACATCAAACAACATCATGCCCCCCAAAACAAACAGGGTGAGTATGTCCACATTACCAATATCCACCCCAAAATGTTCACGTAAAAAACGCAAAAGCGAAGAAAAGCCTGAGCCATCCAGTAAAAAGAAAACATGTCCCTCAACCAATTCTCCGAATATTTCAAATTTTGTAATTCGTACTAACATGAATGACTCTGATGATATTAAGGAAAACAAACCAACAACCACGGAATTAGATAACCAAGATGTGGAGCTTGTTCCTTTAAAAGGTCCTAGTCTGGACTGGTACAAAAAGAGAGGGCAAATTGTTATGGCTAATATAAAAGGATCAACATCAGGAGACAAAGTTGAGGTGCAAGGAATGATCAGTAATATAAATGGAGGCCTCAAGGATAATATTAATGACATCATGGATAAATTGAGTTAAAGATGCAGTGTTCAGCAGCAAACTCATTTAACAGCAGTTCTTGCAGCTGCAGAGTATATTCTGAAAAATGGTCCTGTAGTAACAATGCAACGACTTCATAGTGTTTATAAAGAAGCAAAAAGTCTTGATCCGAGTAGATCTTGCAGTTCAGCAACTCTCTTCAAGATACTTGCACTTAAGTGTACATACAAGGAAAAGCATTTATTCTTGAACACCATGGAGCAAAGGTAACATCAGTTATACAGTCACTGCAAGAAACACAGAAGGATGAACAAAAGATAGTCAAAGACCGAATACATGAAACGGAGGGTGACGTCTATGGCACAGCATTAAAATACCTAGACAGTAAGAGAGACCAAGACACTGTTACAGCTCTACTAGCCAAAATCTCAAGTGTGAAGGCAGTTGTGGGGTTATCAAAAGTGCAAGACAAACGTTCTACAGGAAGATCTAAGGATAAGGTATTTTCTAATTTAATCAAGTTTAAGGACATGGAAGAGATTGCACAAGCACAAAGTATGGATATGCCAGAAGATAAACGACGACTAAAAATAAATAGATTGGAAAAAAAGAAAATTGAGGATCTCCATCATATATATAAAGGAAGGAGAAGGAAGTTGAAATGTGAAGAATTTCCAGATCTTGCAGGAATTTTAGAATTTGCATTTGGGGATGCTGATAGAGTTGACCGTGGTGGTGGAGGATTAGAAAGTCACCCAAGATTGACAGATACAGTTCTGTATAGAGCAGCAGACAACAATGCAATTATGAGACAAACAAGAGAGACGATCTTGGCACTTGCTCCAGAATTTTTTTCCATTTCCCTCTCATCATGTTTTAATTACACTCAAAATTTTAAAGAGGGCACCCACCAAGCAAAAAGGCATCATTCTGGCAGGGGAAATCAATGGCTAGCACATCCCTTCACAAACCACCGAGAACTGGAGTGGAGAAGTTGGTTGTCAATTTGCACTGGACGACGCATAATGTAAACCTCACCCTTGATTTGGCCCATCTACATCCTGACAACTTCATGGTTGACTCAAAAGATGCCAAAGCCGCAATCCAGTCAGATGTTTCTCCTGTTCAGAAGCCAGCTAAGACATGGAAAAAGCATGAGCTTCCAGACCATGATTGGCAGCGATCAACATTCAACACCATCACACCAATGACACACCTTTTTTATAAAGACCGAAGCAACGTTACAAGACGATAAGATAATGACCATTCGAAGGAGTGGAAATTCTGCGACTGTTCTGAGTCTAACATACTTTGAACCTCAAAATGTGCAAAGAGTGTTCAATGAACTTTTTCTTCTTTTGGCAAATCCATCTCTCGATAGCGTTTTTCGAAGTCCCAAGACAGGCAGATTAAAGGAGCATTTTGTATTTGTTGTCGATAACGGTCCAGCTGAAGCTCCAGCAAGCCCCTTGTTGGTATGTGGCTGGTTCGCTTGGCACGAGCGCTTGGTATCAAGTCTGTTCGTCAGAAATCTTTTGCTGAATACCATAGTAAGCGAAACCCAGTCGAGAGAGTTCACGCAGTTCATAACGCAGCCCTTTCAAATGAAATATTCAGCAGCCAAGGCGTTCACAAGAGCTATGTAATAGGAGACGAAAGACACAAGGAAAATATGGAATACATGGCAAAAAAGGTGCAGAAATGTCTGAGCACAACGCAGTATGGGGGAAATCCTTGCGTTATCCTCCGTGGAACAAAGGAGGAGAATGGCTTTGTGTTTCAGGATGAGGAAAAACTTGTTACATTCTTAAGCAAGACTGAGCTCAAGATAACAATGGCTATTCACCCTGTGAGTCTTCCAAGCTTTGGAGAGATCTGGCAACAGTATGGAATCTGGACTATCATTTTAAAGGAAGCTATAGAGAAGATTACCAAATCCTAACCAACACATATGATGCCGAGGGCAGACACACCTGTTGGTCCGACAAGTATTCCAGAGTTATCTATAATCCTGATGTAAAAGAAGAACAAGACATGGCTTCAGAATACCAGCCTGTACCTGACTTTATTAGATGGATTCACACCAATGGGGAACTGCACTACCTACCACTAGGAAAACTAAAAGATTTTAATGTATCTGCCATTGATGGTACACCTATGATGTTTATGCCATCCAATATTCTAGAAATGGCATTCAAAGTATTGCATCCACATGAGGTAAGTGATAATATATCTCAATTTTTAGCTTTGCTTTCATGGTGCCCTGTGAAAGAGGTAAAGCGTTTCTTTGAAGATATGAAAAGAAAAGAAGAGGAATCATTTGAAAGTGATAGGAAAAGAGAATACTGGTCGCAGCATGAGTTGCACAAGACTAATTCTAAAAGTGAGTTGGAAAATTTTGCCAGAAAAAAATAACATAACATGTGAGAGAAGGAAGCATGTTTACACTGAGGCCTTAGTTATGGTCGAAATCGTTGCATTGCGACCTCGAAGTTTAAAAGTTCGTTTGGATTTTGGTCTTTTCTGCGACAATCAATCAGTTTGGGGGCGGAGCTTATGTAGATTACCGCTGACCAAACGCGCCTTTCGATCCCTCAGCATGATCAAATACACGATCATCTTCCCATGTAAACAATGACTCGAGCATTGTCAAGGGAAGGATGGGGTGCAAAGGAGATTGCCCAACGTTTGCACGTGGGCGAAACCTTTGTGAAGAAAATGAAAAAAATATTCCAAAATAACAACTCTATTGAATATCCGCCGAGGTCTGCAAAGATAAGACAGCTTCGAGGTAAGCTTCAAGTTTATAACAAGTTTATAATAGTTCCTCAACTTCATTTAGCGTTTGCTTGGTAGCTTTTCTGTTGTACATTTACAGCTCTGAATGGTACTGTAATAGTCACAAGTTTTATGTTTGCCATGACAGCTCAAGATATCCTGATGATGAAACATTATTTCACAATATCCCGAAGTCTACGAAGACGAGTTAAAAGATTGGTTGGAATATTTGACAGGGAGAACATTTTCAGTTTCCTCTATCAACAGATGCTTACACAAAATGGGCTTTTCGCGAAGAAAGGTGATGCAGTTATCAATGTTTTTTCTCAGGAGTGGGAGGGGAAAGTTTGGCAAACTTCATATTTATACCCCTGCATTCATAGATACTCAAATGTCGACAAATATATTGTATTATTAAGTTTATCTTACATATTGAACAGCTGGACGTCATTGCAAAACAGAGAAATGATAGGCATCGTGCTGAATTTCGTCGAAGAATGTCACAGTTTGGAACTCATCAATTTCTTTTTATCGATGAATCATCTAAGGATGAAAGAACTTTTCAGGTAATTCAGCCAGTTCTGTACAGGAGGGTGTAGAAATCTGCATTACACAAATATGACATGAAATAGTGTATGTACATAAACATTTGTCATCTTACTTTCCCATTTTATACGTGTCCCTTGTTTTCATCTTTCCTAAATCTGTGTGGAAAGGCTGCTTTCCTTCCAAATCCCCAAAGGCTACCCTATTAATCCAATAGTGTTTAATACTGTTTTTATAATATTTGTTTGTTTATTCTTTTTCACAAGAGGAAATTTGGCAGAGGCTTAAAAGGCTCGAGGATCTCTGTAAAGGGCAATTTTACCAGAGGAACCCGCTACAGTGTTCTGAGTGCTATTAATATGGATGGGATTGAATCATCACATACAATAGTTGGTGCTTATAATCAGAGACAGTTTGAATTTGCTATGAATAACTTTGTATTGCCATATGTGGGATCAGCAGCCAGAAGGGAAAAATGTTGTCATTACAGCTATCAGAAACAGAGGTGGCATAGTAATGTTCTTGCCGTAAGTGTGCAACTTAATAATAATAATAATAAATACTTTATTTAAACTGGAAGATCTAACAAACTTTATTTTGAAGTAACCATGTAATGAATATGAACATGTAGGAAATATAAATTACATGCTTGGGGACATTTAGTATCATGCAGACCCATGAATTATGTATTATAACAAAGCTCTTTTAAAAGAGAATTCTAGCACAATTTTATTAACTGCATGAAACTTTGTAATTTTTTTCAACATCGATATTGGTTGTCCAAATTTCTATATATATCTTACTAAATTGGTAGAAATTTATGCTATAAATAACAGTAACATGTATATTTTTCTAGGTTTTGTATCTTTAAATCAAAGATATCTATAATTGAGAGATACAGTGGCAGATCCAAGGCGGTCCAATGGGGGAGGTGCCTCCCCCTTTTCAGTTGGGCCCTTCTTATTAAGTTAAATGGTAGACCCCTAATTACTTTACTGTTCATTACTCAGACCATACTCTCCGGACATGAACCCTATTGAGAAAGCATTTGGTTGCACAAAGATGTGGTTAAAGAGACATCCAGATTTATGCATAAAATACCCACGAAGATGTTTTGAATTAGCTTTGCAACAGCTACTGTACATTATCTTAAAGTCCACATCCATTTTTTTTTATTTTCAAACTCAGGGTTCTTGTTAGAGAGCATATAAGTTGAGATCTCTTTATCCCCAATCCCCACCAATATCCTTTATCCCCCTCACCCTCTTAGGATTTCAGTGTTTTGCTGACAAATATTTTTTGGTTTCCAAACATATCTGAAAAATTCACTAGGAATCTTTCAGTACCCCCTTTCTCTATTCAATCTTTGAAAATATAGAGTGAAACAAAAAAAACAGTTAAAAAGATATTCAATCTGTAACAAAAACTGAGTTTGAAAATTCAAAAAAATGGCTGAGATAGGCTTTATTTGACTGAACAAAAATTTTAGTTTTTCTTCAGTTACTTAATTCGAACAAACCTTGTACAACATTTTTTGATTAACAGATTACAGCTCAACAAAGTAGAGGATTCTTTCAAGACTGTGGCTTCTAATAATTATTCAACTGTTTGTTGTTTTTTTGTTTGTGTAAAATTAAGTTCAGTCAGGAACTCTAGAAGTGTGATAAATCATCATCACTGTTCTCATTTGTACAGCATTTATCAACCCATTTGTTGTCTTCTTATTGCTTCCACTATTTTCTCTCCATTTTCTTTGTTAATCCCCATACCTTGTAGAATGCTAGATCCCAAATGGGGATGACATAAACTTGCAAAAAGAGGGCCATCAATATCTGCCTCAACAAATTGTGGTACAAAGGAGCCAAGATTATTAGCATCAAGAAACTCAATAACCTCTAAAGGTGTATAAGAAGCAACATTCTTTTTGCCTTCATTCAGATAGCTTTTCTCTGTAGATGCTGATGGTGAGACTTGAAAAGTGTTGGGCAGCTTGATGAGGGTGTGGAGGTCAGCTGGGGGTTGAATCTGTTACCAGATAGCACTGGACTCTGCTACACAGTTTACATATTGAATAAAATTTATATAAAGCGTCAGTTAATATTGCAAAGCACTAATCATGTACCCTGGCTGAGAGAACAAGAAACCACATATTTGCTGCAATTTGCACATTTTTAATGCGATATTAGTGTTGGGGATTAATGACCACAATTTGATTATTTGATTATTTGTTATTGTGATGAGCATGCTAAAATATACAGTGAAAAAATCTACTCCAGAATAAGATCACATGTTCTAAAATGTGGCAACAAAGAATGAAGATAAAGATGTGTATAATTGTGTATAGCTGGTTGTTATCTAGTTCAAATGGGGTTAAAACTTTTTGTTGACAGTATTTCTATTTCTATGCCAATTCTGCACTATTATGGAAATTAAGCAAACAAACAGTTATAATCCCAGAGTACATTTCATTAGCCACTTAAGTCTGTTCTAAAAGAGTAAAAGAAAAATTAAAGAGAGAAAATTACAAATACACATGACTTAGGGGAACATTACACTGTTGCTATTTTGATAAAAAGTCCAGCCATATATTTCTAAAAACTTCTACGATGAAATTACTAGGAGAAAATAGCACAGCAAAAGCTGCAATTCAGAATTGTCTGAAGTCGGAATGAATAAATTTCCACCTGAGTAGACATCACACTCTTTTGTTTTGCACAAAAGCTGGACTTTTGAAACAACCAAGAGTTCTACTGAGTATCCAGGCTTAAGTTTTTTGAAAGTGTTCCATGGAACTCCAAACTTTATAATTGTTCCAAAAGTTCACAGAACGCATTCAAATCACATAATTTTTTCATACAAGTCCTTAGAAATGCTCAAACTTTTTGTCAAAACGGGAAATGATAGGGGGTTAGTTGCACTTTAACAATGTGAACTAGCTCATTGCATGTTTTGGCTCAAAATATGGAGCTAAGAAAGGTAAGAATTGCTAAATTCTACTTCAAATTTTATATAAAGTTTTATATTTTCATACACATAAAGCAACACATTTTTTTGGTGGGGCATTTTCTCTGTTTTGGAGGGGCTTGCTGCCCCCACTTTATGGGGCAAAAGTGACCTTTATTTTAAACGCACCATGCACAACAAACTCAACACACGAGTACGAGGCCGCGTATCGAATGAAATCGGTAGTTTAATATTTAACTAAAACTTTTAGGCGGGAAAGATCTTACTTTATTTACAGAATTATTAGCATCAGAATTTTTGTCCTCAAGAGTCTCCATGTCCTGACTTTTGTCCTGAAGATTCTCCATATCCTGACTTTTGTCTTCAAGAGTCTCCATATCCTGAAATTTGTCCTGAAGAGTCTCCATATCCTCGATGCTGCTGTCATCCAGGTTGTCTGAGCTGTAGAACGCTTCGTACTGAAATGACATCGCCCATCTTCAGCCCTGCCGTACGTAGGTCCTTTTCGCTTGCCTTTCCCAAAGTTTCCAAATTATCCAACTAATTATTATAGATATTAGATCGATATAAGAACAAAAATACTAATTTTACGATTAAACGAATGAATTGCGAATTTCCACGCCGATTTATACCGTAAGATAAAGCATGACTGTCCTAGACTGGCATCGAGGTTTGAACTTTAAGTAACGATGCTGTTAAGAACGATAGCAAGAACAATAGGCCCACGGCATGGGTAGCTGTTTAAGATTTGGATTACGATAGTGTTAATTGAATTACATATTCCAATTTTATTGGCTTAAGTTTGAAAAGCACCAAATTCAAACGCATCTTCGTTCTTGTTCTTATACAAGTCCGATATAGTTGCCTTTTTTTGGTAGGCAAACTTGATTTACAACGATTGATAACATACGCGAGTTTGGAACAAATTGCATGTGGGGAACATTGACAAAATAGAATATTTTCAGATTGGCATGGTATCTGTTTCTTTTCTTATTCATCATCTTGTCATTTCATGCACACATCGGCAACCTGATTGGCTCATTCTCTCATTCACAGCATGATCATAACATTACTCGCATACAAGGTCAAATAATTGTTTACTAAATCATTCTCTATTTATCATGATTACATTATTCAATCGACTATACTATATTACCAAGATAATAATGAAAATACAACCATTAGAAACGCTAACCACAAAAACGCTGAAATCATAAAGTTCGCATGTTCTTATAGTTTGTCAAATTCCTTCCTGAAGCAGCGATAAATAGGAAACTCTTCGTCACCATTTACAATTTGGCATTTGCCTCTTTCCACTGACTCAAATGTTTTCAAAAGAAATAGCCATTCACTTGTCGATAGCCTCATTCCATGTACTTTGACTAACTTTAATTCCGAATACAAACACGCACACGCTAATCCCAAAATAGATAACTTCGGAATGTTTGATATATCCAGCTCTGCCAGTCCTCCTAAGCTTTGCTTGCTGCGGAAAAAAAACTCGTCGTCTAACCGCTGGCATCCTGCAACATTTAAATAGGAGGATCTTTGCTGACGTCATGTGTTTACATTCTGCTTCATTAGCATACGCTTAAAAATCTTTAAAACTTAAAAACTTTTAAGAGCTGTTTGATACAAGTAATCTACGAAATTTTCAGCTCTTTGCATGCAATATTGTGCGAGATATTCAGCTTCCAATTTGCTTTCACATTTCTAGGTGGCAAAAGCGCTAATGAGCCCATACATTCTCTGTAAAATTTAGAGTTTTTAAAACTGCATCACGCAAAAACTATTGCTTGTGGCATGCTCAAATTTCCATAGAAAGCTAGTTTTGCCATGCTCTTTCAATATTCAGAGGTGATTTGGTGTTTATTTGGTTGAAAAGAGAAATGCCTATGCTAATGAGCAAAAATTGTAAACAAAGATCCGCCTATACAGGAGATCTGATTCTCGTGCTATTTGTTGGATGTGTTTGGATGTAATTTCTGTATTAGAAATGTCCAAATACATTACTCCCCTTAAGACCTTCAGCGGGATTCTAATGTAGAAAGCTCCAGTTCCAGAAATATCCAGGTCATTGGAGTAATTGAGCCTTTTCTTCAAGCATTTCGCTGACCGTTTACCAAAGATCGCCGTCCACCAAATATAACAACTCTTGCTAAGTCAGAAGATTCGAGATATTCAAAAATTAGAAACCAAACTACTGAGCGGGCATCCTTGACTGAATCTAAGTGTGACAACGGCACTCCTTCTCCGCAATAACACCTTTTGAAATTCTTTACATCCTATCTTATTGTTATCTTTGAGCTCAGATTACTTGAATCAGCGTTTCAGCCGACAACAACTCGAGTTCTTATTGCTCTACTACAGTCTTTTTTCAGTCTTCATTCATTAGATATGGACAGCCAAAGGTATGTATAGAAACAATGCTAATAACCTGATAACTAGTCTTGTGCTGCATGATTATCAGTACACGTAGCTACATATTTTCTCCTATGCTTCAGGAACAAACGACAAGCAAGTCCACCAAATCCCCAACAGAACACAAAACGTGCAAAATGAATACCCGTAAGTTTCTTCCTTTCTATTTTGTTTTATATGGGGAACTTACTATTGTAACCTATTCACATTTATCATTCACTCTCTCTCTCTACCAAGTAACTTTATTTGCCGCACGCTACTAGACTCGATACTAGACACGAGGTAGCACTTCGTTTAAGCTTGCTCAGTAACTGAAATTCACTTTCTTGTTTGCTTCACACAGGTTGAATCATTAAAGAAATTATATGGAAAGGTCTCACGGACCAGTAAAAAGGAAGTGTGTTTCGCCAAGTGGCGCGAGGGCCTTTCATTCTAGGCCATAGCAGCTGAATTAGCAATTCAAGAGGCGACGGTAGAAGTATATATCATCGACATGGTGTTCGTGGGCCATGCTATGGCTAACGAACGAGCAAAGCTTCTCCAAGATATGGGCATGACCCAAGTGAAACAGCTAACGATGAGAGAGCTGATAAGAAATGCAAGTGCCCAACGGGAAGTAAAAGACAGATCGGCCTTTCGATACAATCAAATTCGGGCCTTCATTGCCTGCCTTGTCCACGACGAGTAAATGATCGATTCTCTTCTTTTATCAATAATTTCCAATTTTCTATTTCGATCAATGTTTTTTTCAACGAGTCACTGAGTTATGTTGGCCTTATATTATCACAAGGTTCAAATTATCGCAATTTATTCCAGTAGTTTTCCTTCGTTTGTGAAAGAAAAAAATACCAGATTGCAAGCATTATACCATGAAAATAGTACATACTAGTTAAGAGTGAGTGCACTTAACCCGTGAAATAGAGTGGTTTTCCGTCAGCCATGAGCAAATAGTAAGGCTAATAGTTAGTAGTAGTCTTCAAGGCCATTGTTTTCTTTTGTTCACTATCGGCTAACACCAATTAGTTGGTCTATTTCTTTGCACGGTTGACGGAAAACCACTCTAGTTAGTAGACCACTAGTCACTAGTGAATCTTATTTCCATTGTTTTCTTTTGTGCCTATTGTTAGTGTGTAATAACACACTAACATTTAGTGTTTCACGGATTAAGTGCGAGTGCGCTCACTCTAATCCGTGAAACACTAACTGACTGTTAGTGTGTGATAGTTCAATAGGCACAAAAGAAAACAATGGAAATGTGATCTACTAGCAACCACTTGTCTACTATTCCAAGGGTTAAGTGCACTTACTCTAGTAGACTACTGATAGCACTAATTACTAAAAATTTCAGACACAATTTCGCAATTTTGATAAGTAATAATTATTATTAATTGATTTTATATAGCGACCTTTTCAGTCGTTCATGACCGCTTATACAACTACGATTGTTTTGGCAATCTTATCACAGACGATGGAACGTTGCATTGTCCCTAGTTTTTTTAGTGAACACACTTTGAAAAACTTGAAATTGTACTTTCTAAAAATAGCAATATAAACCAAAGACTGGTGCACTATTTTGTACAATTTAGACTTTGTGCAAGTTCACGCTATTTTGCACAATTTAGCTAGTACAACAATTTCACGGTTTAAGTGCCTTCACTAAATAAAGTTGTTACAATGCTGATACATTCTGTACATTCTCTATCTACATTCTATGCCTTGTAGGGCAGTGTTTGTACATAAAAAATAATTGAGACATGAATATGAACTGTACGTCGAAAATGATTTTGCATGGACAATTTCCAATTGAGTGAGTGAAGCCATTTAGTGAACTTGTGTTGATACACTGTAGTTTTGAAAAAGACAGATCTACTACAAAAATGTGCATCTTCAGATTAAAATGATCTACTCTGTGAAAAATCACATTTTAACTTCTAGAAGTTATGGCAAATGTAAAAACTTACAAGCTTTTTAAATGTGCTGTATTTACATAACTCTTTAGGGGTCAATAGCGAGGTCATTAGAGTGGTTTCACTTAACCCGTGAAACAACATCTAATAGTCAGTGTGTAATAGCCAGATGGACACAAAAGAAGACAATAGAAATAAGGTCTACAAGGGTCTATTAGTCTACTATCTATTTCAAGTGTTAGAGTGGTTTCACTTAACCGGTGAAATAGTTAGTAAACTATAGACACTTGTAGACCTTATTTCTATTGTCTTCTTTTGTGTCCATCGACTATTACGCACTGACTATTAGAGTTTGTTTCACGGGTTAAGTGAAACCACTCTAATGAACTCTATCACACATCTTTTGTTGTCTAATTATCACACTTGGTACAGCTTTGATTGAGCATTCAATGACAACGTACTTTTGGCTGGCTCAAGCCAACGCTTATCGAATCATTTCCGAAAAACTTTTTGAGGAGCCTTGAGCTTAAAATGGCAAAGTTCTCTGTAAGTTAATTATGCGGTTACGATGATTTCCCCAATCAACGAGTAAAATTTGGATCCTGCAGAAAAAACTTTTCTTAGAAAAAGAAAACAGCACGTTGCTATCACACACATAAACATCCAACAGGGACTGGAAGGGGTTTTGTGTGATCCATGATTTGACTCGAGTTGAGTGCGTGATCTGTGAAAGCCAGATTTTGGCGCAAATTTCCTGAAATCGATTTTAAATATACGTGATTCGTGAATTGGCGGAAAGTTTGAAGGGCGATTAGTGATCAAGACCTCCTTTCAAGACCTTGACCAAGGATTGATACAACTGAGTTTAACCTTCTGTATTAGATAATTACTGCTCACAGCAAAATTAGTGAAAGACGTCTGCGCATGCTCGTAGTCACGTCTTTGTGCTTTGTAAACTTATGCAAATTCCTCTTTTACGCTTCCCTTCAACAATGGTTTTAACAAAATGTCAAAACTTAAGGACAGTTTTTGAAACTTATGGCTAGTATTCATATATATGCCTGCATAAATGCAATATATTTGTCTCATAAAAGTATACAAGAGAAATTTTAATAAGTTATAGACCGGGAACTCATTTCAAGCTAAAACTCGCATATTTCTTTTAAAAAAACATCGTAATATGCACGCATGCGCAAACGTTTTTCTCTAGTGTCGCTCACGGTATTATTAGTTAGAACGAAGTGAACTACCTGCAAAATACCTAAAAATGCTGGCGCAGAAGTGATGATCTGATCTAATATAATTACAGGGCAAGTTGTTCGGGTAGTAATTCTTGTCAAAGATAGCTGGGTTTCGAAAAGGCTCTGAAAAGTATTGAATCTGCTAACTTAGTAGTTCCATTACTAAATTATCCTCCTTAACCCGGTTGTCTCCTCTATTTTCAGGAAGTCTCGATTTAAGATTATGGAATTTTCATGATCAGGGAGATTTCGGAACACAGGAAACCCAAGACTGCTAGGCTATACATAATACTAATGTCTGTTAAAAATGTTGATGCCGTGGGCACTATATCAAAAAATTTCAAGTGTTGTAGGCATTGTTTTCGGTAATCGCTGATGAACAGAGAGAAACAATAGATCGTGATGCAGTTAAGAGTTTATAACCTAATTTCACTTAGTTATATTGGCACGTTTGGTGAGTAAATTTTTCTTTATTTTTGCTATTTCTGCTCTTTATTTTTGCAAGTTTGTAACTGTATGTGTTTTCGCTTAGGATTTTACTTCATTCTTCATCTTGTTACATCGTTTACACCGTATTAAACTGAGAAAGTGAAACCTTATGATGGACCTCGTGTAGTGTTTATTGCATGCCACCACATCGGCGCCTTTACAGTAAGCTTAAATCTATCTAAAATAATAACTAATCAAACCGCCAATGGCGGATATAACTCGTGGATGGAGCTATATGTGCAGAGTCCACTGAGTTATTTTGGCCAAGTTACACAAGTTTTGCCTAATAGCTACAACTAGCTGACTCGTCAAAGGTCACGGTGAATAAAATGAAAATCTTTGCATTTTGATGAAATAATAATAATATAAATACTGAAAGTCGAGTCAGATCAGTGCCGTTTCGTTTCCTGCTTATTTCAACATTCTCTCTTGTGCTGATAGAGTACAAACATGAACTAGTGGCTCGACTCACGGCCAGTTTCAGGCTATGTTTCAGGTGGCAATTCGTACTCAAAATTTTTTCGTTTGCTCTTTATTTTAACAAAAGTACAAACAGGCTAAAAACTTGAATGACCTTGATGTTGGAATTGCAGTGACAATTTTGTTGCTTGATGACAGCATAGTTACTTACCAGGAGAGTGACGTAAAAAAGTCCACCCAGAAAGGATTTCACTCTAGATGCGATGGAAATTATTCCAAGCAGAGTGCTACAATACAAAATATGTCAAGCAATAAGAAATCTTAGCGAAGTGTGAGCACGAAGTTGTCATGTCCGTCATCTCGGACCATCTTGAAGGCTCCACGATTTAAACTCATGGAGGAGTCTCAAGTAGAATTTTAACACTCCACGATAATGATTAATTAATACAGACCTTGTTTACAGAAGACGCCTTTTAGATCGTTCAATTCCAAAGCAAGTTTCGCCATACAATCGGATAAAGAATTCAAGTAAATGTTATCGATCTATCGATACATATTTGAATAAAACACAGGAATCCCATATTTCCTTTAATTTCGTACCCAGAGCTCACATTACTTTCGGCCTGCAGTCAATCACAACCCCTCGAGCATGCGCAGTAGCATACTTTAACAATGTTCAAGTGAGTGACACCCCTCACTATAACTCGTGGATTTGCAATCCAAGAGTTAAAAACTGACTAAACATGGCGTGTGTTTAGAATTTCTCACCTCTGATTCAGGGTTAAGTTTGCAATATTTTTCCTCCATGGCAATCCTGTCACAACAAGCGAGGCAAATTCTTCTTTTCCTTGTATTCTCATGCTTGGTAAGGGGAACACAGTACCTTTTTCCTTCAGTAAATGAAGTGACTCTAAGTTTGGATGAGTCAACGTCTCAGTGGTGCCATTCTTCATGACTTAAGCAGCTACACTGCTTATTGTAATATGGTTTTAAAATACTAAAAAATAATAGAAGACTTATATTATGGTGGAATTTGAAGACAAAATCAAAGCTTTCACACCAACCATGTTCGAGTTTTCAGATGGCGTCTTGCAATGTGGAGGCGTGATAAATTTCACGAACGATTTCCAAATGTTCCCCACATACGATTGGTCTGAAACAACTTCGGACAATAGTTCCGATGTATACTTCGAAAATGGACTGACAATTCGGTACTATTTCGGCCTTTTTCCGTAAAAAAATCAGATGACTTTGTTTTTCAGCCAATCAGAGAGCTTAAAATTAATTATTTAAGCCTATTATGAATATTTTCATGCCTTGCCATTGAGTGCTATCGTTCTTAACAGCATCGTTACTTAATTGCACTTCACATGCGGTCTTTTCAAACCTGGAAATTTTGATTGAATTTCCAAGAATACTGCGGACGAGTCGATGATTGAAGAAACTTCGTCAAGAAGATCAAAAATAATCATTTACCAAGAAACGTCTGTTAACTTTAATAGGTAAGCTGAATTGTTTGAAAAATATGGGATTATCAAGAAGAAAAGTATGAACACTAATCAAATTCTTATGCCAAACTAGCTACTTTTATGTTTCATTCATGGAATGTTAACTTCCTTCGTTTACTTGTCTGATTTTGCAAGGCAAATTGCGAAGTACAAACCTTGATGCAGAGTAAGACTTACATAGTCCTTGCTTCATCGGAATTGGCTGCCATTTATACTTTTACTTACCCCTTCATTCTTTAAAATATTGACAACACGCTCAAAATCTGTCCACTTTTCACCTTCCATTAGTGTAAAAAGGCTCATTTTGCACTGAATATAACAGTTATAAAGGATTCACTCAAGTAAGACAACGTTCAAACTATAAGATTTCCCTTGGGTAATGCACGAGATGGGAGAGATGTCTCCAAAAGAACTGCCAAATGTTCAAGTCACGTGTTTGACTCTGTGCGCATGACAGGGATCTGATTTCACTGGTTCCCAGGGTTTAGCAGTTTAGCTGTCATGGCGCCGGAGCGGTAGTGTTTCTGTTCACTTTGTAAAGGCAATGCTTTGCTCTCTAAATATTTGATAGAAAGACATAAACGAATTTACGGTGCTTGGGATTTTTCTTTGGATAGCGAAGAACCTTCAACTTCAAAGAAACAGAAATTTGATTGCCCCGATAGCAATGGCGACGATGATCGAGGTGACAACTTTGTCCATGATTTTGGGACAGACAACAGTGGTAGTTGTGAACCAAGTGGCGATCATACTGAAACATTGTCGAGCGAGGTACAGTTAAGACCCAGTACAGACGTCTAACTTTTGCCGCATCGAATGTAAAATCCTTAGATGTTGTGCTTTTTTTCAGAGAAAGTAGTAAATAAGAAATATTACATGACAAATGCAAATAAAACTCAATTAATTCAACGGGCAATGAATTTGAGACGGCAAAAAATCAAACTGAGCCCAAGTTTAATTTTTTTACATTTTCTTTAATCACTCCTGTTAGGATTTACGATTTCCCACATTAGTTAAGTTTTGTCCTCTAGCTAGATGGAGAACACTACGAAAGTAAAGTAAACTTATTTGTCTTGACTATTGATATTTTGTAGTATGAAGTTTCTAACTTAGATGTTTTAAAATAAGCATTAAGCTTAATTGTAATTTTATTTGATATTCAGGCCTCCGACTGGCAAGAGTTTTTAGAGGATCCAATTCCAGAAGCTGATGAGGAAAATGAGCTTGTTATATCAGATTGTGATGAAGAGTATGACACATCTGAATCAGAAAGTGACCAGGTAAAGATAGATTGTGTATGATAACTACAGTTTAGTATTTTTTTTTCTGGCACTTTGATTTGCTGTGAAAACTGCAAATATATTAGAAAAAGATGGGGGGTCCCTCCCCCTCCACAGTCCCTGTAATCTGATAAGCCGAACTGATACATACCTTACTCGTAAAAGGAGAAGGCATTTCTTAGATGCAAGACACTAGTCTTATACTATTCTGGACAAGCATGCTCCACTAAAACAAAATCTTTCTCTCTAAGACCCAATGCTCCTTGGTACAGTAATGAAATAAAAACTGCCAAGACAAAACGACATCAACTTGAAAGACGCTGGCGTCGATTGACCATGAATTGTATAGTTCTCAGTGTGATGTTGTCAAATCCCTAATTCTTAAATCCAAAATGAACTTCTACTCCAAACTTATACAAGAATCTGACAATAATACTATTTTTTCTTCCATCGATAAATTACTACACAGGAATCCTGAAAGAAAACTTCTAACTGCCTCCTCTACAGAACTTCTTGCCAATAATTTCATTAATTTTTTCAAGACAAAAATAGTAGACATTCGTAACAAGCTAACCTGTACCCATGTTGATGCTAACTTCTTTGCTGACCTGGACAAGACTAATTTACAAAGCTGCCTGGATTCTTTTATGCCAACACAACCTGATGAGCTGTCAAAGATCGCAACTAAATTAATTTCAAAGTCTTGTGCTCTCGATCCTATTCCTGCATGTCTCCTTAAAAGTCACCTTAGTTTGCTGTTACCTGTTATATGTAAAATTGTCAACTTGTCTCTCACTACTAGTTCTGTTCAGCCGTCTCTAAAAGTTGCAGTATTGAAACCTCTACTTAAAAAATAATCCCTACATCATAAAGTCTATGGAAATTATCGTCCAGTCTCAAATCTTAAAGTTGAAAAAGAATAATATAAAATAATTGAAAAAGTTGTTGCTCTCCAATTGGATTATTATTTGTCTGAAAACAGTCTCCATGAGCCTATGCAATCCGCCTATAAAGCTTATCATAGTACTGAAACTGCTCTTCTTCGTGTCAAGAATGATATTCTTCATTTCCTCGATAATCGCTCTTGTGTTGCTCTATTGCTGCTTGACTTATCCGCTGCTTTTGACACAGTAGACCATGAAATACTTCTTCATCGTCTTCAATCTAGATTTGGTATATGTGGAAATGCTCTTGCCTGGTTTAAATCCTGCATGAAAGATATTGGAGAAAATTTGTTCACAGTTTCAGATAAGGGAAGCTCGACTATTGAAGAGTATGAAGATGGAAACTATTTTTTCCCAAGCAGTGCATCAGACAGTTTATTGCAGGATTCATTTGAAACACAAAACTTGCATGATGTAGACATTTTAGAGCTCAATGAAGTGATTGAATGACAACAGCCAAAAATTGCAGAACTTCCTGGTGGGTTTTTATTTCTGTCACTCATTTCTTCCTTAAAATGTGATATTGACAGTCATGAGGCTTTTGAAAAAGACAAAGTTTTGGATGATGTTTCAACTGGTGAAGACAAAAAAAAACTGGTAGCATTTGTGGAGTTATTATGGTATCATGTATTTCTCATCTTTCAGAAGCATGTCCTTGAAAATGAAAGTAGCATTGAAATAAATATAGTGAGAGAAGGCTTTACAATTGCCTTTGTGAAATTTCATCAGTTCTTGAATTCAGAAAATTTTACCATGTATCGTCAAGGATTATTTGGAAATGATGTGTCCCTACCTCAAAAGATCATTGCTGGACAGATAGCTATGTGTATGTCTACCAGAATTTCCTCAAGAATCTGCAAAGGTCAGTGTGCCAAAGTCATGAAGAAATTCCATTGATGCATATCACCGTGGAAGACATGTCAGCATGAATTTCTGAAACCAACACTCACATACTGCAGTAAAATTCAATTGATTCTGCAAACATGCAAACACTGAAAAAACTTAATTAGCTCTATAACATTCTAGCTCTAGAAGTTGAAAAAGGCAAAGACAAAATGAAATTGTTATTTTAATGAAAATAATTGTGGTAGAGCTTGAACTCCATGTATAAATTTTCCCACATTTTAATATTAGATGGAAACCAGTGAAATGTTATATATTGGTTATCACTTGGGATTAGCATGTTGTAATGTCGGTTTGACACGCTCATTGCTGCTCTGCCATAATCTGACGCTAATGGCTACCTTAGAACAGGTATTATTATAAAAGAATTAGCTCCTATAAACGTAACAGTTAAAGATTTGACTGAAAAATATAAAGAATTAAGTACTTCAGTTCAATTTCTCTCTTTAAAATGCGATGATCTGTTGAACCAAGTTTGACAGACCTCAAAGGTGGCTAATTAGTAAACGCTGTTTGCTAGAGAAGGGAGTGAGTGTTAATTTCTCTGACACTCACTCTAACTACCAGAGTGCATAGAGTTACGTGAACAAAGAAGACGGTGATGCTCTTCATAGTCCTGGTCATCCTGACTTAAATGGACCGCCAAGAACAAACCAGAGGTAGTCAAAGTAGTTCCCGAAAGAAGAAAAGGCTCTCAGTTTTTGAGCTGTCCGAAATAATTGTACATAAAGGTATCAAGAGTCGAGACAGCTGAGTTCATAGTAAATCATGGACCTAAAATAGTCTCAGAGGTCCTGAGCACAGCGTTGGAAATGAAAGAGTCAAGAGCAACCCTCGAGCACCAAAACAAAATCAGAATGCAATTATTGCATGAGGCGATGGGCGAAGAATGTGAAGAAGGATGCAATGGCCAATGGCAATGCATTAAAGAATTACTAGATGAAGTTATAAAGAGGTTTGTTCACATGGGAGCATGTCAGTATCTGAAGGATTTTAGACGTTGCCATAACTTGAAAAAAAAAACAGAATTGAAGGAGGGTGGAGAAGCAACAAAAAACAGGACAGTGTCCCATTCAAGGTAATATAATAATCTCGTGTTGCATCTACATTGTACAGGCCCGCAAATGATCCCAGGCCCGCAAATGGTCCCACTAGAGGCCCACAAATGATCCCAGGCCCACAAATGAACCCACCAGAGGCCTGCAAATGATCCCAGTCCCGCAAATTAATGTGTGCTTCACTTGCAGCTTACATCATCAGCTCTATATGTTTTCACAGGTGAAAACTGGTGTTCAAGTACAAGACTTTCTTGAAAAAGAGGATGGTAGCATCGTTCTCAGTCCAAACTTACTATTAAGAGCCATGGTTTAGACTTCACTTTTGACAAAAACCTTACTGTGAATGGACAACTACAGTCACTTCAAGTCTAAATGGCGTCGCTCCAGAACAGATCATTTGTGTCAAAGCCGAAATAGCAGATGTCACAGTTAAGAGAATTAAAACACAACATCAAGGCACCTTACAGAAACAAGTTCTGTTACGCGACCAAACAGGCTGCATCAAGTTAATTCTTTGGGAAAACTACGTGGACATCTTACCAGTTAACAATACATATATCTTGGAGAGCTAAGGATGTAGAATTTATGTTTGGCCAAACAGATCCCTTCCAGGAACCTTTTCTAGATGTCAATGACGAGATTGCTGATGTTACTACTCTTTGCTGGCAAGATTGTAAGAATAAAAGATGTCACTCAAACCATGATGTACGTCGCTTGTAGAAAGAAGATCTGTCCCTCTTCCAATTTGGATGAAGAATTTGGGGAATCTCATCCAGCTGTTAACTCTTTGTCCAATCAAATGGATTCTATGTGTTGCTTTCAAGAACGTCTCAAATCCTTCTGACTTATTTTCTCTCTATCTTCAGCCAACAAGTTGAAGTGTTAATGGATGCCTTGCAGATTGACCTACAAACAGCAAATCAAACCGATATTACAGTAGCCATCTTGAAAGCTGGTTGCGGAACACATTGAAGTTTCAATGTAAACAGAATTTACCTTTTTTAAAAACTAATGGACTACTGACTGTAACTGTTCCATACAATCTAGTACCTTCATGTACTGTCAAAATAATCAACATTCTTTTACAGCATTTGACCAATTTGGGTCTTATTTTGATATCTTTACAGTTCAGCATTATATTTCAAAGTCATATATACGTGTAACACCATACAGAGGGGGGTGTAAGGGTTTGCGGTGATGCAGTATTGAATGATTTTTGGTCCGGTATTGCAGTAATTTTTATTCTTAAATACGATAATGCAGTTTTAAAAGTATAAGTGGTATGCAGTAAGTTTGAATATGAGGCATCGGTAACCGGTTAAAAAAAATGAAAAATGCGGTGAAAGTTTTCACTCAGGGTCTCCAGCTTTCGGTTGTTTGTGTTTCAAAAACCATGGTAATGCAAGGCCGACTGGGCCAAGGGTTCTGTCTGTCAGCGCATCAGCTTGCACAGTACGATACCATGTTATTGTGCAAGGCTTTTCCAGTTAAGGTGACTGGCTACTATTGGAAAAAATAATGGAAAATCGTTTAAACCACAATTTTCTGAAGCAAAATTTAATGCTTATCCCAAAAACGAAAAGAAAAAAGGGGTGTCCCGTAATCGTTTTCGAGATAATAAGCATTGAATGGATGCCTATCTCCGAATTTTTGAGGCGAAAATCACTCAACCGGAAGTGAATAGAAAAGAAATATACAATTCACGAAATAACAGTTCTACAACTGCTTCAATTGCACAAATATTAGATTAATATCATTAATATCATATTCTTTGTAATGGTATGGATAATTTTGATGTGACAGCGAAAAAATACCTCCCTTTTACATATTTTGTTCGTCAGGTCTCAACAAAAATTATCGTAAGTTCAAACGAATTTCCCTACAAAAATCCATTTTTCCATAGGCTAGAATAATGAAATTCTTTTCAAAATTCGATATAACATAGATTTTTACATGTGTTTTCAATTAAGCGAATAAAAATTATATGGTCCTGTGCAAAATTAGCTTGTTTCATGCCCATGAAGTTGCTAAAAATGTCAAAAAATGCCTTCCGGAAGTGCTGCCATCTTGAAAATGACGTGACAGCGTGAGCTCTATTCAAATTTTGTTGACAAAAACAAGCGCGCGGTCACTGTTTTTTCCTAAAAAGAAAACATTTTTGTTTATTTTTCTAATCATTTTGCTTGTTAAAATCAATGAGAACTATTTTGAAAATTTTGTCAACAAACTTAAGCTTCCCAGCGTTAGTGGCCATTCGCTAGAATCTCCGTGCGCTATGACATCGTGTGTGCGAAGTAGACTAAAAATTAAACACCTTAATGATTGATGTTAACCGCCATTTGAACCAATGGTATTAAAGTGGACATGTTGATCTGCTCATGACAGGCTTGCAACTCCAGGTCAGTTGACCTCAAATTAAGAAAGTTTCAACAACAAGTCAAACATGTCAGAGGAGGAAGAAAGTCAAGAAATAATCATAAACTACGTTTCAAGTTTTTATGAAGAAGGGAAAGGTGGGGAAGACTTTAGGAAGAAGAACAAGTTCCGCTGTAAGGTTAATAAAAATGAAAAGCGTTTGGTGAAGTTAAGAGAACTGATCTGGTAAGTATTTTCAAGCAACAATTGTATAATCATATTAGGCATATCCTTTTTATGCATGACGATTCTGTTAATCAAATTAAGTGCCAAATATTGTAATGATATTTTAGATGTTTTTAATAGTCTTTATGTTTTGTAATACAATGTATTTTTTATACTGATTTATATGTATATATATCTATATACTTTTATATATGTGCATGTAAATCTTTTACATATATCTGTTCTATATATTCTCTTAGTAGTTTTACTGTTCAAGTTTGTATCCTATATATCATTTTGGTATTTAGAGGATTAAAGTTTATTATTATTGACCATAATTGAACAAGTCAATACTTCAATACTGACTCTAAGTATATGGATAAAATAATATGAACTATGAATTGGGAGCCATATATTTGTTCGTAAAATTACTAGACTCGTTAAACAATTTTAGGCAATATATTCACACTATATTCTCATTCAGAAGTGAAGGGCTTAGTCTAAGTAGGTAATTCTCGGTTTTCACGTTACGTCACTAGCACATTGTATTACCATGGCGGCCATATTAGTGTACATATACTTGCTCATTAGCATATGTCAAAATACAAAGCGATATAGGTTTTCCAACAGATTTGAAAGAAAAATCAACGAATTTGATAGATCTTTTTAAGAAAAACAAGCGAGATTAACAGAGACAATTGCTATATCATTTATCTTTTATTTGAGAGATTGAAAATCCTCAAAAAGTTCAGGATTTCACATAAAATCAAGAAATTCTATTTGGGAGGGTAGTAAGGTCAGTTATAATGAAATTTATATTTGTTAGTGTATTTATATACACAACAACAACTGTCCGGTCAATCTAAGTCTACATCTCTTTCAAAGATGGTTATAAATGGTTCCACTGTAAGCGGTCTAGAACTGGCAGAGATTATTAACGACTCCTTCAGCAAGGTTAATGCTGACATGCAACCTCTACTCTTTGATCCTATCCCTGTTGTTCAGCCCACACCTGACGAATTCATAATATCGCCTGGTGCAGTTGAAACTTCTCTCCTAGCTATTAATGAACGTAAATCCACTGGCCCTGACAATATACCAAATTGGTTACTCAAAGAATGCGCCTCTGTGATCTCTCGCCCAGTAGCCTCTATTTTCAACGCATCTGTTAACCAAGGAACGGTACCAACTTTGTGGAAGTGTGCGGATGTTGTTCCTATTGCTAAAATATCTAAACCTATGTCTGTCGACTCCGACCTAAGACCTATTTCACTTACTACCATTCTTAGTAAAGTCCTGGAGGATTTTATCTTTGGCTGGCTACGTCCTATCATCATGCCTCAGCTTGACAGCCGCCGGTTTGGAGGAATCAAAAACTCTTCTACTACTCACGCGTTAGTTCGTGTGGTTCACGAGTGGCTCCAAGCAGCAGAGACCCCAAAGACCACTATCAGAGCATGTCTTATTGATTTTTCGAAGGCATTTGATCGCATCGACCACAACATACTTATCCGTAAACTCCAGCTTCTCAACGTGCCTCCCATCTTGTTGAATTGGTGCGCAGCTTTTCTTAGAAATCGCCATCAACGTGTCAAAATAGGCCAAGACAAATCAAACTGGTTACCCATCCTCGCTGGCGTACCTCAAGGAACTAAGTTGGGACCCCTGTTCTTCTTAGTCATGATTAATGACCTTACCACAACTGCTCCAATTTACAAATACGTAGATGACTGCACAGTATTTGAAGTGACATCCCATTCGAGTACTTCATCTAATCTTCAGACACATCTGGACTCCATTAATCAATGGACTGTTAACAATAATATGCGAATCAACGCAAAGAAGACTAAAGAACTTAACATCTGTTTTGCTAAATCTCAACCTATCCTACAGCCTTTAACAATCGACAACGTCCCGCTGGACTGTGTTCAATCAACCAAACTCCTAGGAATATCAATCCAATCTAATCTCAAATGGGACTTGCACATTGGAACTATTTGCAGCAAAGCAAGTAAGCGTCTCTATGCTCTACGGTGTTTGAAGCGAAGTGGTGTCCTTCCTAGAGACCTCTGTTCTGTCTTCTGCTGTTTTATTCGTCCTGTTGTAGAATATGCGTGCCCCGTGTGGCACTCTTCATTGACTAGTGCCCTGTCTGACCAACTTGAACAAATACAGAAACGAGCTACAAAGATCATGCTTCCTGGCCTGTCCTACCGAGAGCGACTTGCTCATTTGAGACTATCCACCCTTCATGAGCGCAGAGATGAGCTTTGTCGTCGCTTTTACAAGACCATTATGCAACCCGAAGACAGAATCAATGACGTCTTACCTTCAGTAACTGAATCTGTCTACTCCTTACGGAACTCAAGGAAATTTCCATTACTTAAATGTCGTACTAAACGTTTCCAGAACAGCTTTATCCCTTATGCAGTTAAGAAATGGGACGCGTCACCTTAACATTGCACATATTTATATTAACAGATATTTTATATGTAATTTATTTATTCATCTAATATTGTAATCTTGAGTTTTTCAAATAGTTTTATTTGCCATTCAAGAATCATTAAAGTTATTATTATTATTATTATTATATAGTGTTATCATTAATTTCTTGTGAAATATTTCTCAAAGTGCCTGCCTTCAAATACGCAAATGCAGTGAGGGTATTTTGGTGAAGTTTATTGCGGTATTGCAGTATTTTACTTTTTTCTGTGCGGTATTGCGGTATTCACAGTCCCCTTACGCCCCCCTCCATACATATATTACGTATGCACTATGTAACGCTTTTACAATGTTGTTGCATTCCACATTGGGGCCAGACCATCCCTCCCATGTCGCTGTTACATGTGGAAAATAATCCAAAATGGCGACGCTTTTAGGCTCGCAAAGACTCATTAATGGACAAATGAATGTCCCGTTGTAAAACAACCTCTAATTTTCATTGTTTTGTGGAGACTTGGTGCTAAGTCAACATCGTTTGCTGGTAGATTTGCAATCTACCAGACACAATGTTTTTATTGATGCCAAAACCTTGGCATTCATTGATGCTTTCCGTGATATACTTCGTTTGTCAAAACATATTTTTCATTGTATTTTTTCATGGTTGTTTTAGGGTACCTAAGGAAAGGTTTTTGCTTGGGGCGTACAATTAGCTTAGGAAACAAAGAATTCAAGTTGAACTCGAGAAAAAACTAGAAACAGATGACAAGATCAATGAACTGAAGAATGAACTCATTGAAAATAATTCTGAGCTTAATAGATTAGAGGAACAATTGAGAAGAATGACGAGGAATGTAAGTAAATATTTGAATATATAAGTTCTGCTTTTTTTCTGACTTGTTTTGTGAGAATCATAACTTAGTAAGTTACATGTTTATTTCTGGATATTTCTCAAACTGAGAATTTAAGGGATGCAATTGCTGCTAAATTCATTATTGCTTTCCAATTGCATACTTGCATGTATGTGACAAAGAAAAGAGAATTGGCTGTTTAAATATGTAATAAAATATACTTATTTATACCAAATTTTGTTTCAGAATTAGAAGATGAATTAGGGGAACTTAAAAAACAGCTAAAGTTAGTTTAATAATCAAAACAATGTATGAATACAACAGCTTATTTAAGATTCCTTATTTTGTATTATGTGCCCCACTCTTAACTACAAGGCGGCGCTTACTCACAAATTTAATCTTGCAAAACGAACATCATGGAAACTGGGCCATTTGTATAGGCCACCAACTTTGCTTTTTTCGAAGAAGTTGACCACAAATTCGTCTTAATCATCTAGTGCACGTTCATTCTTTGCAAAACTTTTGCCAATGACGAATCCTTCATTATAGGCAACAGCTACCCATTGGTTAATTTCTAGACTTCCTCCATCATGTGCATAGCCCTACAAATCAGTTTTACCAAGTACAATACTGAGTGATCACGAAGAAGGACACTCTTTCATGTTTTAATAGTGATTTTTCTTTTCTCAGTATTGTGGCTAGTTTATTTGCTACTACTTAGACCATTTAAAAAAACAATATATGTACCATTTTACTGTTGACAAAATGCTACTAACATTTGCGTCCAGACTGCTGTTAAGAAACATGTAACTGTAAAATGTTTTTTTTTTCACATGGTTGGGTTAAAAAAGCAGTATATGGTGGTGCAAGCCACAGCAGCTAAGAATAATATTCATCAAAATGATTGGTTGGATGTAAAGACACTGCTGTTATTGATCTTCCTAATTTCTGTCATCACCACATCATCATCAATATCTGAATCCAAAAGCAATTAACATTAAAAAATTGCTTTGATTACTAAGAGTCATACATATTTTGTGGCTCAAAATTACTATTAGCTGGAGCATTTTCTAACCATTTTAATTTTCCATTGTTCCGTCTAATGAATATAACACAGTGGTAGTAAACATACCAGTATTCATACCAGTTTGAAAGAATTTTCTAACCAAAACAAATTTCAAACCACAACAGATATATGTATATATGCATGTAGTTACCACCTGAGCCTTTTGTAACCTCCTTCTTCGCACTCTGTGATTCTTTGTCTTTGCACTCTTGGAAACTTCTTTCTTCTTGGTACTCTGTGAAAGTTCCTTCTTCTTGGCACTCTGTAAAAAATAAAATAATTATCATGTAGCATATTGGTAGTCAAATTGGGTCACGTGCGGGGCTTCCAAACATTGCCTTATATGTCCAGCCCTTAATTTGGGTATTGTGCATACCCAAGGTAGGTAAACCCAGGAAGGTCCCATATTTGCCCCAAGTTGGAAACGGACAAATGGGAAAATAGTTACTATTTTACCTTTTGGGATGTGGAACATATGTTCTTGCAACAAAGAATCCTGGATTCAAACGCATTGACCATAGCATGCCTGATGCTATGCATACAGTTGCAGTGCAGATAAAACATTTTGTAAAGTGCATTGCAGGCAAGGCTCCAGAAGATAGCTTAACAGTGAGGATTGAGGAAAAGGTTTGAAGAGGCTTGGCCAACGAGTACTTCAGCTTCTTTACTTCCTAGTGCTCCATTTGTTTTAACAAAAAAGCAGATGGAAGAAGCTGATGGAAGAGCAAATGAAATAAGAGGTCCCGTTGGAGACACCTTTAGCCCAGGTCCCATCTTTTCCAAGATATCAAGATTGAATTCTCATGAATGGAAAGAGGTATGTTTTAAAATGTCTAAATTATAAAATTTAGACAGTCTCTGCTTTTTCTTCTGCATTAAATGAAAACACATTTTTCTCGAATCCAGAAAAAAAAAGTACAGACCAATCTCAGTCACCTGTTTTCAAATCTTATCAGCAGTTTTTTATCATTTTGGATTACACAAATTCCATCCCTCTTTCTTCCATTTCTTTAAATCTAATTTCCAGTATTTTTTATTTCCTTTATTGGTTAAGTCTGTCTATATCCCATATGCAAATGTAAGAAACAATGCCCACATTTATTTACATGTATAGATATATGTGAATATACCATTTACTGAATTTTTTGTACATGTATATTTATATATAGGTTACTTCCAGAGGAATTCTGAAATATCTGGTGAGAGGCTTTTTCCCCGAAAAATGGCAGCAGATGGTGATCTTTTTCCTGGATGTCATAGCAGCAATTTGTGCTCCACAACAAGATGCCTCCAAAATCCCAAGTTTGAAAGAAAAAGTTTCTGTTGCTTTAGCCCAATTGGAGAGGGATTTTCCTTTGTCGTAAAAGTAAAATTAGGTAAAATTAGATATTTTTAACTTGTTTTAAATGACATGGGACCTGCTAGTCGATTTCAGAAAAGAAAACATTTTCATCGCCTGTAAATTATGAACAATGAACACTAAAACAATCGAGGTATATACCCTAATTTGTCTTTTGCAATTTAGAAACAAGATGAGATAAGAACTGACAATCACAATTTTAACATCGTAAACATGTCAATACTATTTAAATGACAGGCAACTAAAACCTTGTTTTGTATTTTGAAATGAACATGGTCACATTATTCATTGCAAAATGCTAATGTCATAGGTTGTTATGGCCTTAATTTTTAGTTTGTTATATGTTTCATTATATTTAACAGGTTGTAACCAATCACTTATTGCATCATCTGGTTGAAGGAGTTGAACAGTTTGGAGAAGAGAGCACTCTCGTAATTATTTGTACACCTCTACCCTGCACCCAGGAAAAACTCCTTCCACTGTATCATACCACCTTTCTGACTCACCAGTAAGATTTGGCTTAGTTTGAAGTATTTACAGACACAATTTTGCTGGCAATGAATTCATGTGGGCTGATGTTAGCTGTTATGAGAAGGCAGTTTTTGTTTCTACAAGTGGTCTTTGGTACACTAAAGATTCCCTGAGCAAAAGAACCACCCCAGTCCTTCTGTGTTGCCTGCCACATCCTCTTACCACTGCAGTTGACAAAAACCAATGAATTTTTGTTTTTTAGATTTTTATGAATGAACCTGCTTGAATCATGTACACTGTATTTTATTGCAACAATCTTATTTACTACTGGGTCTTGAGTTGAATTGGCTGTGTAGCCAGAGATGGAAAAGAAACCCTCCTTGATCAAAGAAAAGTGGACTTGAACTCACAACAATAGCTGATATTATATTGTGGACTGCCTGTGTGCAAAAATCTATATACCACTGAGGATACAGTAACTACCTGTATTATTAATAACTAACTATAAAGAAAAATCACTTGGCACTAGCTCACTGCATGGTGCTAAATCAGTTTAAAGTTGAAATGACTTTATAGTTGCATAAAGATACAGTAAGTATATGAATCTACCAATGAGTTATGGCTAATTAATTGAAGAGATATTTCATTTATTTGCCTTCATGGTATTGATAATAGATCTTTTCTCCAATTTATTTTTTATGGTCATTTCATGTTCCATGAAATATATGATTCCATGCACAGGTAGTACATGAAATAGACTTCACATACAGCCTATTGAGGTTTTTCACGTGACGTCATATCCATTGTTCGCCCCATACTGGCGGGCAAATTTGTGATGAGTTTGGCGTCTTATCGAAGAGTTTGGAAATTTGCCCGCCAGTATCACGCGACTGAAAAACCTCAATACATTCATGGCCCATAAGATTTGTTTTAATTGTGATCCAAAAGTGAATAGCCAACGAAATTCAGTTTAAGAACAAAAAAGGAAATTCATGGGCCCTGAAAGTGAGGTTGTGCATCTATTCACTTATTTTCATGGGCCATGAATTTGGGGTTTTTGTTCCCACTCACTATTTTCATGGGCCATGAAATTGTGGGTGGTACATCTAATACTAATTTCATGGGCCATGCAAATTGGGGTTGGACTTCTATTCGCTGTTTTCATGGGCCATGAAAAATGTGTTTTTTTGTTGTTGTTTTTTTAACTATTTTCATGGCCCATGAAAATAGTGAGTGGGAACAAAAAACCCAAATTCATGGCCCTACCTAGTATTTTCATGGTTAATTCATGGTATGCACAAACACCATGAAATCCCAGAAATGCTGTATTCATGGCCCATGAAAAGGCTTTCATGCCATTTTCAAATATTTTTCATGGATTTTTTATGAGTGCAGGGTTCATGCTACTCCTTGAAATCCTTGAAAAGCCCTGGAATTGAAAACACGTTTTCAAGTGCACTGAAAAAGCCCTTGAAAATAGGAAAAAACTCTAAAATTCTGAATAATCTGATGCAAACTTTGTCATTTCTAACTTTCCTATCAAAATGAATCCATAGAAATGAAAATTTATTGAAGAGTTTCTGTTTACTTGCACGAGGCTATTTTTCCCGGATTTGCATTGTAACTTTGGGGTTCCTGTGTTATGCTTGCTGCGCGTGCACGCTTTACATCCATTTATTTGGCCATTGAATCAATATTTATGCCGCCGCTACACGAGCAACAGCTTGCACAGGCGACACGATTTTCTGAAATGATCGGCAAAAGGTGAACATTGCACGTGTAGCCACCATTGAACAAGCGACACGGCAGCTAAAAAAATCGCCAAAAAAAAGTCGCGAGAAATTCAGAGTTGAATTTTTCGTGACAAAGTCGCAGACTTTCTCTCTCGTGTAGCCACTCTGCGACTTTTTCTTCACACTCACGACACGACCAAAGGTCGTCTAGCCAATAAGAAAAAGAACCAAAATGAGGCTTGGGTCCTTTTCAAAATGGCGGACGAGAAGATTGCTATGAGTGACGAAGTGACATTAAAACTAATAAAGTATATAGAAGAAAATCCCGCCATTATAAAGTGTTCTAACAGGGAAAAGAAGCAGAAGTTGAAGGAAAACCCGAGGGAGCATTTAGGTAATATATTCACCACTTGTTCTTCAATTCTTCCAGATTATTTTGACTGACAAAACCACAATTTGTTTATTCATATTATTGGATTTTGTAATTTGAATTGATGTTTAGAAAATAAACTTATTATTTGCCAATATTTTTGATATCTGTGAATGCGGCTTTCATCGCCAACATTTATCGTCAGCTTCTGTCGCTTCGTGTAGCCACCACCGCACGCCAATCATTGCAGGCAAAAAATCGCTTGTGTAGCCGCAGCTTTACTATTTTCTCTGGGCGCTTCTCAAAAAACTTAGTCCTTGAAAAGAAAATTTTTGTGCTTGAAAAGTCCTTGAAAAGTCCTTGAATTTTGTGATGAAAATGTAGCACGAACCCTGTGAGTGCATATATTCATAGTGGTAACCACCCTTATTTTTAGAATTTTTGGTAGTGCACCACATTAATTCTACCAAAAATTGTTTGGCCTGTTGTGTTCGCGCTACAAGACACTCAAAGTGTGATGCTGTGGCATGTGTTGTGCTAACACTTCTGGTACAAGAAAAATTGTTATGTTCTCCTTCATAGCTTTTTTGAATGTGTGGTTCACACTCAACAACAGTTTATGCTGTCTTTTGAGAATCACCAAACGAGATACTACGCTTATTGATCTTGTTATGTTAAATGTCACTGAATCTGACAGTTTTTGCATTTGACAAACATTTGCCACCCAGTTTCTAGGCAGAATGATGGCGTCAAGTTTGGTATGATGTTAAAATATGTTCGCAATATGATTTATTTGAGCTTTTTCGGGTTGCATACCAGCCAAAATGAATCTACATTTCTAAATGCAGATAACTAAGAATGCATTTAGAATGACTTTTGAATGCATTAGGTAAACCTGTTAATTTAGAAATTAACATTGGCAAAGTAGAAGAGTTTGAATCTACACATCACGTTTTCAAGAGTATTATATAAAGTATCATACATGAATAGTAGTTAACAGTAATGAGAACAGAGAATTAACTTACCATCACCACCTATCAACCATCCAGCTGCCATGTATTCTGGGGTTCACGGAAAGTCTATTTCCCAGATGTGTGGAGGGGTTCTAGGAGCTGGGGACAGTTCTCTTCTGTGCCTACACGAATTTTGAATTCTTCTCCTTCTCTCCTCTTCAGGGAAAGAATTGAAATACTAAAACGAAAGGAAGTGAGATGAAAACGGTTGAGTAGTACAAAAACTTAACATTTTCTAGACTGTACATTACACTAGAACATTTACTGCAGTATTAAACTAGTATTCAGTACTTCCTCGCAATCTCTGCAGGGATATCCTGGGTCTTTCCACCGTAGTCTTCCGCTTTTGGGCATATTCAAATTCAGTTGTGTAAAGGTAAAGGAGTCGATGGGAAGTGTGTGTGTGTAGTGACTTGACAGTGTCATACACGTTGCAAGTTTTCGTAATTCCGGAAATGGGCCACACCAGACTCCCTGGTGAGTCTTTGTATTAGCAAAAAACACAGAGTCTCTTGTTAAAAATCTAGAGACTGTCTCTTTGTAGATTGCTTCGCGTCAATTGATGCTAAAGAGCAAAAGGTAAAATTGTGATCTCAGTTGTATTTTTTATGTGATGGGTTGTATTTGCGAGAAGTAACTGCCTGAGTTTGTGGCCTGTTGAAAGTCTTGAAATAGACAAATATCAGAGTAAATCATTTAAATTTGTGCAGTAACAAGCTACAAATCTTTCTTCTGTTACTTTGGGCTGTCAATGCCGGGCTGTGGACAACTTTGTTGAAATAAGCTTCTTTGGGCTTCACATTATCTGCTTATGGAATTTTTCTTAAGCAAAACACATAGTTCCAGAGTTCAACTGAAGATACTGAATTGCGATGGCTACTAGAAGTGAAGGTTAGTGAAGGTTTCTATTTCTCACTTATGGACATCTTTCATCTAAAAAATACCAAGCAAGATTACCACTGTATTGTCTTATTTTCCCCTGCTTTATTATTACCATTAATAGGCCACTTATTACTATACAATACAATGCAACAATTACTTTATTTACATGCTAATATCTCAAAGTTATAAATAACCTAAACTAAAATTAAATGAAAATTGCATTAATGCTAAATATAAAATATAAAAGTAAACTTTTATTCTTTACGAACTAGATTGAGAAGTAGAGATGCTTTCGAGATCAGTGGATGAGGCCGAGAGGAGGTCAAGCCGGAGGAGAATTAGGAGACATAATGAAAGAAGACAAGAGAGAGGAAGGGTAGCAGAGGAGAGGAACAGGAGCCAGAGCAGTAGGAGTCGAAGGAGGAGAAGAATTTCTACAGAAAGGCGAGGAGGAGAAAGGAGGACAATTAACAGAAACAGAAGGTCAGTGACCGATTTGCGTCATACGTTGCCTCCTCGTCAGTGTAAGGATTTAACTGAAAAATACTGTATTAAAATAGTCACTTATTGAGCGCATTTGGTTTATGGCAAATATCAATCTTGTATAAAACATCATGTCATCGGACTTACAACCCGATGGCAAAGTAACTTTACTTCTTCGAGTCACTGAGACACAAAAAAGGCCGTAATATTGAACTAAATTGGAACAAACCAACCGATATAGTTATTGATCTGTTAGTTTCTACCTTTTTTCTTCTCGCCCTCATTTTTGTTTTCATACTCAATTTTATTTTGATACCCATGATTGTTTTTCTCTTTCAGTTAGTTGTCACAAGTGTGGTCAGAGTGGCCATTTCAGGGCACAATGCCCAAAGAAAAAACAAAAGAACAGCAGGAGTGATTCAGTCCAGACCTCTGAATCAAAAGTAATTGTCAATCATTTTTACTTTCAGGCGTCAATGGAGAATGCTGTTAAAATAAATTAAGCAATTCTTTGTAGTTTTTCAAGTCGCTGGTTAACCAAATGGTGTTTTTTTAATGCCGCCGAGAATTTAGTTTTGAAAGATTTGTTTATTATATAAAGGGTTCAATTTAGGCTCCGGCTACACTGGGCTCAATTTCCAGACACTTCATAAGGTTTTTTGACCACAACCGTTTTGGTGGCTGGAAATCGAGGTATTCTGAAGCTACCCCCTCTTTTGTTACCCATCAATACTTCTTGGTGTCATAGAAAGAGTAATTAAGTAAATTAATTAAATAAGTATTTTTTAAGTCTTTTTGTTTGTCCATTGGGAATTATACAATTATGTTGTAATGTAAAAAAAATGTATTCTTGTAAAAATGTATTTATACGCCCAGTAGCGCTGAGTAGCGTCACTTGTGAGAGAGAAAGCATTCAATGAGTCTCGCGTGAAATATACAGTTCAAACTCACCCAGAGTTATAGTAGTGGTAGAAGGAGGGACTGGGGTGGTCGGACCGGGTCAGTGACTTGGTTTCAAGCTTCTGCACATATTCCTCCTCAATCCACGAGTTACCACCACCATTGGTGGTTTGATTCAGATGGTCCACAATGTCTTCTGTTTTGGGGAGTTAAACTATGCTTTAAATCTGATTTTCAGATATTGTCAAGTACATTCTGTCAATTTGTACAACCGTCAAAAATGCCACCACTAATTATTTTGATTGCTATATCCAAACATCAGCCGAGAAAAAAAATGTATGCATACCAAGGAAAATCCCCAGTTAAAATCCAAGGAGTAAAAAGATCTGCAAAACGTTTTAGATCAGATGAAGAATACCAAATTTTAAAACAAGCTATGATTTCAGTGTGTTCAGCAGTATTTGATTTTAATCCCAATTGAGTGTACAATGGAAAACAGTGAGTGAGGTTTTCAATACCCCAACATATGAAGTGGTAGAATAAACAATGTATAAGTCACAACCAGAAGAATATCTATAAAGTAGATACTGTAATAGCTCGTGCTATTGGAGGAACAGATTGACAAAATAATAATAATAATAAGGAATTTCTATAAATAGACAACCTGAGTGGAGATTTTATTCATAATAATAATGTCTTTATTGTATAGTTAAAGTCCCTATGACACATATTTTTTTATTTTCAAACTCATTTCTTTTCTGGGAATATAGTTAAGAGAGAATTTTTCTAGCCGTCAAGCAAAATCCGAAATATCTGGCCAGAGTCGGAAAAATCAATTTGTCTGATTTTCCATTTTTTCGAAAGCCCTCAGTGAGGGAATACTTTGTTGCAATTTTGGTGCTATGAGGTAACTTCATTGTGAAGAAAAACGCGAGTAAATGTTTTTAGACTCCCAGGCCTGAAATTGACAAATAATTACACATGGAAACCATGACATAACTTGTCTCGTTCTTAATTAACCTTAGTCTTTTTGCATCAGAAACCAAGTGAGGATAAGTGTGTTGATTGCTAGAAGTCATTAGCTTGTTCTTAACTAAATTTAAAAAATGGAAAAAAATATTTGTGAAGAAAGCATAATTTTGACATAGAGATTTAGGACCAAGATTCAAATAGTTTTTTGAGCATGTGCCATATCTCCAATTTACTTCATAATCCTTCTCTGGCCTCTTCTAAAATTGTTCTCAATCATACTTGAGAACTGACTTGGGTTATTCAATCAGAGCTTCAAAACTGTCGCCCAAAATTTGCCAATTTTGATGTAATTTTATCGTTGCTATGACAACAAGATTCCAAAATAAAAGTCAAATAAATGCATTTTGTGTTCGTTATTCTATTATCCCATCAAAAATCGAACCAGAAAGGACCCTGGTTAGAGTAGAAAAAACAATAGCTAACGAAAATTGGTTATATTTGAGAATTATTCATTTATCGTCTAAAAAGTGATCATGGACTAATTAGGCCCGTCCAGTAAACATACGATCATGATGTGCACCATGAATATAAACAAAACTTTTTGACTTTAATCTTGATTCCCAAATGTACCTTCGTAATTTTATATCATAATTTTGGAAGCGGTATAAATAATAAACAATTATTTTAGGTTCAGTTGTCAAAAACCTGAGATTGCGTGACATGTTTGGAATGTCGCTAATTAGTTTGTGCAAGACCAATCCCAGATTTTACAAATCTTGCAGTTGTTTTGTTAAAAAATTACGGTCGATTTTGATTATTTTTCCAGTTGGAGGATTTTTGAGCAAATGATGGCTCGATGTAAGTGTCACGTGGAAGGGATAAATACCGAGAAGCAAGGCTTTTAGCCATATACATGTATATGGATGTATATGGATAAAAGCCGAGCTTCGAGGTATTTATCTGCCTTATTATATGATTGAGTCTGTTTTCTTTGTTATTCATAGGACTTTATATCACTAAATTCACGATGATTATATATTCAAATGATTTATATAGAGCTTCTCCGGGATGTATCTGTATAAATCACTTGAATTTATAATTCCCGGCGTTTATCTAGATACATCACTTGAATTTATAATTTCGTTCCATACTTCCTTAGATGATTTATGTGTGGACATCAAGACTTATAAATTTTCTTAGAAATATACTAAGTAGCGAATTTTGGTGGAAAAAAAGTATTTGATAAATGACAGAGATTCGAACCCGAGACTTTCTGCACTCCTATACCCGCTTTTAACCACTATACTACTGAGCTAACTGATGGAATATTCTCAACAAAAAAATCTTTTGTGTGTTATCATGAAGTTCGTTTCTCTGAATAGAATTGAAAAACAATTATTTAAGGTTTCCTTCTGGGAATTCGGTAACAATGATCTAATTATTGATTGTCTTTTTGAATCGCTTTTGTGTGAAAACCTCATCAATCATATAATAAGGTGAAATATGACTATACTTGTAATACAATAAAGAGAGGTCACATAGAGAGAGACGAAGCACATGTATGCTCAGAAAGGAGTTATATAAAGGACAAGAAAGATTCAGGATACATTTGGTTTTAGTATTTTTTAATTATCTTATTATTGTTATCACCCGTGTGCCATTCTGGGGTGGTAACATATTCTGGGGGCTCAGACGGGAAACCAAAGATTGTGGTACAAGATAGGTCATAAACTAAAATGGAGGAGTTAGAGCTACAAATTGAAGAGAAGTTATATACGCTAAAAGCGGATTAACTCGCAGAGCTAGGGGAGTTTCTGAAGGTGGACATCGGCGGACAGGTTTGTCGCCGATATTAAGTCAAGAAACTAAGAGAGCGATTCCGAGTTGGCCGCCCCGAGGAGTCTGATGGAGATGATCTATGCAATCCTCTAGACGGTGTGTGGCGAATTGTGTCCACAAAATTCTAGTGTGAAAGTTGCGGCAAGCGTGATCACAGGATCAAAGTTGCCCGTTGAAGTGGGAAAAAGATCAATCTATGCCACAACGAACATCAGAAATAAAAAAAATGGGAATGAAAACTCAAATTCCGAATGTCACTAATGAATCGATAAACGTAAATGGAGGCGGTGTGTGCAAGAATTCTAAACTTGAGACGAGATTTTAAGATAGCTGGAACGATCGGTGGAAAAGTAAGATAGATTATCGTTTTTTGAGCCTGAATGCGGGTAATTTCGATGCTCGTAGCGATAAGTTCGAGTTCCAGTTCAAAGGATATCAAGAAATGATGACAGATATCACACTACAAAAAGTACGCCAACAAAAAGTACGTCCACTACAAAGAGAAATCCGCACAGAACTATATTAGGAGCTCACCACTTAGTACAAGCTCCGAATGAAAGTTCACAAGATTTTCTGTTACGAGCGCTTTTTCTGATTCTAAAGCGGATGACTCATTGAAATATGTAGCAGTTTTAGTAAGATCTTTGTTTGGACATGCTCTCGAAACGGATTTGCGAGACAAGATTATTAGAAACAAGCTGAGATTTGCCCTTAAACCCGGTGGATTGAGTGACGAGGAACTGATGGAAACCCTTAATAAAATAGTTTCCGTTCCGGGAGAGCGACACTCAATTTCAGTGCAAATCGCAGGGGAAACAAGGCAACTGCGTCTTCCAACTCTAATGACTACAGTCCAAAACCAATTAAAGAAATGTCAAAGGTCATGTCAACTTTAGAATCACCGAGCTAAATGCCAAGGTTTAATCAAAGCCCAAGTCTAGCGATTCGTTTAACAGTGATAAGCCTACTAAAGAAAGGTATCAAAGGAGGTGAAGGACATGAAAGGATTGTGAGCAACGAAATCTCAGCGAGTGCAACTATTGCTTCAAATGTGTTTTCAGCGACCATTCTGGCTCGTGGATGTAAACAGCGTAATTAGGGAAACGGACATCTGCAGCAACCGAGGACAGGAGTAGCAGATAATGACATGTCCTAATATTCTAGGCGAGTGATCAAGAAGACGTCTCGCGGGAAAGTTGAATATTCGTCAGTCATCTAATGCCAAGACAACGGACATCACTGATGAAAATGGTGGGAAGTAAGTGCACAATTTTCGTGTTAGTTGAATAACGTAGACTGTAATTCATCGTGGGACACTGGCGCTCAAGCATCTGTGGTGTCAATAATTTTGTAAACAAAAATGATTCGAAATATGTCTATTATCAGAATAATTGGAGATTCAACTCTGGACTTACAAGCCGCAACGGAACTCAATTGCCATTCATGGGATGGGTAAAGATTGATTTTGAACTGAACGATTCCTGTAATCCTGCCACGTAGCTACACCATTTCTGGTTGCACAGAAACCCCTTGATTTGCCTATCATTGGATTTAATATAATCGAAGAAGTTGTTAAGAGCTTTACCAACCAAAATGGGGCTGTTGTAAATATTTTGAATTCTCTATTATCTTCTTCCTTCATTCTTCTTCCAACACAAGCAAAAATGTTGCGGGTCTAATTGACTTCATGCAATCAACAAGTCAAACGGAACTGTGTAATTTAAAAACTGTTAAGCAAGATGTTATTATCCCAAAGGGACAAACAGTATTTGTAACTTGCCGTGCCAACACCGGAAGTCTTGATGTTGATACGCCAGCTTTGTTTGAACCGGAAGTTGACGGAACTATCCCTTCCGGTCTGGGAATTCATGAAACCATTGTGAACTTAAAATGTGGGAAGTCTTGTCGAGTAGAAATTGAAGTTCTACATAACACTAAACATGATACAGGGTTCGTGCAAGCCTTGAAAGTCCTTGAAAATGCTTGAATTCAAAAATAAAAATTCAAGGCCTTGAAAGTGCTTGAATAACAAAGTTGGTGCTTGAATGTACTTGAATGTTCAGCTCTTGAAATTACGATAAATGTTATGAATTTTCCATTGGTATTCTTTGGAAATTCAGCTTTGTTCTCATGATTTTTATGGAAATATAGAACGAAAAAAACTCGAACAGAAACGCGAAATATAGAAATTTTAAGTTTGATACCTGTGTTCTATTATCACGTGAGTTTTTAGTCATGCGTAGTAGATATTGCCAATACAAAGCTTTGTCATTTCTCAGAATTCAAAATGGACCAAGCTGCATTTCCCCTACCAGATGTTGTTCTTTTGGAGATATTTAAACATTTAACAGTTTTTGAGAGGATAGCTGTTGTCACCTTGGTCTGCAAAAAGTGGCATCAATTGATTCACTGTGCAAATTTATGGAATATTGTCGATTTTAATTGGAGGCGATCAGTCACCCTAAAGACATTACAGGATTTTGTGTTTCCAGGGACACATTCTGTACTGCTGAACGAATGTTGCTTCTTGAATTGGGATGATATTAAAATCGTTTTAAAGAGGTGCAGATGCTTAGAAGAATTGACTTTGTCTTACATAAGCTTCAACGGAACTTGTACCATATGTTTAACTGATCTAAATATACGATTCTTGCGCTACCTTGATGTGAGTAATTGCGTACTAGCTGACTCTCTATATGAACTGGTCGCATCAACTTGTGAAGTCTTGAACATATTTCTTCTCCAGTGTTCAACAGGTATATCAGAAAATACTTTTAAAGACTCACAATTCAAACAGCACAGAAATATAAAAGTAGTAGATGTAGCTCATGTACCAGAAGCTCTATCTTTGTCATGCATTTTAGAAATGCTCAAATACAATAATAACACTGTCTTGCTGGACATTCGTGGTCACCAGTTAATGGATCATGAGATCGAATTCATTGCCACAGCTACTTTGAATGGCCCAGAGAGAATTGTAGAAGTTGAGGACTATTGTCATCTGTTATACTGAAAATCTTCTTTTCAGATATGTTTGCTTGTATTGTTTGAATTATCCTAATAAAAGCGAAATATTTAGTTAAACAAACTCTTATAATTTCAACGATGACAAATTTGGGGTTTCTGTGTAAGGTTATGACGTGCATAGCCTGGGGAGAGTAGCTGGGACAAAATGGCATCCAGATCTCGTTATGAGAGTTATCTAAGAGAACTACAAAAGGAGAAGGCAGAAGGAGAGGTGAACAGGAAGCGTAAATGTTTGGAAGATGAATTAGAGGCCCTTCGGGCAAAGCGCAAGCGACTGAGTGTTGATCAAGCCAGCCTTGAAGAAAATTCGAGGAAGAGTTCTCTTGAAGCAGAAAGAAAGGGAAAGCTGGAAATTCTCTCTGCAGCAAATGCTTTGTGGGCTAAAGCTGAAAGCAAGAAACTTCAGATTAAAGCAGTTGATGATGAGATTAAGAAGAAAGCGTCCGAGTTAAGAGCCATTTGACATTTTACGATGAACTATAGTTTTATGTTAGAGTAAATACACTTAGAAAGTGTACCTACTGTAGATATGACAGTTGATTAGAAAATGAATAAAGTTGAGTTTTACTAAAACCTTTTCAAAATAGTCCTTATATTTTGTAAGATTGGACCTTGAAAGTGCTTGAAAAGTCCTTGAATTTGAACATCCTTTTCTTGTACGAACCCTGATGATATTTCCCTAAGAGGTAGAACTGTACTTGGCAAGCTACACCTCGTACGTTCGGTCACACCCGTTGAAGTTCAACTTGCCGAAAAGAAAACTACCCAACAACCCGATGTTAATGATATTCGTGCGGACAGTAATACAACTAAATGTACAGTGTCAAATATTTCAAAATCAAATCACGGGGAGCAAGTTATTTTAACTGGATAGCAGAATAACGAGCACAAAATAAATTTATTTGACTTTTATTTTGGAATCTTGTGTCATAGCAACTATAAAACTGCATCAAAATTGGCAAATTTTGGGCGACAGTTTTGAAGCTCTGATTGAATAACCCAAGTCAGTTCTCAAGTATGATTGAGAACAATTTTAGAAGAGGCCAGAGAAGGATTATGAAGTAAACTGGAGATATGGCACATGCTCAAAAAACTATTTGAATCTTGGTCCTAAATCTCTATGTCAAAATTATGCTTTCTTCACAAATATTTTTTTCCATTTTTTGATTTAGTTAAGAACAAGCTAATGACTTCAAGCAATCAACACACTTATCCTCACTTGGTTTCTGATGCAAAAAGACTGGTAGTTAGGTTTTTAATTAAGAACGAGACAAGTTATGTCATGGTTTTCCTGTGTAATTTTTTGTCGATTTCAGGCCTGGGAGTCTAAAAACATTTATTTGCGTTTTTCTTCACAATGAAGTTACCTCAGAGCACCAAAATTGCAACAAAGTATTCCCTCACTAAGGGCTTTTGAAAAAATGTAAAATAAGACAAATCGATTTTTCGACTCTTGCCGCTCAGTTCTCGATATATAGAAAAATTTCCTCTTAAGATCTTTTTATCCCATTTTGGAATACTCTATATTTTCGGAGATATAAAAGTTTCAAATTTCAAAATGCAAATGTGATGACGTCAGGGGAGTCTAATGGTAAAAAATATCAGTTGAAATATATTTTGCAACAGCTCAACCACGAGAACAGCCTTGAACAAGTCAAAGAATCTAAGAAGAAAGTAACAAAAACAAATTTAGGATGTCTTCAGGAGATTTACATTTTACTATCATCTAATAATTAACAATTAGACCTGGAGGGCAATTGGACTACTACTGACTTGTAGGCATGAGGCCTAGAGGTCTAATTATTTTAGTATAAACCTATTAATTGGTTTAAATAATCTACTAGTAGGCTATCAAAAATTAGACGTCTTGTAGAGTAGCCAATTGGAATGCTGGTTGTATGATAGGCCATTAGTTTATACTAATGCCTATTCGTCATAGGCATTAGCATGGGGAAAAGAAATGGTAGCTGTTGTAGGTATGCAATGCAAAGCCCGCCATGATGAGGAAAGCTTGTAAACATAAGTTAAGGAGAGGTGCATGCATTTGTTAAGAAGCCATTTGATGATTCAATGCTATATTGAAAAGATAAATTTCTTTTTCGTATCTGTAACATTCTTTCTTCAATGGTTCTGTAAAGAAGCACAAAATTCATTTTAGGATAAATATAGGATATAGTTCAGATTAATCTAAGTTGTTGACAAGGTGGTTAAGGAAGATAAGCAATTACGTGACATTCTCCGCCACTAATGATAGCTTATCGTTGATATTTCATTAGCTTGGAACAGGCATTTATATTATGATAGCAAATAGAACATAATTAGTACTTTAATTAAATTTCTAAGGAATCGCCTTACATATAGCTTATTATTGGAGATATTATAGAGTTATCGTACAGCATTTTTAAGTCTATGATTGATAGATTTGATTAGAGTAGGTTTCGTTCACTTTTTTGTGTAGCAATCGGTAGCTTATGGTATGCAATGTGGACAGTATACTATAGAATGTAAGTTTCTATCTTGTCATTCATATTTGAATCAATAGTAATAGTAGCTAGTTACTTGTAAACAGATCAATCATATCATTTTGCGTTTGCTTTGCAACTACAAATTCCTATATGCCTAGTTGTAGTTCAGTAGTTAGTTGAGAGTCGCAAGTAATAGTACCAAGTACCTCTAGCAGCAAAAGAGAAATAAAGAGAAGAATGATCCCGAAAAAGTCACTACTACAGTTCGATCACACCTATGCATGCTCTTATAACAACTCTCTGTTTATGAACGTGCACCGTGAAAAAAAATCACCATATATTCATATTGATGTATAATTTTTTGTCCACATTTGCCTTTTTGTAGGATTGTTGTTCTGCCAGCGAATGCATTTGATTCACGTTCAAAGTTCCTCCAGGAACTTTGGGGTTGACTTGGTTGTGGCCTTATAAATTTAGCTGGAGCAGCCAGTGCTTGCACATTACCTTGCATTACCCAATTACCTTGCCTTCCTAAAAGCAGATCTTGCATGAGGAAGGTGAGGGTTCTGCCAAAGGAAGTAAGTGCAAAGTATACATACTAGTAGTTTGCTAGTAGCAAAATAAAACCTAGATGACTGGGATTACCCAGGAAAATGTCATGACAATAGGTGATCTTTCTCATTAAATATTAATTAGTTAGTGCTCAAATGTCACAACTAAAATTTGCTCCTACTCAAGAACGCTGGACAAACTGCTTGACACAAAATCCCAAATGACTCAACAGATCTTTAGACGATAAATACGATTTTCGTATTTTAAGTTTTACATTTGTTTCAATTGACAGAATAAACGAAGCTAATTTGCTTAGAACTGTCGGAAAACTAAGTTGCATTAAGCTTTCTTATTAATGACAACAAAATCGAAAATATAATCTGTAATCCAAAAATAGAAGATATGTTTATAAATTTGAAGATATGCATTACTGTTCATTTATGTTCCAGCTCCATATTTATCAAGATACACTGGTTGCACCCCAAGACCAAAAGGTTCTTTACAGAGGACAAAGAAATGTCGAAATTTGCCACTACTCTAGATGAACACTGCCTAGTGTTATGACAAACGAGAGGCAGTAGCTGGGCATTACAACGATAATGTAGGCCTTTTATCCCGCTATTTGCGGGTTGTACTGGAGCCTTTGCCATACTAAACCATACTAAGATGGAAACCATACTAAGATGATTAAGATAACCATTCGGAAGTTTAAGCATAATGCCGACAACAGGCCTTTTGATATTCTCACAGAAAGAGAGGGTCCTAATTCACCCTGTCCTGTACAAGCGATAATCAATTACTGTGAACAGCGCGGGCGGCAGCCAGGGTCTTTTTTCTGCCATCTTGATCTCAGTCCGGTAACAATCAGCAGCTTTAAAAGAGAGCTGAAACGTTGTCTCGATTTTTGTGACCTTGACACCGCCCGTTACAAGAGCCATAGTTTTAGAATCGGTGCAGCCTGTTAAGCATCAGAACAGGGCTTCACAGACTCTCAAATTCGTAAATTAGGCCGATGGAAATCCGACGCGTTTAAAGTTTATCTCCGTTCGGAAGCTCTTACAGCTAACGAATAGCAATAGAATACATAAAATGGGTCAGTTAGGGACTGCCATTTGTTCAATAAACGACGGGTCAAACATGGGCTGCCGTCTAATCATATTAACTGGTTGGTGAATCGCAATAGAATGAGTAGAATGGGTTTATTAGTGACCTCTATTTTTTCAGTAATTAACGACGAATCAGACATGGGCTGTCTTCAAGTCATATAATAGGCTAAGTGTTTACTCATAATCACTACTCTGTTCAGACAAGGGCTGCAGAGTTATTTTCCATAGTAAAAGGTCTTTGTTCAGTCAGGGGCTGCAAAGCCATCTTCCTAACGCACACCTATTTAGCTATACTAGTACGTTTTCAAGTTCTTGTTTGTTGCATGCTCTGTCTGGCGGCTTGGTGGGGTTGCCACATTATAGTGGCTGTGGCGGTGTTTTTTCCCCCACCTTCGATGATAGGATTTAATTCTTGTACATTTCAGATTATTTGACTGATTAAAATCGTCACATTTGTGGTCAAATTTGTAATCCAAACAAAATGTTGTGTTTGTATTATCCCCTCATCGGGCGCCGCCATGCTGAGCTCGCTTCTTATCAGATAATATTCGTCACACGCGAAATAAAAATATAATCTGTAATCCAAAAATAGAAGATATATTTATAAATTTGAAGATATGCATTACTGTTTATTTATGTTCCAGCTCCATATTTATCAAGATACACTGGTTGCACCCCAAGACCAAATGTTCTTTACAGAGGACAAAGAAATGTCGAAATTTGCCACTACTCTAGATGAACACTGCCTAGATATTGGAGTCCATGTACCAGTGCTATGCTTTATGGGGTTCTGAAAAAAAAGGAATTTCCTTATCAATCATATACATACAAAAATTCAAGCATTCTGATTGGCTGAGAGGAACTCAATTTATTTTAAATAAGTTGAAAGTGTGCATATTTTAAAATTTTGAGTGCATATAATTATGAAATTTTGAGTGCATATTTCAAAATTTTGAGTGTATATTTTTAAATTGATGATGATTGGTTTCCTGTAGCACTTGAATGGTTTATCACCATCACAAAATTGTTGTATGTATATGATTAATAAATATTCACATGATTTTTTTTCATGCAATTTAGAATAAATTAGGACTTGTAAAGTTTTCAGTGTTTACAAATTGCACTTGTCTACGGCTCTTACTCTAAATTGCACTCAAAATCATGTGATACCTATACAAGTTGAACTAAAGTGAACCTTTTTTTTTTCTTTTTTCCTATTTACAGATATATCAATCTTCAAACTTTGGTTGCAATGTGATACCATTCCAATTGACAACTGCATTTGTTCTTTGTAGCCTTATTAAAGGTGTTCTACAGTAAGAGTGTTTGATTTCTCTGGCAGGTGTTGTCTATTTTTTTCTGATGTGCTATGCTCAAAAGCTTCAAACTCCCTCCCTCCCCCCTCCCCCCAACCACCACCACCACCACTAAAAGGTACCTAAATCTATGATGAATACTGTATTCATATTATTTTATTTTTTATCCAACTACAGATGAAACTTGTATTGGGGTAATATTCTCTGAAGACAAAAATGTTGTTAACATTAAAAAAACTTGGTAAAGGACAAGGGATTGCTTCAAAACCACATCCACTTCTGTGATCTGGCGGTGACCAGCCCATAAGTGGAATGTCACTGTGAGTTAATTGTTTATTATGTGCAACCTCAAAACTAGACACCAGAAAATATTATTATTGCTCATCTTGCAATAGATGACTTTCAAAAATGGCGGGCTCATTGTTCACCAGAACAAGGCAAGAAAATCTGCATGGCATCAAATGAGTCTAAGTACATCCTGTGAAATGCACAGAAAATAGTTGTTTGAAAAGGAAGAGGAACACATCATCTTAGATAGCAATAGAAGTGTCGCCACACCTATTTTCTGGTAACAAGGTCTTTGTGGCCTTGTCCTCATGTATTAGGCTGCCATTTTTGAAAGTCATCTATTGGGTCAAAGTCATGGTTGCAGGCCCAAAAATGTATAGTTTTTTGTTTTGTTTTGTTTATAAAGTTTAAAATATGTCACCCACAATTTGTTCAATATCTCAAATGACTATAGAAGATTTAGACTGTTCTTTTATTTTCATAGCAAAGTCCTAATGTGTGCCTTAAATGGCACAAACCTTGCAACATTGGTGGATGACCAATCATGACATGAACCCTATGTGAATTTCTTGTACAAGTTCAAAGCGGACTGCCACAGGGATCATTACGAACTGGCCTGAGTCAACCTGTGGGAAGTGTATTGATAACCACAAATTCTAATGAAACTGAAAGATAACATTTAAATATTAAGTGTTTAGTTGTGATTTTGTACTATGTGCTGCACTTTGACTAAGCATTATCATACACTTTTCCGTGTTTTATGCTCTCTTATCAACACGCAGGATGTTGGGAGAACACGAGAAAAGTTTTAAAATCAAGTGCTGAGTACTGTATTTACTTGATTAGACGCTGAAAATTATTATTGATTCAAGAAGAAGAAATAGCACAATATGAGATTGAAATGGGAAAAAAAGGATCCAAAAAGGATTGAAATTGAATACAAATGAAAAAAGAAAGCATCTTTATTAAAATTCAAGATACAAATAGCAGAAAAGGAAGTGGAATTCTTAAAAGAAGATGAGTGTGAGACAGCGAGTGGTGTTAGCATTGACAAAAGGGGACAGTTTAACATTTTACCACCCTTGGCTAAAGATGAAAAAATACGATCATGGTCTGCATGCTGGGATGACAATCCTTTGAATCCTGAGGCCCCGAATTCAACCCAAAGAACACTGAGACCAAAGAATCACCTGAAGTAAAATTCAAGTTGCCTTGCTAGCAACTGCAGCACATGGCAATGGTGGTACACTTGCATACCAATGCAAAGAACAAATTAAAGGAAAAACTTTTGCAGTTGATGTCTATGCTTTTGGTGTGCTGATGAGTGAGGTTTTATCAAGAGAAAATGATTGGAGTGGAAAAACTGCTGCAGAAGTTCAGGCTGCTATAGAAGACCAATACCCACAACTGTTGTAAATCATGAGGCAATGCTTCCAAGACGCATCTCTCCGACCATCCTTTCAAACTTTATTGCCAGATCTGCAAGCATTGTGTGAGGTAGAAATATGTAAAACGTTGCTTAGCACTATAAACTATTACTTGTAAAGCATTAGCAATTGCAACAAACTAGTGAAATCAATATTAAGTATGTAAGAGTTAAATAATGAATATTGGGTATGTAATACAACCAAAAGAAAAGAATTAGAGTAATATCTTATTGTTAGTTACTACTATGTCCCAGGGTTACTTCATTTGTTTAAAAAAATAATTCAAGTTTGTTGTTGTTCTGGGCTATGAGAAACCCAAGTATTATAATAGCATTTATTTCCATCCTTAACTTCAAAACACAGACAAACATGAAGCACTGCACCTACTCATATATTAAAATGGACTTCAGCATTCCATAGGTTTATAAGTTCCATTTCCGTGTTGCTATGATTTGTTTCTTTGTTTGTGCTGATCAAAAGGGAATACCACAGCAATGCCTTGCTAAAAGATGGTATAGAAAGATGGACTGCTTAAAAACCTCATTTCCTTGTTTATTGCTGTTGTTCTTTTCTAGAAACAGATAGGAGAGACTTAAGAACTGCAAGACAGTACAAATTGGTCTCAAAGTTATAATTGGCATTAAGGGCAATTGTTGCACGTAGCTATCCTAACCCCTGTGCACTGCCAGTAAAAATGAACATTTTCTCTAGTGTAACGTTGTTCCTTGATTTAGAACTACAATACATGTACTCATTGTTAGCCATACATGTACTTGCAGAGTACAACATCTTGACTTTTAACATGTATGTTGTTCATGCTTGTACTTTATAGTTTGTCTCACTTAATGCACATGTAGCTATTGGCTGAAATACTCAAGAAGTGCATCATAAAGGTCAGGGGCAATTTCAGGTCAAGGGCAGTCTGTTCAAAATATATACCTCTCTCTCTCTCTCGATATTGTTGCAGAAACTACAGAGCTGACAGAAAGAAAAGAAAAAGTCCTCTTTTGTCACGGGAGCCTTTATTACCCCCTGAGCACAAATTCTCCTTTGGGGAAAACATTATCGTCAACATCAGTTTGTAGTTGTACAATTATAAATCAGAACTTAAGGATGTTCACGGGCATTGTTTCTGCGCAATCCATCTGCGCATAATAAAGATGTAGTGTGACAGCGCGCGTGACGATGTTTTGAGGGAAAGCTTGCGATGCGCGATTTTTTTGTAAACAAGAGCCGGCTTTTTTTTTTGGCTTTTTTATAAAAGATGTGAAAATGTAATTAAGAAATTGGAAACCATCATGGTCTTAAAATGTGACCGATCAAAAAGGGGTCATTTCGCGAAGAAAAGTGAAATTTTCGGACGAAATAATTTGGTAAAACGAAATTCATTTCCCCGCAACAATCGCACGGATGGATATGGGAAGGAAAATACACCTAAAAATCCCCAAAATCACGAAGAGTTAAACTGGAACGATGGGCGAAGAATTGTCGAGCTAGATTGCTTGGCAAATGGACTGGAAGAATGCGGAGACTGCAAAAAACAACTCAGCTTGGTAAAGACTGTGGACGAAAAGCGCTATGGCTTCGGAAGCCTGCTTTACGTTCAATGCGATTGCGGTGTGATAAACAAAGTTTATACAAGTAAAACACAGACACCTCAACAGCTGCAGAGGCATTCCAATTTACGACGTTAACACGAAAGTAGCAACAGGTGGGTGTCAAAAAAAACTTTTTTAATGCTGTATTTCTGTCTCTAAAATGTCGTTACTGTCATGTGATTGTATTGATCATGCTAGCGTATGTACGTAGGAAGTGCAAAGTTAGTCTTGCAAAAAGTTATGCTTTTTGACCGCAAAAATAAATTTAAAAAAAACACGTATGTCGAACTTCAAAATTCAATTCAAAAGAATGGAGCATTAATTAAAAAAAAACCAGACACACTTTGCGAGATCAATGTTGGCAAAACAAGGTGGAATACAAATTTGATCCATCCATACAAAACGAATGAAATTGAGACAATTTCTTTGTTTATCTTATTTGCATATTTGAAACAAACAAACAAACAAATATGCTATGGATCATAAGCTTTTAGAAAGTCTATTTGCGTTTTAAGCGTTTTCCCTGTTATATGTCCATTCAACACCCAGCACCCTCTATTGTTAAGCATTGTTAGCCATTGTGAAGCCATCTATCATGTCAATATCATATCAAAGTTAAAATATGTTGATTGATGGCATTTTCAAAGACTGAAATTCAAAATTATTTCAAATCGTTTTAGAAACTAGAAGAGACAGTATAGCGTGAAAAGATGTTTCTGAAATTCAGTCTGGAAGACCAATTAATGTCAACAGTATATTTTTTTAATGACAAGCAAAAACCAGCTAAACGTATTCAAAAGCCAAATGAATTCATTTTTAAAGAAATGAAAACATCGTTCTGGGAAATGGACAAGGCAGGGTGCTGTTGTGGACAAAGAAAAGTTTTTAGTACATGGAAAAGTGCTGTGAGCATCTAGCATCCAACTTGCACCAACTTGCACCAGTCTTCCTCGATCTGAAGAAGGCATTTGATTTGGTAAACTACTCAGTTCTCCTGTCGAAGTTGGTGTACGTGGTTGAGCATTGCCCTGGTTTAATGATTACCTTCAGACAGGACTCAAGTTCTTAAATTAAATGGAATTATGTCGGTTTTACAGTCAATACAATCTTATACTAAACATCAAAAAACTACGTTTATGCTTTTTGGATCTAGAAAGCTTTTATCTAACTTAGATCAAGATAAGTCTATGCCTCTAACATTAGTAAACTTGCCTATTGATAATGTTACTACTATGAAATATTTAGGTATTGTATTGGATCCAACCTTAAGTTGGTGTGAACATATAGATTGTATAGCTAATCCTAATCTACTAATCTACAGTCTTTTGGGTTTCCAAAGAAGTATCCAACGATATCTAAATGATAACCATTGCCAATTCAATACATCAAAGATGTAGAATTTGAAAAGTCAACTCCTTACAACTAGTAAACATGGCTGGTAAAGGCAACAAACCACATGCTACCAAAGCACTTACAGATGAAGAGGAGGACCAACTTTTCAAATATGGACAACTTGGTCTAGTATCTGATCCTGAAATTCATTGGTTTTCGTGGCAGAGAAGAGAGCAGACAACCTTGCTGGGGAGACGTGGAACTACAAAAAGATCCTATAAATGGTTGCAAGAGACTTGTTTGGCTCACCGTAAGAGGTATGAAAACACGCAAAGGAAAAGAAAATCGCCACCATAGAGCCTTTTAGCCAAAAGCCTATACTACAGAGTCTGAGAAATGCCAAGTTAAGTTTTACAACATATTTAAAAGTCATTGTCCTGTGGAGATGAATGTCCCAGATGCACCATTTTCTCTTGCAATAAACTACAATGGATGAACTGATAGCAATGTTTAGTACATTAAGTCCACCCTTGGAAAAAATGAAATTGGAAAATTCCTATCCAAAGCTGCAGAAAGAGCAGGAATTAAGCAAGCTGGTGTTAAAATTAGCAACCATTCCATTAGAAAAACCCAAGTTGGACGACCACACCAGAAATTTTTGTAGCACAGTCAAGTGGTCATAAAAGAGTTGAAAGTCTTCAGTCTTGCGAGCTGCAAGCGAAAAACATCAGGGTTTGACATAATTTAAGGAATTGCAATTGACTACATGCATGGCACCTTTGGTGTTGTAAAAATGTTAGTTAACCTGTGGCTTGATAAACAACATCATGATGAACCTCTGTACATTGGAAAGTTGTCGACGGAGGTAGAGAAGAAATATACCAATATAAAGCCAACAAGTTGTATTTCACGACTTCCCAGAAGTATTGTTGGGAACTTTGGACATTTATAGGCATCAGAGCTGCGGTCATTTTTACTTTTTCACTCGTTACCTTGCTTATATGGCCTTTTATCTGACAGCTACTTCCAGCATTACCTGCTGCTGGTGAAGGCCATCTACACTTTGCTCAAGCACTCAATTTGTTTGCGTGAACTACAAAAGGCATCAAAGTTATGCAAAGTTATTAAGGATCTAATAATTATATGGTGCTTGTTACGAGACATATAATGTTCACTGTCTTCTTCACCTTGTTGAGAGAGTAAAAGTTCCTTGTTTTGCTTCGAAGATTTTAATGGAGAGCTCAGGCATTTTTTCCATGGTACACAGCATGTTGAAATGAAATGGTACTATCTGTTTGCATTCAACGGAAAATTCCTGAGCTAGTTCCACGGCTGGATCCTTTCCCTGGAGCACTGCAGCTATTTGAGTTCTTAACATCAAAGGGGAGGTCAAGTAGCAAGAAAGAAATCATAAATGAGGGAATCTTCCTTATTGGAGCAGTTACAAAACATTCCATGACAATTCAACACAGACAACTTGCTGAAAAGATTGGAGAAGTCCAAGAGTTTTGGAAATTCAAGAGAGTTAATATAAATGGTACTGTTTTCCACTGAGTAGAGTAGAAGCCAGGCATCAGAAGGAATAATTTCACTGAACAGTACCAATCACCATAATGTCAACAACCAAGGTATGGTCAAATTTTATTTTGGTCAATTTTTTTTATTTTATCACTGGTGCAACAGTCAATCATATTGTCTCTGTTCTATCATCTGCCAGTGTTTATTTATATCTTTTATATTTTTATATTGTCCTTGTTACTATATTCAGTGTACAACTGATGCATAACTACAATGTTTAATTTTACCGTAAATATATAACTTCCTTTAGTCGTAGGAGTAAAAGAAAACTATTCATATTGAATACTGACAAAAATTAGTATGCTCTATTGCATTTATAACATATTGTGAATACATATCAGATACTGTACTAGAACTGGACCATACAGTGAATATGATCCCAGCATAGTGTACAAAAATATACATTTGTTTCTGCCAAATAACTAAGAATATCAGAAAATTTTTATGAGTATACTTTTTGTATACATTGCAATCCTCTAGTTTGTGGTGCATTTTGTGATGTATACTTTTTGTATATCCTGAAATTAAGCAATATACAAAAAGTATACATCACCAAAACTGATTACAAGCATATTTTTTCTGAAGTATACAACAAGTATACCTTATACTGTCTCTCACACATTGGTGTAGTATTGTGGTATACTCAAAGTATACAATTAGCATCTTTTTAATAAAAAGTCAGCCAAAGTGCTTATCACCATTAAGTCTAAATAACTGCATCGTAAATTTGCAAATAATTTATATTTTTGCTCGTATTTTCGCGATTTTAGTTTGAAAATATAACCCATAATGCACCTGATATATGTATATATGTATATACTTGGCTTTCTCAGAATTTTTGCAAAATGCTGTGTATATATATACAATATGTAAGCCGCATTCAAATGTTCATTTCAGCTTAGCTTCAACGTTTGCAAAAGGCTAATGTTTATGGAAAAAGGTATATATCTAATAAATTGAAGAACAAAAGGCCATTTTAGCCGTCCTCACCTTTGTGAAAACATCGGCTACACTCGACTCCGGATGTTTTCTGCCTCTAAGAAAACCACAAAACAGTTATGATATAAATGTACTTCTTCACAAATTGTTTGATTTATAGAACATAACACTGACAGATGATACCACGGCTTGTATTCGAGCACTCTTTGTAAATATATAGATGAATTTGTACTGCGTCTTTTTGCATGTACACCAAATTGCTCAATTCCAGTTTCACTTGAAAAGATACACGAACATTTTACTAGGCCAGAAAGCCAAGACTGTAGCATAGCCAAAGTACCAAGACCACTTCAATACCAAAAGCAAACTGCGAGACCAACGCCCCTGAAAATCTAATGGCTTCCATCACTCACTTTCCCCCAGTTTTTCGACTACACACATAGGCTACAAGCCATAAAAGGTCTACAACCTGTGGGCATTCCTGTGAGAGTACCCGAAGATTTTTTGTCACTCTGGGTCTGCCTTTGCTGTTGCTGCCCTCCCAGGTCTTTAGCAAAGCAAGGATGGCTAACAGCCTTTGATTCCACACTTATATAATATATGTTTGTTAGTGCATCATATGTTAGACTGTGAAGCCTTTTTCTTGCACATACCATTATAGGGACCCTTTGTAAGGTTGCTTTTCTCTATTTGGCTTGCTCACCGTTGAACATCTCTATGAGGAAAGCCTTAGGCGATGTTGACATAGCCATAAGATCATTGGTGACTGATAATGACGACTCAAAAAGAATGTGCTTTAGTGCTGCAGAGTCATTGACAGTGCCATGGGCGGAGAATGCTTCTTGGAAAAGAAAATTGTACAGACTTGAAACAGACTTGCTACTACAATCACGTAAAAGGTTCCCTTTTTGCTTGCCAGCAGTACAAAGCATTGGCAGGGAATGGATAAGGACTATTTTCGAAGAAATGAAATGAAATCAAACTGTATCTTTCTAGGGAGTTAATAAGGATGGGAAAATCAAAGTTAAACCCAATTTGGGCCACAAGACCCATAGGTTGTCAAGAATTGACAAAATCTGTTTTGACATCACTATACATAAGCCCATAGTATACACATGTATAAATTTATATATATTTAGTCACATCTTCACATTTAGCCAAGTTACACCACCACCCCAACATCAACCAAGAAGCCAAGTAAGCCACTCCAACTCAGAAATCTTCCAGTCACTGACTAGGGTCGCATACCCACCCATCACTCCTCTTTACACACACTTTCTTTTACAAACATTATTCTTAACAATCACTGCCCTTTCGCTACCATTATTTTGCCCTTTATTTTATTTGTATTTTTGTTTTGATATCACTACACATAAGCCTATAGTATACACATGTATAAATTTATATATATTTAGTCACATCTTCACATTTATAATAAATCTCTTTACCTCTAAGCCTTCCACTCAGGTCTTTACGTAGCTCTTTTCTAACACCTCCTCCGTTGTTTTCCCCTTTTCTGCCCCACTCGCAGTATCCCTTGTAATCAACACCGCCATCGCCGCCATTTTTTAGTCCCCATTCCCCAGTCCCACCTAACCTACACGGGTATCCCAATTTCACACACCCCTCCCCTCCATTTACACTTCGTGCACAGGGAACCCACACATGTGTTCCGTACTCTCTCCCACGCAGCGCCCGTAACATTACACCCCCTATCATGTTACACCCTTTCCTTCTCCACTTGAAAGTCAAACATGGAACGCGCCTACAAGGCCAAAAAGACATGGATGTCACTTCAAGGGGTTCGTTCGCCCCCCACGTCACCTAAGTAAGCCACATTGACTGATCTTAAACATCTAAGCATACGTCTCTGTTCGTTATTTATTCCCCACTCTCCCTTCCCCTCTGTGACGTTTCTCGTACCCTTGCCCGCCGAACACGCGTAGCGCAAGACTTGAAGCGCTTTTAAGTTACGAAACACGTGGGTTTTCATCCGCTGCTTTGTATCTTGCTCCTGATGAATAGTACACAAGCAGTTTCGGTGGCCTTCCAGTCGGTTCCCCTCGTACGAGACGCGACCACAGTCCTATCTATTTGAGCTCTCTTGGAATTACCCTTTAGTTATTCTTTTCATGTCATTTTTTGCTACTTACATCTCGTTTGCCTTGCAACGTTTATTTACACACTCCATTACTCCTTGTTTTTCGCATCATTGTTCCCTACGCGCGTTTTTGACTTGAATTCCTTACATTCCATTTCTGACCACACCACAATCCTTCACCACCCACCCCTCCCTCCCCCCTTTTTTTCCAACTATCATCTATCTATTTTTTTAATTCTTTTATTATTTTTATATTTTCTCTTTTCCTCTTGTTTTATTTACACAAATTTTAACTTTTCTTTTTTACTTCTACTGTCCCATAAATAACCTACCCCCCCCCCTTATCACAAGTCACGTTCTCATCATTTACACATCATTCATTTACTTGTCCCTTTTTACCTACTACCCTATGTCCTCTTCAATTACCTATCCCATATACACTATCATTTTTTTACCTGTCCCCTTTTGGCATACAACCACACGCCCCATTGATTTACATATCTTGTTGACGCAATTTCCCCACACCTGTATTTTTACATTCCCCAATCAGCATACTACATTCTTAACACACCTTACTATCTTCTTCCCCATCCCCTTTTTCCCCGTTTCCCCCAAATGAACTATTGAATTGCATATCCGTCACCAAAAACTCTTGTGACATGGAGTCAAGTACTTCACCATGCTTGACAAGGACATTTTTGCCATTGCAAAACTCCACCATGATACCATGAATCTTTGACACCGAGGCACACATCTTCTTCTTGGGAAGAATGTAGTTTGTATAGCTGTCACAAACGTCTCCAGATGAACAGCAGGCTTTTTGAAGAATATCAGCTGATTGATGTTCAAGCCCTGTTGTTTCTATATCAAATAGATAGATATTCAGGAGATTGTCACATTTGTTCCTACTCTCATCAGGAGGGCTGTTTATACGATCCACTGAGGACACATACTCATTAAACTTGAGGGGAGTTAGAGTCGAAGCTAAATCGTCCAGCATGCAATTGGATATGGAATGTGGAGATACTATTTGTTCAAACCAACTCCACTTTGATACATGATACCTAGACTCTTGCCTGCAGTTGTCTCTTGTCTTCTCCTTGCGGAACTTTCACTGTGTTGATTTATATTGCAAGGATGACTTTCTTGTCCATGCGTGCTGAGTATTGGCCAGTTGTTTCAACTTCTCACTGGTCATATTTCTTCCGGCCTCAATAATGTAGATGTGTCCCTCGTTAAACTGAGCCACTCCAGCTGCAGATCTATAAGCTTGAGTTAAGGAAGGTTAAATTGCCAATTGTCTTATATTTTATACTGCAATTTAATTTTGAAGATTTATTTTTTCTTTCTAGTAACCAATGATATTTGATGGAAATCTGATATTAATGGAAATCTCAATTTTCAAGAAATTATAATTTTATTTGCTGCAGGATGCATCATCCCTTGCATGCATATGACCAAATATTTTCAAACTAATTTGTTAATGTTTGATATTTGTAGAAAAAGCATTATACAAGTCAACTGAAGAAAAACGGCAATTGGACAAGGAAATAGAAGAAATATGTATATATAGAAGGAAAGAAAGTATCATTAACAACGAATAAAACAAAACAAATATATAACTATTTCATTCAAAAATTATTTAAACCTCCCTCCTCTCAAACAAAAATATCTCAAAACTCAATGAGGACAAAAATTGGACTAAAGTTTACGAGAGAATTTATTTAACAACAATAGACACATATATGAGGTACTTCCAATATCAAATTGTCAGCAACATTCTATATCTTAATCAGGACTTATATTGCTTTCATATTATTAGTTCTCCAAGCTGTTCCTTTTGCCATCACCACCTCGAGACCATTGAACATCTGTTCGAGGATTGTACAGTTTCCAAAAAATTATACTTTGAAATCCAAAATTGGGCATAAATATGCCAATCTTAACTAAAGTAGTGGTAACATTAGGAGTAGATGAAAAGGATATTAATATATTATTGATGTATAAGCTACTACTCTACAAGTCTAGAGACAAAAAAACTCCACCATCTCTTGAGTTATTCAAGAATTGCTTAAACAAATAGAAAGAATCGAAAGTAATATTGCAGTTGCAAAGAATAAATTAGTTTTACATGAAAGAAAATGGGAAAGACTTAAGACCATGTTTCAAAATTAATTTAACTGTAAGTAAAAATATATTTAGTTCTGTACAATTTATCTAATGCTCTTTGTTTCAATACAAGTGTTGATAGTAAAAATAATAATTAAGATTACAATATTTTCAAGGCAACATAACATGTAGGTGTGTGTAATTCTACCTATTTGGCATGTTTTCTTGGTGTTGCTGGCACTTGAGGAACATGAGTTAAGTTTTCTCTTTACTGTAGACTTCGAGAGCTTCATCCATAGTGTTACCCATCCTTTTTTCTCCAGGGACATAGCCTTGGCTAAGTGCAATTCATTGGTAATGTTAAAACGAGGATTGCCGTCAAAGTAGCCAAACCCGAATGATGTACCGTAAATGACCAAATAGACGCCCACTCTCTAATAAACGCCCCTTATCTAATAAACGCCCCCCCCCTTTCCACCCTAAATATAATGAGAAAAAAAACAAAGGCTTGCCAAATGACATTTATTTACTAGGTTCTTGCTTCATCAGCAATGGCTTTCTCATCATATTAATTCGGATGATTTAGATAATTGAAATAAACCCCCCTCTCTCTAATAAACGCCTCTTATCTAATAAACGCCCCTCCTTCATGTACGAAAATTTAATAAACGCCCCGGGCGTTTATTTGGTCATTTACGGTATCTTGTGCCCCCTTAGTTTCATCTTGATAACTGCTGAGTATAAATCTCTTTAGGTCCAAGACGTTGTTGAAATGAGGGGCGTCTCTTAACTGCAATGATTTACTGTCTTTTGTGCTTTGAGAACTCAAAACGCGAAGGCAAATGTTTAACGCTTTTGAATTCATGTTGCACTTTGTCAGTGGTTATATTTGTAAATCAAATTTGTGCATATGTAATCAGTGTAACCACAGTTCATTTCGGTCATGTAATCGCTGTTTGACATTCGTCATCAGCCATTCTCCCCATCAACCTTTTTTGAAATAGCTATATGTGTCAGATGTTGAAAGGTTCTGAATAATCCAGTTGTCTATAAAACTTGCATAAAAGTACAAAAAAGGATAGCATACAAGAGTTACAGGAGTTCATAAGTTTTGGCAAGCTCGAGTCTCTTGCAAACCCATCACGGTCATATCGCTGTACACAGAATAACGTAATTCGTTGTTGTTTTACTGAATAAGATATTTGAATAGGAGCGGAAGTAGTGACAACAACATACTTGCCATTGATAACTTGAACCAGTCAACCCTCGATTGGTATTTTGTCAAAATGCCATTTCTTCATATTCCATATCGTTTCAGCTGTGTTAGGTCTTATAATTGTACGAGTTATTTTCTTGCCATCTTTGTTGCACTCCATATTCCCTCCATACCCCGACACCAGTACCATTAGATGTTTAAAAATGGCAAATGGCACAAAAAGCACACTCGGTGCCATTAAACCGGTCATCCTCGATCTTGTAAGTTTTGTCTGAAGGGAAAGGCCTATTTCTTTTATGAACTATCCAACATAGGTCCCACAAGTTTGAGTTTGTTTCCCATAAGTTCTTCTAACACTTGATCTAAACCTTGCATGCCATACTTGGGTTTCTGCAAATCGTATGTCTTTCAGAAAACTTCATCTCAATTATATTTTTTTCCAGAAGGCTTCTTCCCTCTCTGTGTTATCTGTTTCAAAGCGCCATAAATATAGCTTGTTTAACAACAACAGTGCATGAATAGGCCAAGACACTCAACCAACATGGGAAGACTGACATAATACTCCTTGAATTCTCCAAGGCCTTCGACAGTGTACCCCACAACAAATTGTTAATCAAGCTTAGTCACTATGGGATACATGGGAATTTATTACGATGGATGGAAGCATTTCTTACAAACCGAAAACGTGTTGTCCTCAATGGAGCAAAATCTAAGTGGTCTACAGTGTTGTCTGGGTACCACAAGGTACAGTCTTAGGGCCAATGATGTTGAGAATTTTCACAAATGACCCATGGGATGAAAATTGATTTCTGTATTGCTCTTAGTCAAAATATTTTTTTCTCAATGGTATTTTCAAATAATCTGCCTTGACTGAATGCTAACTCTGCGCCAATGCATTTGTTGTCTAATTTTATAGTGGTATGAAAAATTTCAATTGCATTACATTCTTTTGCATCCATGTAGACTGAGAGCAGTCCCCCTTTTCCCTCAACAATAATTCAGTCAAAACACAATTCACTGTCTTTGACTATTTTCAAAACTTAATTGATCAATTAATGTTTGTACTCGATCCTTTCATGTGTAGTGGACTGAACAAGGAATGAAAGACTCAATTTATAGTAAATTTCATATATATTGAGTGTGGCATGTATATATATATGCACAAATAAATACAAACTTCATGGAAGGACAGGTGGATGATGAATGAATAGATAAATGGATGGATGACAACAGTATAATTGCAAAGATGAAACAGTTGAAAGGTTGATGGAAACAGTATCTCATGTACTGATGGGTCACTGGTCAATGCAAATTGAGAAATAATGCAATATGAAATAATATCATAATACTAAAGAAATGTATTGAAAAAATATACAAATATTTTTCTTATAACGTAAAATCATTTTCGGATATCTTAATTTACAGAAATCGAAGATGAACTGTTCAGAATTACTGGCGAAGATATTGTCATTATTTGTGAGACAATAGAAGAGGTAAGTAAAGTAAAGTAAAGTAAGTAAAATAAAATAGTATTAAATAAATTAACGTTTTTTAAATAGTTTTCAAATTGCAATTAACTCTGGCAACTGAAGTTAATCCTTTATTGCTGTGAGCGAAGCAAGTAGCTTACTATTCGTGCCAACCGAGTTTTTCAGCAATTTTCCTGTGATGTCAAAAAACGTCATCATAACCAGCTAATGTTAATGCATGGTCAACGGTCAAGTTTGTTTCTTTATGCGAATGATACCACTGCAAACAGCACATGGTAGTTTGAGTAGCTGGATATACAAGTTGTGGTTATAAAAGAGCGCTGGTAAGTTGGAATTGTAGTGGATTTCTTTGTATCTTTGACTGGTAAATAGTTACGGATATAGTCAGTCTTTGAATCAGTTTTGAGAGAATTATCGAGCTGCGTGATCGTGTTAGATAGGTAAGTTGAAACTTTAGTTTATGTGTTATCATGGTCGATATCCTGTCGAATTCAACCCTCATTCATCAGTGCAAATATTCATAAAGGTCACATGCTAGTGACATTTAACAGGGAGTTTAGTGATGGTTTTACAGAAAGACAATGATCTTTTATGAGTTTGTCCGCACTTTTGTTACTGCCTGTAAAACATCACTACTAAAGAAACAGCCTGTGACCTTTATGATATTTACACTGGCGAATTTGACATCATAGCACAAAAGCTTAAGTTTCAACTTTCCTATCTAACACGATCATGCAGCTTGATAATTCTCTCAAAACTGATTGAAAGACTGACTAAAATTAAAAGAACAATACGCAAAATTTTAATTAACAATATCCCTAGTTATTTACCAGTCAAATATACAAAAGAATTCCATTACAATTCACTTACCAATGCTCTTTTATAACCACAACTGGTAGATGTACACTTAGTGTTTCACGGGTTAAATGTACCCACTCTCAATTGTTGTTGTATTACCTTTCATACTCCCAGCACTTGACTTTCTTTTAGAAATGGCTAGTTTTAATTATACTTCAATTACCTAGTATACTCAGCAATGCATGGGCTACAATCCTTAACAAAGTTAAAAATAAAAATAAAAATTATATTGTCTTAATATTATCAACAAAATATCTAAGTTAATTTACTTTCAAATTACCAAATTATTTAAAGAGTTTAATATATACTTTAGTCTTAAATTGTCTTCAAACAAACACTTGTATGTGTTCAACCTGCAGGCATGTGAACAAGCTTTGCAAAGTGAGCATATTCTGATGTTTATTTCTGTGGACCAGCTATCTCTTTATTCATGAGCAGGCACCAAACCTTGAAATTTTTGAAAAGCAAACTGATAGTGATTGAGGCGGCACAAAACAAAAGTGGAAAAATTATAAAGACATGGAAAAATTTTCTTTGTAAACCAATCAAAGACTAGTCGTACATTAAATGTTGGTTACCCTTCCATCTTTCTTTTCTTTTCTTATCTTTTCCTTGTTACATATAATTTCTTCCTTTCTGTTCGTTCCTTTTTCTTTCTTCTGTTTTTTTCTCTATCATTCTCATTCCATTCTCGATTTAGTATGTAGTAGCAGCTCTAAAATTTGTTAAAAACTAGTGTGAAAAATCTTTATTGTAAAAAATATATATTCTTAAAAACAATGTTATTTATTGCTCATTGTAAGAATGATGATAATACCTACATTGTAAAGTTTAACTCCCCAAATACATCCAAAGCACAACTGAAAAGAAATGTCTATGATGGGAAAGGGTAGAGTTCAATACCCTTCTACAGCAGGCACAGTTCTTCAAAAACACAATTGATGTACTGGTTTCTCAACTAAAATCTACCTCTCCCAGAATAGATGTGGCTTCCTAAATGAGAAATTTAAAATCAGATTTCTTAAAGTATATGATAAATGTATTTGTTAAAAGAAGACAGCCCACAGCCACACACATCTCGATAATTCTGCTATATGATGAAAGAAGGGTCTGCAAGCCATATGCCATACCAATACAGTACCTTCCATTTCATTCATTCAGAGACCAATACATCAGGGGTATTTCAAATAAAATCTGCTATGGTATGGTGCTATGGTATCCATTAGAATGAAACCTGTTGGTAAGTATATGATTATATACAGGCATTCTCAGGTTGTTTAAAGGAAAGACATGGCCAATCTAAATAAGCTCTAGTCCAGTACCAGACTCTCTTTCTTGCCACTCCAGGACAAGAAGAGAGTCCAGTGTAACTTGCATGCGCATGTGCAAAATGAGCCAATCAGATAAAAAGTTTTGTTTTGAGAGCTTGCAATATGCAAATGTCAGTGTTTGGTAGTGGTAGTGATGCGTATTGAAAAATTCACAAATACGTCTTTCACAACTGTCCATCCGTAAATGGCCTGTAACTGCTCAAACTTTCCAAGTGCATAGGTCACTGAATCAACAAATGGCTTTCCGAAATGAGACTGATATTGTGTATACAAAACACTTTCTTCTTCAGCCATCTTGAATCATTAGACTACTTTATTTAGGATTTGTAACCACGAGATCACCACATGAATGTGGTGATCGCGTGGTCACTAAGCTGACATGCGCATGCAAGTTATACTGGACTCTCTTTCTCCGCGAGTCCTGGAGTGGCAAGAAAGAGAGTCTGGGACTGGACTAAATAAGCTCAACCCGTCATTGCACGTGTAGATGATATTATATGGCCACGCAAAGATCTGGAATTTATCTTCGAGTGTTGTGAAATATATAATGAGTGAGCTCAGTGAACACAAGAAGACAATCTATATCTCCAAGCACTCATGTATTTTTCTTTTTATCTTTATATCTTTATGCACTGTAAAGAGTATACAATTATGCACCATACTTTCCTATCTTTCAATTTACATTCTTGTAAACCGATCAAACTTAATAATGAGGATGACTTGAAGCTTGACCACGTTCTCAGGGTATCGAGCCCGCAAATCTTTCATTTGCCTCTACCACCGATTAGATTTATTGGGATATCCAGAGGAGGAGTGAAGGCCATCCCACAATACTTTGCGATTTGATGTATATTATCAAAATTCTTGTGACATCATCAGTTTACATGAGCATTGGAGTGGTGAAGTTCAATATGGCGTCAATTTCTGTTGCACATCAAAATCTTGCTAAAAGCCTCCGAAATAGCAAGCTTATTTACGTACACTGCGTTGCAAAAGACGATTGCAAGATTTGTGCACCAAATATGCTGTGCTTAGACATAATTTGCCGTGAAGTTCATGTGAGTTTTATTGGAAATTTAGCGGAAAGGAGGATAGCTCTAGTGCTAAAGTGCAACGGCCATAGTTCTGTGGACGATCTCTTTGCGAATGTCTGCTCTCCTGCACTTATTTCAGTGGATTCAAGTTGTGATATTAAGGTAAATCTTAGTTATTCTATCGTTCAAATTTCAAATGTATTTTGTTGTGGTTGTGACAAGTCGAGTAAACCCGAACCTTGACTGTTCTTTGCTAACATCAAACTGTAAAACTACACTCTAAAGTTTGTTTCAAGATCTAAAATCCCTTGAAATTTACACATAATCCTTCACATTTCTCAACTTATTTGTATTTTAAGTTAGTTTTTCTTTTTGTATACCAGTAACGTTTTATTAGGGACAAATGATAGATGAAAATAGTGAACACTCTTCTTTTTTCTCTACTTTTTAGATTTATGTGATGCTAGAGAAGACCTGTTTGATGGAACACTTATCTGCCACTACGAAATTATTCCCAGTCAGTCTTCAGCAGTTGTAAGGCCAAAGGCTGTCAAGCCATGTTGTAGTGTAATTGACCAGAAGCTGCCATTGCTTAACCTTGAAGTACCAACTTCGTGTAATTGTTTTAAACCTGCCAGAAAGTGTCTTGTGGATCTGAATATTCACCGAGAAATCATAGAAGATGTAGTTGCAGAGGTGTATTTTGAAGAGGAGGAAGAGGAGGAAGAGTCAGAGGAGCCACAAGATGAACAGGCACAGACAGACACAGAGCCACTTGAAGATCAACTGGAACTACAAACCTTCAAGATTGTTGGCTCTCACTTGGAAGAGCGGTACCAGGAGGCCCTCTGCAAGTGCTACGAACTCAAAGTTGGTAATGCTGAAGTGAACGTGAGGGCTAAAGAGGAGCCAGATAATGTGAGAGACTAATGTAATGCAATCAAATTTGAAGTCCTACACAATGAACAATGACAGATCATAGGATATTGTGGTGTGCAAAAAATTCCAAAACTTAAAAGAGCCATGCATAACAATGCAATTGTTTCACTGTCAATTGTCGGCATGAGGAGAAAGTGGGTACCACAAACAAGAGAATTTAGATTTACAGCAGGTGTAAATATTGTAAAAAAGGGACCTTGGGATAGGGATGACCCACAAAATCAATATAATTCTGTAAATGTTGCAATGGGATTCCTGTTTCCTTTTATAAACTTAATTGATAATTAACCTCAAATTGACAACTCGCTCAAGCAAACGAATCATATTTCATACACGTGTAGTCTTAGTCCGATCGAGTGCTCAACATGATTCAAAGAAACCTTAATTGAAATTTGTTAAATAAAATGAATACGTCTCTCACCGGTAGCACGGGACAGTTATGTAAGTATAACATTTGATTATTTTATAACTTAGCTTTAGATCAGTCAATGTTCATGTTATCGTACGAATTAAGTCCTTCAGAGTTAAATTGTCTGCTTTCTGTGATTGATTACGAGTAATTGAACTCTGCATTTAAAACATTGTTATGCCTTTAATAGATTACTGAACCAAAGAATGATTGTAAGCGATATATATTGTTTAGCCCTAATTGTAGCTGTTATTCGTAATTGCATTTCAGTTTACGTCTTGAGTATAATAAACGTCAAATAATCGAATGCTCGAGTCAGTAAAATACTCCCGTAACGCACCTAAATCGTCTCGAACTCAGCGCCTGCCGCTACAAATTCTAATATTCCTCTGTAATGACAAATTTGCAATTACTTCTAAAGGGGATAAGTTTGCATCAAAATCTTTCACGTGACATCATACACTCAACCTACACTGTAACCATGCTCCATACATTTTTTTATGTTTAGTTTCTTAAAATTTCATTTCTTTCATACTAAATTATTTTTTGTAAATTGTTCTCTGGTCAGTTTTCTTCATTCTAGTATAATAATTAGCCTAAGATATTTCAATTACAATTTACAATGAAATGTATTGGGCTGATTGCTTGGGTTGAGTGTATGATGTCACTGACCCCTCCAAAGATTCATAAAAATCTGATCCTTCCCATGAGAATTTTCAGAAAACAAACAATCTAGTTATTGAATGGCCCTTTGAGAGGCTTTCAGCTTTATAGCTTCAGTGAAGTTTCAGCCAAATTTGATGTGGAAGGATTTTGATGCTAGTCCCTCTATAAGGTTCAGGTTTGCCGTGTTAAACTATAAATTTTGTTGTCACCTGTTGACAAAATACTCAAGTAAATTAGTTTTAAAGTTATATGCAACTTTATTGTAAGCAATATTGACAATGTTGAAAAATCAACAAGCTAAGTTATTTATGAACATACACATACTTTGTTTGAAGTATTCATAGTAATTGTCATGATTCTTCAGTAACATTAAATTTAGTTTAAAAATATATATATTACACGTAATTAAGTACGTGTATGTTTTTTCTAATAATATACCTAAAAATTCTTTCTCAATAGTGGCTAACTGTGGAGCACATGATTGTACAAATCTAAGAACTTTCTGCCCACAGTACCTGTCATCAGAAATATTCATAATTCTTAAATAATCAGAATGTGAACCTGAAGTATTTTTGATTAATTCTTCTTGACCAAAGTCATTTCTTATACTTACTGCTGGCTTTGTTGTTAAATCAATTTTACAAAACATGAACTTTATTTATAAATACTTCCAATTTTTTTAAAGGAGAAATATTATACATTCATTTTATATTACTGTACAATTAAAAAATATTGCATATTTTTTATAAGTTATTAAAATATTAATAAAATTTTTGAACAAAGAACAGACATGAGAATGGTAAATGAGTTCAACTAATAAAGGGGTGCCCATGCAAAGGTCACAGTGATTTTGATAATACAGATAATTTGAGGCCATTTTTCATCAAGTAACCAGGGAGTCACATAAGCTCTCTATCAGAAGAATCTCTATCAGTTCAAGAATAATGAAGAGCATCAAATGAAAATGACCTAAATGACTTTCTAATGAATTTAACTCAAATGGTCTGGATTAGTTTCAGTTACCTTGCTTCCTAAGTCAGTAATTCTCAAGTGTGTTAAGGCCTGGTTCAGTGCCATTTTTTCCCTAAATTTGTTTTGCCAATAAAATCGCAGCCATCCAATGGAAATGGTTGAAACTTTGCAAGTCAATAGTTCTAAACGTTATGCATCTCCTTAATGCCTTGTTTGCAAGCACAATTGATCACGTGATTTATCACGTGATCGTCAAGTTGCAACATTCAGGTAAAAATGAGGTGGTCAGAACAACAACAAATTCAATCCATTTTTGATTAATAAAGTTTTAAGCATTAAAATCTAATTTTTGTCGCTCGCTAAAGTTGATTTCCTTATTTTGGAAAATTCTAAATGATAAAAAAGTCGAAATGACTGAGGACCGATATTTGTATGATCGCGTCGTGATGGTATTCTAAACAAATGGACGTATTTCGCGGACGAGAAGTCGTTAAAAATCAAATGAAGTTTCTAATTAACCAAGAAACTGCAATAACAAATGTGAAAAAATGTACCTACTTTGCCGGATTTTCATATTAACCATGCCAGCTCTAGTTGATCCGCCATGTTTGACCCAGGATGCAACTCGACCTCCAAGTGATTCAGGCACCCACCCCTCCCTCAAAATGTTATTTGAGGCCACAATACAACTTCTGGGGTCCTCTGTGTGTATTAAAATTGCCAAAAAAGGCTGCTAACGCCACAAACTGGCGGCTCAAGTAAAGATGGCGGACTAAGAAGGTTGAAGGAAGATACTTGTGAAGTTTAGCTTTGGGAAACAATTAATACCAACTGTGACTTGAATGTAAGCCGTAAAATGCTTTTAATATTTATTGTTTTCTCTTTTTCATCAAAAATAGCTGTACTTTTATGTAGAATTGTATGAATAAAATTCGATGTGCTTAGAACTGTTGTTGTTGTTTTGATTTTTAGCCATAGTTTTAACTAATAAAAGACTTCCTAAGCCTTAAAATATTTATGGCAGCCGTTATCTGCAATGTTAGCATGTCATGCGCCGTGTGCATTTCATTTGAGCGCCAAAATCAAAATGTCTAAACTTTTCAATTGTGGTTTTGCTCGCGTATTTCTTTACGAATCTAGAGCTTTAGCTATACAAAATATACCAAAACTTGAAGGAGAAAGTCTGTCTAAGTATAATAGTCGCATCCTGAACGAACGATACAACCTTTTTAAGAACCAATTTGGAGGAAATCCTCGCTTTGAAATACAACAAGGTAAGACCAAACACATATTTGTAGGAATGATCAATATCATATCTCAACACATTATTATAAGATGTAGACTTGAAGTGAAAATATACACAAATAAAAAACATCTGTAGGAATGATCATATCTCAATACATTAGAAGACATTGACTTGAAGTCATAAAAAAATGGATAACATGTTGGTCTACCTGAGGTGTCTTGTTGAATAATATAATTAAATAACATTTCAGATCAATTTCTTCAATTGTGATACTCATATCTATTAGTACTAACACTAAAAGTGTGCAATATAAATATCACTAAATAGTATTATTCAATCCAATTTCTATTGTTTTGTATTGTTTATTGGCACTTTTCACTACTAAATGGTGATAACTATTGCTTACTTTTTGTGTTTGTTCCCTAACATTAAAGATTTGGATATGCACTACAACTCTAAATTTTCAATATAAATTCTAGAAGGCCTGGTGGAAATGGTGGAACAGGAAACTCCATTGTTTTGAAATACTGAGACAACAAAGAGACCCACACTCCTAATACAATACAAGTTGTATGAAGAAAAAAAACACACAACCAACACAAGCTTCACTATATTTAATAAAAAAAACCTACAATTAAATAGCTAATTTCTACATTAGGGTAATGATTTAACATAATTACATACAATCACAATAGCTGAATTATATCTACAGGACCATTTAAAGACAAGTACAAAAAGGTTCATCAGACAATAACTAATTGGTGTAAACCAGAAGATAGAGCCTCATATCTTAAATCATTTTCTTCAGCAAAATGGAAGAAACTGCCAATCAGCAGACAACAAATGCACAGTCTCAGAAACTGTGAATGCTGCAGGATTTTCCATTCCAAACTAACTAATTCCTATCCTGAGAAAGTTGGATTGTCTAACATAAAAAGAAGGCCATTGGTTGATTTGAAAATAAAAGAATTTCCCATAGCATCATCAAAACCTAAAGCTACTGAGCTGAAAGAAGTTAGTCAGTCAATTTTCAAGGAAGTGAACAGCTTTTGTAATTCAAAACTTGGCAAAGATTTCTCTGAAATAATCACTCTTGTGCCAGAGTCTGGTGTAGTCAAGAAGGAATCACCTGTGGAAAGAAAAAAAAAATCGAGAGAGTTTAAGAGAGGCATAAAAAGATCAATAGAGGAGGAATGGGCCAAAACAGATGTGGATGTCCACTTAGGCCAAAGGGTATCTTTTTCTGTAAGAAAAAAACAGAGACTTGACCAAGGGTTTGAGTCGAAGAAAGCAGCTAGGGAACGAGTCTCTAAGCAGACCAAAGAAAAATCACATTCACCAAAGCAGGAAAACATTCGTGGAGATACTGAGCAGCTTTTGGATGATGTGAAAGAATGGCCACATTCACCAATCAATTGGAGTGAAATGGCTCGCAAATATCACATCTGTAAAGCAGGATCCGAAAATGTTCCACAAAATGGTGGTCAGATTTTACAAGATTTTCTAATAGCCAATGGAATTGACATAAGTCCTTATCAAAGACCCAAAAACAAAGGTATTTAAGGTGGCTCAATATAGTTCTTTCTTGACAATGCCTCCATTTCCCACTTCACGAATGAGCAACTTACTCTTGATTAACCGAATCAGTTTTTACACCAATTATTGGATTTGAAACAAAGTTTTGATTTTTGTCTATTTCACTTCTATTTGTGTTGCTATAGCGACGGTAAACAAAGATGGATAAAATCAATTTTTCTAAAGTATCTCTGAAGAGTAAGGTGCTCAATTTATGGAATGAAAAATGGAAGCATAGTAAAAAAAACTATATCGAGCCACCTTAGTTCATATTTTTCATAATAATAATGGAAGTGGGAACTAGTCAAAAAAGAGAGCATGAGTGTATGGAAAACAAGCAATAAAAATGGCATTATTCTCACTGGTATAAAACTATGTAATCTTGACTTTTAACCACAGGTAAACGCATCAGACGTGCTTTAATTAAACAGAAAGGTGGGGAAGTGTCCATACCTGTTCCACGATCCAATTGTTTTATTAAAAGTGACATAAAATCAAGAGTGGCTTCTGGATATTACAATCTTGGAATTCCAGTCCTGTCAACTAATTATACAAAGCTGGTGTTAAAAGAAGGTGGAAAGGGTATTGAAACAAAAGAATGCCATATCACAGCAAGAAAGTACCCCTTGGGTGACATAAGGAAAGAAAGCATTAAAAAGCATGAAACATTCCTGAGAATTAGGTAATATATTTAATATTGAATTGAGTATGAAATAGATTATTAACATAAACATGCCACATTACTGTCTTGAGTCTTGACCATACTCTAAAGTTTTATGCCATCTAGCGGAGTGAGGGAAGCCATCTACACATGTAACACAGGATGGAAAGACCTTACCTGACCTATTGTAGGCCTCAAAGGGTCTTTACCCCTAGATGGCACATAACTTTAATAAGTATTGTTATATAGTTTTATTAGTGATTGAATAAATAAATGACTAAATTAATGACTGAATGATTCAATGAATCAATGACTGGAAAAGTGAATGGCAAAACAGTTCACTGCACCAAAGATATTCTTACTGACCCATCATGTAAAAAACTTTACATTTGAAATTCTCTTTTTAACAATAAACTCAAGCTAAATTTAAAATCATTTATCAATAACAGGTCTGATCAAGAGTATGATTCCATGCATGATGATGATATCAAGTCCAGACTTAACGATCTTCATGAGAACACCAATACCCTATCAGCACCACAATGCCGTACCCATCTAAAAAAAGTGGAGAGGGAGAGGAATTGGCTTGTATGGCATGACCACTCAGGATTGGGTAACAAAGGGTTTTTACTTTTCCTGGTGAGAGAGCTATATGATCCTGCTGTGCATCTAACAGATGAAGAATTACAAGCAAATTCTGGTTTGTCAAAGAAGGTGCAGTCAGTTATAGAGCAACCAAGACTGTACATGATGGGAATGGCTGGGTCAAGCGATGCTGACCAGCTTGTTTTCACACCGACTAGAAGAGAATGTCTCAGAGGCCTCAACCAGCCTATTCAACACAATGGCGTAGATATTCATGATAATATGAGGTTTATGAACGGGGACAACCCAAGTGTGGAATTTGAAGACGGTACTCAAAAGGGAGGCCATCTGGGGTGTTCTGGGTGTGATGGTGATATCAGGATGGCAGATGACTATGAATACATGTCCCACCGTAGGTACAAAACCCTTGAAGAAAAGAAAAACCTGGTCCTGTCTGGTGTACTTGGGAAAAAGGGAGGGATTAAACCATTTGACAAATTAAAAGTTGATGACCTGAAAAAAGAGCTTCAAGCACGAGGTGAAGATTCCAGTGGTTTAAAAAAAGAACTGCAACAACGTCTAAATGAAATTCTTGGTGGGACCACCAAACTTCCTGCTTTGATTCACACTTACAATACTGATCACACTGAACTTTCTGACCTCAACTTAAGCAATTATGAAGTACTATTTTTTGAGCCACTTCACTGCTGCCTGAACCACATTGAACACATCCTCACTGAGCTGCCGACCCACATATCTGATGTTGAAACCCTAATTCTGTTGAAAGAGACAATCTCAGTTTCTCTCAATAAGCAAAAATTGAGGTGTATAGATTATAGAAGAGCCCTTTTACAAGTAACTGTCAGACTAGCCATGAATGAAAACATTGATGAGAATGTCAGGGATCTCTTAACAACGTTTTGTGAGATGATGCAGATGTATTATGCCTATGAAGAACAACGAAATCCACGACAGATACTGAGGCTTTACAATGTTACACTGAAGCACTCACAAGCTGTCAGAGCTGTTTTGACACCTCCAAAGACCATGACATACAGAAAGTTGTTTGGCCTATACTACCACCAGATCATTGACCATGCACCATTGATATACCGCCTAATATGTCTCAGATCCATCAACGCTGAGCTTTTTGAAAGATTTTTCGATAGAATAGAAGATATCACACGGAAAACTTGGAGCAAGAGATCAGAAGACCTCATACCAAATGCATTCCTTCACATCCAAGGGGAAGACTGTCAGGAAGAAGATCAAGATGTAGTGGTAAACCAAGAACGAGAGCTATCAAAAATCGCTAAACATCTTCCAAAGCCCCAGAATACTATATTTAAGAAGCAGTTTTTGTTGAAGAATTCAAGAATGTGGCAAGCACATGTGCAGAAGATAAGTGACTACCTGGATGTTGGTAAGATTTGGTGGAAATGGCATGACGATGGTTCCATCGAGTTTTTTGATGGTACAGATGAGCCTGTAACACGACACTGTGGTCCAAATCTATACCCATTTAGATCAAACTCCATCAAGTCAGTTCAACAACATCTTGATGACACCTGGGTTAAGTGTACCAAAAAACCTGAGGATCTACCATTGTACAAATTAAGAGATGACAAAGGGGTAGTTGTGTTCGACAGAAATGAAGAATCAACAGAGGTGGAAGAAGATATGGAACCAGTTAATGCTGCTGAAGCAAGAACCAGTGAAAATGGTTAGTTTTACAAAGTAGTTATGTATTGAATGGATGTTATTGAGATAGCCAAAACATTAGATACAGAACTGTAAACATTAAACAACTCTCAGCCAACCATTATCAACCAGGATGAATTTCTAAATTTCCTGAATATCTTTTTGTTAGAAAGGAAGTACACATGCAACTGGATTCTATGACAATATTACATAGTAATAGCTTATATCATTTGTGCATAATTTATGATTATAGATCAAAGAGAATGCCATGGAAATCCACTTGAAGATGATAGGGAAGAAACCACTTCAGTATTGTTTGGTATGTCTTTGTTTTGTTTTGTTTTGCTTTGTTTTTTTTTTTTTTTACTCAGATTCTTTTTGAAGTGCTCTCTATTTGTGGTCAAATTAAATATAATTTTGTTATTACAGATCTATGTGGCTATGACATCTGTGAAGAGCACGAAAGAGAGAAGCACACCAATGATATTGTATCCTCATCTGCTAATACATGCACATCAGGCTATGAAGGTATTAAAAAACACTTATTGTCAACACAACAGAACACTTGATTCATATTTTGTTACTTAATTCATTTTCTTATCCCTATATCTAGATCAAAGTGATCAAAGCAGTTCATCTATTATTCCTGGTGTATATTTGATGACAACTGAGAGTGATAATGGTAATTTTATTCAGCATGTGGAGTAATGCTTGTGAATCTGACAAATAAATTAAGATGCAATGATTATTTTACAGACCAAACATGTGATAAATCTGATGAAGATAATGTGATTGACATCCTATTTGAAGATGATATTGAAGTGTCCCACAACAAAGCAACCACTGAAACTGGCTCCACTAACATCAACCAGCAAACCAACAAAGATATACACAACACTGGTGATAAAGAGTTGTTTACCAAGACAGCAAAAGCATTGAAAATAGTATTAGGTTTAACTCCAGAATTAGCTGAATATGACAAGACTAAACACAGCTTAAATCAAAATCCAAAATCACGGTACCTAATTAACAGATATGAAAGTTCTGTTTCAAGAATTCAAGTAGTATTGCTGAAGGAAGTCAGGGTGCTACAGAATAAAATTAAAGACTGGGATAAGGAATTTTTTTTAACACATGACAGAATTCCTTCCAACAAAGATTATGCCAACAACAATGAAATCTCACAATATCTTAAGCAATACAAGGTTGCAAACAAATTGTTACAAGAATGGGGCATAACTATTCATCTCGTCTCATGAACAAATTTAGTCATGAATGATTTGACAGTCATGGGTATCAGTTCAATGCAAAAAGGCTAGTTATATAGTATATACAATGTACTATTCATTTCCAGTAGCTTATTACGGTATGTACTCTTTGCAACAGATATTAACCAAATTGTACATTTTGTATCAGTTCAAGTCCCAAAATATATCAAATTCTTACTGGTGTGATAAGAAATAGATCGTCTTCAGGTACATGTACAATTTTTATATTGTAGTACATGTACATGTAAAACTGCATCATTTACTGGCTGGTGGTACCTCCAAAATATTTACTATATCGGTTAAGCTCCATGTTTACAAATGAATCAAATACCATAAACAGCCTTTTTGCAATTAACTGCAGTATATAGGGTGTAATATATATGTACATTAATATCAATTATGGTTGTAACATTTCAACTTACCAAAACAATGTCCAATTCAGTAGGGCAGTAAGCTTAATAAGTCTTAATTCTTAATTTCATATGCCATGCACGTTCGATATGATCAAGAAATCCCTTGAAATTGAAAAAAAGGTTTACAAAAACCATGTAAATAGGTTGTAAAGATAACTGATAAATTCCAAGAATATGAGTTTAAGCTTATAACTTAACTTATTTATTAAGCTTATAAAAATGCAAAAAATGCTTTAAGACATATCAAATGTAAACGAGAATTTCAGAAGGAAGCTATATGAAAATAGAAATCAAAACAATAGTCAGTTCTTTCAAGTGTGCAGTTTTGTACGTGTCTTATTTATTTCAATGAATAAAACTTACCTTGCAAGACAATCCATGAATCATGCGAAGATTAGATGCCGAATGTCATGATGATCAGCGAAGTCCACAGCGAAGTCCGATTGAAATACACGGCTTCATACTTTCAATTGATAACCTGAGTGCAGACTAGCAAAGCTTTAAATAATATTTTAATCGATCGAAATAAAATAAGGCCAAATGAAGCTACTTAAGCTAAAGTTTCGTGCCAAGCATGCTGTGCCGATGTCCGCCATTTTGTTTTTGGTTTCAGGACCTTTCGGGACAGTCCCGCGTATCACGACCGCCAACTTCGCGGGGGGGTTTTGTCGGTGGTCTGAACCAGGCCTTAACATACTTGAGTTTTCCAAAAACATCACTTAGGTCATTTTCATTGGTATCCCTTCATTTACTATAACTAATGACCTCCCATAATTCCTGCATTTTTAAAAACAAACAAATGCAAAATTTATACATTTCAAAGGGTTCCAGGTTAAGCACTTCTATTAACTGGATTGGGTAATGCTACTACAGGCCTGTGGATGCGCTGTCAGATGCTTGTTTGGTTTCTTGCAGGTAGAAAAGCAAGCCCTGCAACAATTATTGATGCATCC